>OZ035843.1:23583619-23596119 GCA_964034765.1 Knipowitschia caucasica
GTGCATGTTAGCAGCAGTATGTTAGCATCTGTGCATGTTAGCAGCAGTATGTTAGCAGCAGTATGTTAGCATCTGTACATGTTAGCATCTGTGCATGTTAGCAGCAGTATGTTAGCATCTGTGCATGTTAGCAGCAGTATGTTAGCATCTGTACATGTTAGCATCTGTGCATGTTAGCAGCAGTACATTAGCAGCAGTATGTTTACATCTGATCAAAGCCATTTTGTCTTTTTTCAAGAACTGTTGCTTTATTTTCTCATTACAAGGGAGATATTTCTTGTATCTTTTTAAAACAAGATCATTTTGCTTTGTCACATTGGCAAATCCTGTTTTAAGGCAGTCACAAACGCTAGAATTAAGATGATTAATTAACTTATTTTTCCTCACTTTTTGTATTGTATTAGCTACATTGGCAACACTAATATGAGAAAATATATACCGCAAGCAAGACCTAATATTCATCCTGCTTTTTGAAGTCACTCAATGCTAATGTGAAGCAAGAGCCCACAACAAACGCCTCGACCTGGACGTCTCCTAAATCGAGTTTTCAACACTGGAGCAAACATAAAACGGAAAAAAAGAGACCAATTTTATCACAGACGTTTGTCATTACTGACTCATTACTGACTCATTACTGACTCATTACAGAGAAAAACAATCACACAAGAAATGCAACCGCAGCTTTTTCTCTGTAGTGATTTTGAGCATATTTTACTGCATAGGCCAAGGACAGTCTGATTATTCTTCCAAAGTGACGTTTTTAATTTTGCATGCCTATGAGCTCACATCACCACTTTGAACATTTAACCTCAAATACATCAGACACAACATTACGATTCATTTATGGATAGTTTTCAATAGTTTTGTGGAGAACCAAAACCAGCACAAATCTTGGACTGGGCAACGACCAACCAAATAAAGCAGGACTTGGACCACAAAATCTGTCATCGTTGGTTGGAATTATTTGGTTATCATCTTGCTTTAATGAACAAACACAATTTCTAGGAGACGAGCAAATTCTCAGTTGAAAGGAGTGAGATGTGCGACTGCTCTTCCCGTTGTCAAACCTTGTTATTCTTTCCAAATATACTTGAACCAAGATGAAACTACTTGATTCTAAACCTTTTGGTAGGGTTCGAAGGGCCTGGTTTGGACCCCGGCAATTCTTTTTATGAGGTCTAAAGCCTTGACTTTAGTTCTATTTAGATGTAGATAGAAACAAGCTCTTGATGAATAGACCCGACAGGAGCCTGACCTCATTGACCCGCTGACCTCTGGCTTCGACCGGAGCAAATTAATCATTGTTCAATCACAAGACCAACATCATGTGACCACAGCAGAGAGAAAGAACTACATTTGAAGTTACAAAGCAGACGAACACACCCAGAACTCATAACACCACTTCAAAACCCTCTTGTAGTCAGTTCTGTTTACCTGTGTCCTTTTCAAGACGTCATTAATGCTGACTTAATACTAAAGGCAAAACAGTAAAGGGCGTCAGTTCAAGGCCAAAAATGTGGTGTATAGCGTATGGACAGAATTTTGTTTATGTAGCCGATACCACTGCAGACTTCAGGAGTCATTCGGTGATCCAATACATCGGTCGGTCCCTACTTTTGTGGTTCAAGTCTGTAACGTAGACCGTAAATGCTGACGTCACCGTAGTGTTTGCCAAATTTGTAAAAAGCTCATTTTAACTGAACTTATATTCCTTATATGGGCATTTGTTGCGACAGGGTTAGCTAAGATGGTTGCTATGGCAAGCTCAAGCCCCGGCGATCCAAGATGGCGCCCTATTCAAATGAATGGTTGTGCTCAGTGGCGCTTTGTGACGGCATGGGGGCTGAAAGATTAGCGGAAGTCGCCTGAAACTCGCAAAGATCTATGGGAAACTCGCCTGTATTTGGGCATCGTCTGGTCCTCCCGGTTCTGTGCAGTGGATGATCTCCCATAATGCGTTGCGTCAAACACGCGTGTGTGGGTCTCATACCGGGTCTCACGCACGTGCACAGAGGGGCTCGGCTGCGCTCTGACCAATCACAGCAGTTCATCAGAGCGGGAGTTAGAGCGAGAGCCAGAGGAGCAGAGTTTGTGGCACTAAAGTGTGGATTTAAACAAAACCGAAGGATTTAAGAAGAAAAAAAGTTCAGGATGACAAGGGACACTAAAATCCCCACAAAATCCGACCTTTATGAAAGCTGTAGGTTCTCTGTCAGGTTCTCTGTCAGCTGAGGTCGAGCTGTTTTAATATGCATTGAGTTCTATGGGGAAAATTTCTGGGTAGCCCGCGTGAATTTAGTCTGGTTCAGTCTGCAGCACCGCGAGAATCCCCTGAGCACGTGAGTTATTCAGCTACAAGCTAGTAATACCCTATCCAGTTATTATAATAGATCCATGGGCAAGCTGGAGTTTCCCAATGAATGAAAGCATCTGATTGGTCAATCCTTATGGGGCTCAAAGTTGGATTTGCAAAGAAAATATCAAAAGCAAAAAACCCAGGATCATAAAGATGGATTTTCAAGCCTATAATGGGAAGTGAAAGATTTGGTTAAATAGCTAGAGGAGTTTAGTTCAATGTAAGTCAATGGGAGCCAGAGCGAGTTGGAGCACTTCCCTATTGGATGTCATTGAGCTAGCGGGTTAGCATTGTCCATTTATATCCAGTCTTTGCTCTACAACACCAACTGTATTGGTCAGAGCGGTTATTCAAACAAGATGCAAAGATGTGCCAACAAAGACAAATCAGAGGACCAAGGGCTATACGCAAATGCATCATCTTGATTGGAAAATAAAGTTCAAACCACTTAACCGTGTATACACAACCCGTATATATGCAAACTTATCTCAAAGATTTCCCAGTGCCAAGAGAGTGACGCAAAAAAGACTGAAGTGTTTTCTACAAATCTTGGCAAAGGGGAACTCCGCACACAGAGACGTTTCTGACCAGCACACTCCACTCATCAGAAGTTATTACAACAAAAGTGTGGTTCAAGTAGTTTGGAAAAATTCAAGACAACTAAGAAAACAGACCAAATACAAAAAACCTGCTGCTTGTCAAGTTAATACAAATCTAGTGTTAAAAAAGCTGGAGTAAGTTACAGTTTTGTTTCATGAATACATTTTGTTTATCCCAACAGTAATATTTTTTAAGCAACAAAAATCAGACTCTTATTAGAAAACGTATTATTTTCACATACTAGCAGCGGATTGGCTGAAGGCTGGTTCTCCTTTTAAATGAAAAAGCTGATGTAAACGATGTGACGGGGCCAACAACACGTGCACGTTAAAGTGTGAGTCTAAATAAAAATTACTTACTCACTAATACTACTATTATTATTACTTACATACTTCAAAATAGTGAAAGAACAAAACAGCTTTGAGAGCTAGGTAAAAGTAAAACTACATTCATTGAAAGTTAGGTACTCCAATTTTAGGGACATTGGTCATCCCACTCCCTCTGGACCAACGGCTTCGAATGTGTAAAGTCCTCCGAGACGGCAGCTGTTGTAATTTAGTGCTGTACAAAAACAAAAATTAAAAAATGTAATGAAAAGAACGGCCTCACTTCTGCTTCCCTTGCGTCACTTTTCGGACCTCACAGACGGCAGCATTGACCAAGACTTCAACTGAACTTGGTGACATGCATTTCGATTCCTTTAAAGGACAGAGTGTGTTTTGGTTGTGCCTCTTCTCACCAATTAGCTTGTGCAACACGGGACAGCCACGTAGAGCCACATGCGACGTCTCTCTTGGAGCTCGTGCTGGGAGCAGCTGGCACACTGAACCCAGGGTCACCGTTGTAATTAACTTAATGCGAGTCCCAATCAAATATCCCGCTGCAACACTGCGTACCCTAAGTATGATGCAACCTCAAGGGCAGCCCGTTCGCACTGTTTTCAGAGAGAAAGAGAGGATAACAAAAAAATCAATGAAACCAAATTGCTGTGTCGTCTTGGCGCAGAATTGGAGAGCCCTTGGCAACAGGGAAGAATGTATGCGAAAGGCCTGGGAGCATTGAATGTAGTCAAAGCCGTGTTTTCGAGCGGGACGGCCAATATAGCTGCTCCACTCGACCCGCCGGGATTAGAGAATGTGACAATGCCAGAACATCTGCGGCCCCTTCGCAGCCAAAGTTGGACATGGACGATTGTATTTAACGCGGCTGAGAAAAGGCGGTATGGAAAGGAAATATTTGACATTGAGGAGTGAGTATCCAGAGAGAGAACTCAGTCTCCAAGAGGATTTTGAGAGAATCAACGTGTCAGGGTCAAAAGGCTTTTAATGTGAGAGTCAGAGCCGCAGTCATGAATGCAGGACTAAGGATGACTGAATTACAAATAGATAAAAGATTATATATGTCCATTCCCAAATTTAAGTTTAAATAAATAAATAAAAAGAGGGAAAGCTTGAAACTTTAGACTACATTAAAGAATCATATTATAAAACCAGGAATATAAGAATTCATTTAATACACATATGCCTAACTTTTTTTATTCTGAAGTAGTAGTAGTAGTATTAGTAGTAGCAGTAGTAGTAGTAGCAGTAGTAGTAGTAGCAGTAGTAGTAGTAGCAGTAGTAGCAGTAGTAGTAGTAGTAGTAGCAGCAGTAGTAGGATGATTTTATCACTAATAGATTAATGAATCAATGTGTTTTTTTATTCATTTCCCCTTTTATTTATACCTATTTTTATCTATGTGTGTAGTTTAAATAGATATTTATTGATTATGTATTTATTTCTATATATTTATTCCATCTTTTGTAAAAGGTGTAAACATTAATTTGGGAATACTCATATTTATTTGTATGTATTTCTAATGATGGCACTCTTAGTCCTCCATAAGGCCTGAGGTATGGAGGCCTGGAGGGTCTCAGGAGGTCCACGTTCAGCCACGGTGGTATTTGAAGGCGCTGCGTCAAACATTTTACAACTACATATAATGCATCTGCCAATTTGTTCAGTTCAGGTTCTCTCGGAGACAAAGGAGGACGCCAAAAATGTCCGTTTACCACAAAGGATAATATGCATAAAATTAAGACTGGCAGCGTTTTGTGTGGAGCCTGACTGGTCCAATTGTGGGTTTGTAGGCCTAAAGTAAAGCAGTGGTACTATATTTATTCACTTTTTCCAAAGAAAGTTCTACAACAGCATTTCTTTTAGGACTGAAGGCACAGCAAGTTTAATTGGGTGGCACAGATCATACACAAATAACTCAAAGTGCTCAACAAAACAAGAAAAGACGCATTTACTGAATAGGCCAAAACAGAAGTAAACCAAGATGGCTGGCTACTGGCTTTTGTCTTTTGACTGGATTTTGTTTTAAATGTTGTAGAGAATATGGGGGTATAGTGTATTTTGTAAGTTTGATCTGTATAGAAAGAAGCTAATTAGGCTAGAACAAAAACTCCTATATGAAAATGGTTCTAAAAAAGTCGTGCAGACCCAGGTAGAAATGCCATGCTTTGGGACAACTGGTAAACGGAGGTGTGTTGTTTGGACCCGTGTCAGCTCTGCCCCATGAGGAGACAAGAATGTGTCAAAATAAACGTCAGACTTTCAGAGTAAATTGAGTAGATTTTAGTTGCTATTTTAGCCTCTCGGTTTTAATATAACTGCGTTTAGACCCAAGCTGAGCCGGGTCAAAACAGGCAGTGCACCGGAGAATCAAATTATAATGGACTAAGGCAAGTTTATCATCCACGTGGAGCAAAATAAACATTTCTAAACAGGTTATTTACAAGGACAACTTTATAAATGCAAAAACCAAACCCTTTTTCTGCCGGGAGCTTCACTCTTGTTGCTCGGCTTGTCACGCCCTCATTATGTAAACTACCGTCCCTTGTGTTTTTTTTACTACTGTTGTCTATTTGGAACCTTGCCAACAATGAGACAAATGCGTGGAAATCCCAAACTGTCCTCTGACCAGTTTCTCACTACTTAAAACAACATACGTATTAACACTGGACCATTTGGCCTCCCTTCCTCCTGTGACCCCGGCGGTCTCCACAGCAGGCCCAGGGGAGGGGTCAGTGACGGGGGGCCCCTTCCTGCTGTGTCCTTATCCTCTGGCACAGCTCTGCAGCCACGCTCCTAAAGGCAGGAAGCAGGAAGCACACTCCGCTGCAGGCATGTCCTCGTCCTGCCCCCGGTCAAGCCCCCTCTGCCCAATGACACCAACGGCAGCGCGATGACAGCTCAGAAACCAGAAACACTAGAGTGGCCTGCTCCGGTCTACAGAGGCTCGGTCCAAATCCCCCTCCAGCATCACTTTCATTATGCCCTCTTGAGTTTCCCCTTTTAAAGTGGGATTGGTGTTTGGAAGTGGGGTTGCTTGAGGTCATTGGCTCTAAGGATAATACTGCTGACACACAGTTTTCTCCAAAAGCTCATGTTTTAGTCGTGCTCCGTTGCTGCCAAAGAAAGCACTCTGCCTTTTTGCTAAAACGACCGTCACAACACCGCCTTGTTTACGTCACAACGATGGCAACATTAAGAAAACGTGTTTTTATCCCCATTCACACACAGATGGGGAAGTGCACTGCAGGGTTAGAGGTCTGTTTTATGATATTTGTGATAGATATATTGCAGAATGAATATGTTAAAACTATACTGAATATACTAGCTTCCTGTGTGGCTTTCGCGTCCTAAGAGCTAACTCCAATGTAAAATCCAATCCATTTTGGGCTTCAACCTTAAGACAAAAACATTGTCACGGTATATCGAGACAAAACTTTTACTGGTACTCTTGATGTTTTATGAGAGTAATGACCTTCATTCTTAAATGTATTTGTGTTCAGCCTTAAATCATAACAGCAGCCGTCGCGGAGGACTTTACAAAGATATTGATTCACCAACAACAGAGGAACACAGGAAATGCAATAATAACAAACACATAAGAGCCATTGGTCCAAAGGGAGCAGGATAAACACCGACCATAAATGTAAATAAATGAATTAAATGTCCCGGATCATCACTGTCTTTAGATCCTGCTGCGTCGACAAGAAACAACTCAAACAAATTCTAAAAAATGAATAATCTTGGAATTCCACATTATTGAGAGAGGGATCCTTTCTCACAGACGGACAAGCCATAGATCCAGGACTCAGACTGTAAAACAAAGAATGTGCAGCTCAGGACGGATTGTCAATTTTTAAAAAAACTTAAGAATCATGGTTAACACACTCAAAGTTTAGTGTAGACTGAGGCAGGCACGTTTGTTTGACCCATGATCCTTTGCTCTCACAGCCCCCTACCCTCTACTAACCTTGGCCTAATCTACAATATTATTACAGTTTATTGATAAGAGCATTTTCCTTATTAAAAATTGACCGTAATCTATTTTACAAATGTCTACCGGAAGGCACACACGTTTACATTGCACAAACAAACACTCAATAGCTTCCATTTAGCACAGCACCATCCGATACAATCAATATCACTAAAGATAATGAAAGCTTTTTCAAGTCAATTTGTCCAAACACATGCTATAGTTCACAGCTGCCATCCATCACTGCCATGTCTTCCCATTGACTCGTCCCGGCCCCTTTTTCCAATGCACCATTTTGCACCGCGCAGTTACAGATGCGCCCTGGTTCTCTCGCACTTGCCCGCCACATTTTTCAGCGCAGACACCGCAGGAAGCCGCTTTGACAAAGTGTCCGGCCCTTGCGCTGTCCTGCTCCTCGCCATTTCCCCAAAGCAGAGCAGTCGGGCTCTCAGAATAGACAATATGCTAATGGCTTCCTCGAGAAAGAAAACAGGAAAGGGCACTGGTATCAAAAGACTTCCCCGGAGTTGAAAAACATGTGTAGAATGTGCTAAAATTAAATGAGATTAAATTTAGATCGTCTACTTCTGTCGATATGAGACCGTGGCTGGGACTGGAAAGTGAAAAGATTTTTTTGGAGTAAAGATGACAAAGGTTTTCAGATTGTGTCAAAATATCATAAATGTGAGATCTGTCTGTCTGGTTGGTCCGTCATGACTCAAGCAGGAAGGGTGGGGAGGCGTTTTCATTGGCAGGAAACAAATGCACATCCCTTTCTTTTTCAGAGAAATGGGAAAAGGAGTAGATTTTGCAGAGAATGGGTTCAGATGGACGAGATCTCAGAGGGAAGAAAAGTCGCAGGTTTTGACTGTGACTGACGGATCTGTGACGAGAAGTGAATTGGGAAATATTTGTCATTGTTTTGTTAGAGATTCTGCAAATTAGGAAAATAACTGGTAAAAATGTTCAGAGTAGTCACAAGGCCTTGTCATACTGTAGACCTGTATCTTTTGACCCATTTTGTAATTCTGTGTCAACCCAGGACAGCAGTGGGAAAGGTTGCCGTGTTGTTTGGACCCATGCTGGACTTGCACCGTCAAAATAATCAGAAATAAGTCTTCTATAGTCACAGCGCAGTGCACCCAGGATTACAGGAATCTTATAATCCACATCCAGCACTTAGAAAATGTCAAACTTTTTTTTACTTTTTTTATGGATAAACTTTATAGGAAAGAGCAGTGCGCAAAAAGGTCAAAAACTTTACAACACTCTTGTGACGCTGTCATTGTGCAAAGTGTTGTCTCCCCTGTGACATCTTCAACCAGCTCCAGATGTAAGCAATAAAAGAGTTTGGTTTTATGGCTGTCTAAATGACACTGAACACACCTCAGCAAAAACACTACATCATACGTCGGGTTAAATGCTGAGTTGTTTGGACACACAAGTCAGTGTCAGTCAGAGTGTAAGGAAGAGGCGAATATGGGTTTTGGGGCAAAGAAACTCAGAGGGGGATGGGGCGACTGTGTAAATGAAGACCCCCAGGTAATTAATGCAAAAATAAAGAATACAGTACAGTAGCAATGCGATTCATTTTTTTGACCATTCAATTCAATGTATATGTGTATAGTCCTAAATCACAACAGCAGACTATACAAAGTTGTCGATTCAAACAGTTCCAACACAAGAAACGCAATATTAATAACGTTTTTGAAACAAGCACATAGGAACCATTGGTCAATATGGATCGAAATGTTAATAAATGTCTATAAATGTCCTTAAATGCTTTTCAGATTCATGCTGCTAAAATCTGGAACAGTCTTCCTGAAGATGTGAGACAGGCCTCCTCAATGACAATGTTTAAAACCAGGTTAAAGACAGTTCTGTTTAGCTGTGCATACAACTGAGGGATTTTATATTTTTATCTTTCTTTTGAATGTTCTGTGATTATTTTATGATTGTGATTTTAATGCTTTCTTATTTTGTTCAGCACTTTGAATTGCCTTGTGTATGAATTGTGCTATATAAATAAACTTGCCTTGCCTTGCCTTAAATGTCCTCACTATTCATAGACCCTCCTACATAGACAGAGACCAACTAAAAATCACACATCCATACTGTTGCCGGTGTTAAGGAAATTACAATGTTGTGTGTCCCATGTCCTTTCACTGGGATCAATATAGACTATGGATAGATTTAACATAATACAAGACAACCTTTCTTTTTCTGCACAATAATGAGAAAAAATGACCCAGATAAGCGAACAAAAAAACGTGTTGCTCGTTGCTTTTTAGACAATTGATCCAAACCTGCTCTTTGTCGGCGGCTCCACAGCATCTGGCTCAAATGGTGTTTGGAAAGTTTTTAATGTCGCTCTGCTCCTTTTGTGGAGGAGGACACTGTTTGTGCACAACGCCGAACATTTAGTCTTGACGTTGCACTTGATGTTGAAAGATTCCCTGGCATTTAAAAACTCGAAACCTCCCCTCCCGCCCACTCTCGTCGTTTGAGTACTGAAATGGGACACAGTGCTGACGGACCGGCTCTAGAGAAGCAAATGACAAAGCAGCAACCTGTGATTTTGCACGTTTTAAGTTACTGACTGGAAGCTCCAAGTCACCACTCGAGTGTCAGCGATTGCATTTAACGTGTGGGTTATAAGGAGGACCCAAGAGTTCACAAAAACATGATCGCTGGTGAGAAAATGTTTGAAAATGTCTAAAAATCTGTGATAAATGTGATGGACCCATTCCGGTAGATGTGCAAGCAAATACTGAAAACACTTTATCTCTATAGGACAAAATAGTAAAGCTTAATACATTCAATATACATTAACTGTAACTAATGTAACTAAGCAAGGAAGTAATCTTTATTTATACATATTTCACAGAGAAAGGTCACTCGAAGTGCTTTACAATGTTAATGGTCCTTCCTATTCACTCCACACACACTGATGACAAGACGTCAAAACACTCTGGCTCTTCGAAGCCTCAAACCATCCCCATCCGTTCACTCACACAGTACATTCAGATCTATTATAAATGTTTCATATAATATTTCAAAGATTTACTCATGTATTCGTTCCTTGAGCTAAGAATAAAAGCATTCAACATCCACTATATTTAATAAAAAGAAAACAAAAGACGAGCACTAAACCCCAGCCATACAAGTATATAGGCACCCCTAAAACTATACGGCTAGGCCTGTCACAATGTCACAGCTAGGCCTAGATCATTATAAAACATGGCCCTTTCTGTCTGCAGTCTGCTGTATCTCTCTCTTGCTCTGCGCCGGAAGAGCCCGTTCATTACAGTCACGAGGAAAGTCTTTCTGAAAATGTGAGACAGGCTTCTACTGCAGGTTAAAAACAGTTCAGTTTAGCTGTGAAAAGTCGATATCCGTCAGAAAGATGACTCCTGCATTTTGTCCGGCTGTTTGCCAGTGTCCCGCTCGGGCCCTCGAGAGCCGCAGGGGCCGCTGAGCTGTGGCTTTCGCTGCATTTGTTGCGGATAAAAGCTCCATAGATACTCGCTCGAGGTTGTGGCGGGAGTAGTACAGAAGTGTGCCATACATTCACACATAATGAGAACATAGAAAAACATGTTGTATACAAGTTTATGATGGAAAGGATCAAAAGAAAACCAGACCAACACAATAGTTATCTTTTGTATACTTGTAAGAAAGAGCCCTGAGAGTCACTATTTGACAGTTTGGGCTGAGAGCTAAGGTTGTCCTCTCTTCCTCACTTTTCTAGCCTTTGGGTGACAGGACTAAAATTATTTATATGTATTTGTAATATGTCATGTATTGTCATGTCCACAATTTAAATAAAATACATAAAATAAAATAAAAAAGAATAATAAATAAATAAAATAAATAAAATAAATAAAATAAATAAAATAAATTATTTCAGAGCCAGGAACTAGTGACATGGATGTTATTACACAGTTAGTTTAGTTTTTCAGGATTTGAAAGTTAAGTCACCACAGCTTTGAGATAATGAAAGTGAAACCTGCATTCCTCTCACACATAACGGCCAGAACTAAAGTGTGATATTGCGATGGTCCCCGCTTGGCCTCGCTCAGCCCACCACTTGTGCGAGAGCCGTGTTTGCGCCCACACACGGCTCGTTAGAATGTGCTCACGCAGGACGGAGTGTGCACCTTTTGTACCGTTATGTTTATAATGGAGTTTAATTATAGTTGTTGTATGATGTGGAGGTGCAGCTAATAACAGTCATCCACGGGACAATGCTGCAAGATGATATATATACGCGGGTGGAACGGCCAGATCTGCACGTGGGAAAGAATATGAAGTATAGTTTTATGGTCTAATTGTTTTTGGACGACTTTTGAATATGGATTTACAGAGAGGACAAAAGAACAGTGTCGTTGTTTTTGGCAAGAACAAAGTAAACATTGACTTTCATATTGTGCGCTGGTCAATTTGTGAAAGGACAAATATTAGTTTAGCTGTTACAAGATGTTTTTCCATAATGTTGCCCTTGAATTTGAATGAAGCTCAGTGTATCCTTATTAAAGCTGGGGTACGTAAATTTCAAACCACAAAAAATGAAACTACATAAGAGCTGCTTGCTCTCTTTTCTTTTTAAGTTTGCCATTTTGTGAAAACTAAACCTCCTCTGTTCTAGCCATCCTAGAGTTTTTGTTGCCTGGCCTGCCAGACACTCCTCCTTTCTGTTCAAAAGAAGAACCGTCTGGACACCTCTTCCTAGCCTATCATTTCACGATTTTACCCACATCGGTCCAATCACGCACCGAGAGGCGGGACTTCCTTTCACCTTTGAGTTGCTAATAACTCCTCGTATCTTTAAGTTTTTGTTACAAAATCGACAGCAGTCGTTTACATTTGCACTAGCTGACATGCCGCCATCCCTTGTTTTGTGTTTACTGAAACGGCTTGGGTGCCGCTAGTTGCTGCGTCATATCCTGTGTGCATCTAATTGGTTGATGCAGTCTGTCAACCACGCCCACCGGGAATTCGCTGAGATCAAGCTCGTTCCCAGACTATATGTCTTTGAAAAAGCATATCGTTTGGCAGGCCAGGCAAGAGTTTTTGGTTTATTCAATGTGGGGCCCCGTTCATAAGCTTTCCAGAGCTTTACAGTGTCACAATTAAATGCACATAAAACGTAATGTATTTTGTCATCTGTGGTGATGTGAAAATACATAAATAAATGTAAACAAAAATTAAATGGAAAAACGGAAAAACAAGAAC
>OZ035843.1:23601119-23918619 GCA_964034765.1 Knipowitschia caucasica
AAGAAAATACCCCCCTCTACATTGACACACATCGGGAACTTAGTGTTGAGCCGATAGCCGACTTTTGGACCATTTTGTAAAGCCGTTTTTGAGCTGAAAAAGGCGCCATTAAGAATTTATTGGATAATTCTGTTTCTTGGTACACCCCACCGGCAAGGATTCAGAATACAAAAAAGTCTCACAAACCCTTTTTGAGCCGGGACCCGCCCTCACTGTTTGCCACCCACCAATAACTTAAAGAAGAAGAGGAAGAAAGTGCTGGGATGTGGTGCCGTGTTGCTTGTTTGTTGCTGTGTTAAAGCCTGAAACCTGATCGCCGGTGTGTGTGTGGGGGTGTGCGTGTGTGTGCCTGCGTGTGTGTGTACGTGCGTGTGCTTGGGTGTGAGGGCCCCAGCTGTTGGCATATACCTTCCTGCCACAGCTGCACTGCGTATATCATCGAGGGCTATCGGCCTGCAGCGGATTAGAGCTATGGGCCCAGACTCTGCTGCTGCGGCGGCGGCCCCTGATCCCCCCCCAATGCCTCCCCACGTTCAAGCACTCCACAGTGGGTCAGTCCACATCTGTCTGCAGCCCTCCTCCGGCGACGCGCTGCTGTAAGTCTACTCCTTTAGCGCACGTTTTAATCTTGTGGCAGTGGGAAAACAGCCAGTGACCTAGAAATTAACGACTGGATGTCATCTATGCAAAAAAAGGACAACCACCGAGATCTCTGTAGGAGCAGAACCTCATAATCTAAAACCAGGCTAAATGATGTATGCATGCTGAAACTGTAACTTGTAAAAACGGCTGTAATATTTTTTGTAATGCATTAGTTGTTCAGATCCCAAAAATGTCGCTGAATATGGGATTATTTAAGATATGCCCCTGGAGAATTGTTACACATTGGGTTGTTAGATCAGTCCCTGCATAGTTTTAGCCTCTCCAACATGGCCTGGGTCTTCCCCTGAGGCTCTCCAAACAAATGCCCGAGCCACCTCAAATTCCTCCTCTCGACGAAGAGAAGCAGCGGCTCTACTCCGAGCTTCTTCTATGTGACTAAGCTCCGCAACCTATGACAGAGGAAACTCCTGTGGACCGCTAGTATCCGCAATTTTGCCCTTTCAGCCATTACAAAAGCTTAAGACCAGAGGTGAGGGAGGGGATGTACAGTAGATGGAGTCATAAAATATAAAACATGTAGATTCAAAACAATTATGAATCAATTACTAAAATAGTTTACATTCATTCAAATAATTAAATTGTTGTAATGTATTGATTAAATTGTTGCAGCTAACTTATAAAGCTATGCTAACATGTGATTACTCCATGGCTGTTATACTGTATATAGTCCATGATCTTTCTATAACACATAATAATAATAATAATAATACATCAGTTTTATATAGCGCTTTTCAAGAACTCAAAGACGCTTCACAAGTTCATGACACAAACACACACGTTTAGACAGACACACAAACTAAAAATCTAAGAGTGAGGAAGAAGGGTAGAGAGTTTAAACTAAGAGTCAAATGCTCGGAGGAAAAGGTGAGTTTTGAGCTGTTTTTTGAAGGAGTTTAGAGAGTCCGAGTTTCTGAGATGGAGGGAGTTCCAGAGAGTGGGAGCAGAGATGGCGAAAGCTCGGTCCCCCAAGGTTCGGTGCTTGGATTTGACAGTGGGAGTGAGGAGATGTGAGTCTGCAGATCGGAGTCGGCGGGAGGGACTGTAGGGCTGTAGAAGTTCAGTGAGGTAAGGAGGAGCGAGGTTATGGAGGGCTTTGTAGGTGATGAGGAGGATTTTGAAATGGATGCGCTGTTTAACGGGGAGCCAGTGGAGTTTTTGAAGGACAGGGGTGATGTGCTCTCTGGAGCGGGTCTGAGTGAGGAGGCGGGCAGCGGAGTTTTGGACATATTGTAGTTTTTGGAGATCAGATGAAGGAAGGCCATATGAAAGACTGTTGCAGAAATCGAGTCTGGAGGATATAAATGCATGGATCAGGGTTTCAGCAGCGGTGGAGGAAAGATATGGGCGAAGACGGGCAATGTTTTTAAGATGAAAGAAGGCAGTTTTGGTGATGTTGCGGATGTGGGGCTTGAAGGAAAGGGTGGGATCAAGGATGATTCCGAGGTTTCTGATCTGAGCAGAGGGTGAGATGGTGTGGCTGTCGATGGAGAGTGTGAAATGCTGGGTATTGGAAAGGAGGGACTTGGGGCCGATAATAATAATAATTTCTGATTTTTTGCAGTTGAGTTGGAGGAAATTGGTGGACATCCAGGATTTTATTGCGGATATGCAATTTGTGATGGAGGAGATGGTGGCAGGGGTTATGGATTTGGCTGAGAGGTAAAGTTGAGTGTCATCTGCATAGCTGTGGAAATTGAAACCGTGCTGGTGGATGATGTGGCCAAGGGGGAGCATGTAAAGAATGAAAAGGAGGGGACCAAGCACCGAGCCTTGACGTACTCCGTGGGTGACCGGGATGCAGCGGGATGAGCAGTTGTTGATGGCGATGTAGTGAGATCTGTTGGAGAGGTAGGATGAGAACCAGGAGAGTGTAGAGCCGGTAATGCCAGTGGTGAACTGGAGACGGCGGAGGAGGATGGAGTGGTCAATAGTGTCGAAGGCGGCGGAGAGGTCAAGGAGTAGCAGGATGGAGAGGGAGCCAGAATCTGAGGTGAGGAGGAGGTCGTTGATGACTTTGAGCAGTGCTGTTTCAGTGCTATGTTGGGAACGGAAACCGGATTGAAATTTGTCAAAGAGGGAGTTGGAGTTGAGATGGTTGTTGAGTTGAGCAGCGACAGATCGTTCGAGAATTTTAGACAGAAAGGGAAGGTTGGAGATGGGGCGAAAGTTGTTGGGGTCGTCAGGATCCAGGTATGGTTTTTTGAGGATGGGTGTGATGGTTGCCATCTTGAAGGCGGGGGGCACGGTACCAGAGGTGAGAGAGGAGTTGATTATTTCTAAAATGAGGGGGCTGAGAGACGGGAGGCATGATTTGACGAAAGACGAAGGGATGGGGTCCAGGGGGCAAGTGGAGAATTTAATATTTGTAAATAACTTTTGGAGATCTGGTTCTGAGATAGGTGAGAGGTGGGAGAGGGGGCTTACAGTTCGGGGAGAGGGGTCAGGTATGACAGGAGCGGGGGTTTTGGTGAGCTGCTGGTGGATGTTGTCGATTTTGGATTTGAAAAAAGTAAGAAAGATGTTGCATTTTTCCGTGGTAAAGGATTGAGTTATATTGTCCGGTGGTTTAGAAGTTTGTTGACTGTGGAAAACAGGGTGCGGGGATTGGAGGAGCCAGAGGTGATCATTTCAGTATAGAAAGCAGTGCGGGTTGTGGAAAGAGCAGATCTGTAGAGGAGAGTGTGGTCATTGAGGGCTTGAAGATGAACAGTGAGGCCGGTTTTATTGTGAAGGCGTTCAAGTTGACGGCGTTGTTTTTTGAGGTTGCGTAGCTCTGTGGTGTACCATGGTGCAGAACGGGTGAAAGTGACAGATGCGGTTTTGATAGGAGCCAGGGTGTCTAAGCAGGAGGAGAGTGTGCTGTTGTAGTAAGATACCAGGTCAGGAGTGTTTGCGGGAGAGGTGAACTCTGATGTTGATAGGGTTTGGGATAAGTGGGTTGAGAGAGTGGTGGAACAGAGGGAATTTAGGTTGC
Organism: Knipowitschia caucasica; assembly: GCA_964034765.1. NCBI lineage: Eukaryota > Metazoa > Chordata > Actinopteri > Gobiiformes > Gobiidae > Knipowitschia > Knipowitschia caucasica. The sequence continues at coordinate 23,604,757 of OZ035843.1, forward strand.
GGAAAGAGAGAGTGCGGGTTTGCTTGATGTGGGGGTTAGGGATGTTGATGTGAAATGATAAGGCCAGGTGGTCTGATATTGCAAGGTCTGTATGAGAGAGTGAGTCAATGTGTAGGCCAGTGGAGCAGATCAGGTCCAAAATATGGCCACGGGAGTGGGTGGGAAAGTCGACGTGCTGTGTGAAGTTAAAATTTTGCAAGATGTCCAGGAAGTCTGTGGAAACTGTGTTGTGTGCAGAGTCAATGTGTATGTTGAAGTCCCCGAGAAGTAAAATGGAAGATGAGACCGTACAAAGATGTGTGATGAATTCCGATAGTTCTGAAAGAAAGGATGGATTTGGTTTGGGAGGGCGGTAAATTATTGAAATAACCAGAGGGGAGGGGCCAAGGAGTTTGAATGACAGTTGTTCAAATGAGAGAATGGCTAGAATGGGGAGGGGCTTGAGTTTGAGGGATTGCCGATGGATTGCGGCAATACCCCCTCCGCGGCCACTAGTGCGTGGTTGGTCAATGTATGAAAAACCCTGTGGAGTGGCTTGGTTGAGTGAGAAATAGTCCAGGGGTTTTTGCCATGTTTCAGTGATGCAGAGTAAGTCCAGTTGTGTGTCCGTGATGAATTCATTTAGTATGTGGCTTTTGTTGTTTAAGGATCTTGTGTTGAGGAGCGAGAGTTTGAGGGGCTTTTGTTGTGAAAGAGTCAGGGCGGAAGTGGAAATGGGCCGTAGGTTATGTATGTTAACTTGACGTGCGTTCTGATGACGCGCAGAGCTGAAAGCGGAAGCGGAGTGGATGACGGATCGTATTGTTGAGATGTTATTTTCACATGTGGAGTTGTAGATGAACTTTCGTCGTGAGCCCCGATGTATGTAGCGGGGGCGGCGTAGAAGACCGGCATGTTTGATGCTCGCAGCGATGTCAGAGGGAGGCGGCAAGCAGTGGGTTAGCCGGTGGAGCTGGAAGGAGGAGTAGCGGAGAGCCATGGTGGAGCAGGTGATGGGCAGCAGGTGAACGAGGATGATAGCAGGGAAGATGGTGAGTAGATGGACCAGACACTGCATACCTTGAAGGCGGGTGAGCGTGGCTTACACTGGGTAAAGTTAGCTTCGCTTCGCTGCCAGGTAGCGCGGGTTTGTGTAGGCCCAGACCACCGTGCAGCTCAGCTGTAACTTCCAGAAGTAGGCAGACCGGTTTGGAAAAGGTCGGATCTCACTTTGGATTGAGAAAAAAATGGCAGTGTGTCCAGGTGCAGGCAGTAAAAGTTTCAAAGAAGCTGTAGAATTGAAGATAGCCGGTCCATCCATTGGACATTAAAGCCGTGTTTAAGTAAGTAAATAAAGTAAGCTTTATTTATATACCGCCTTTCACAGACAAGTCACAAAGCGGTTTACAATTGTCATTTTTTGGGCACTTGTCCTCTCACTCCACACAGAGATGGAGCGGGGTCACCGAACAGGAGGCGCATGCCAGACCTATTGTACATATTTTTAGTGGTAGGGGAAACCGGAGTACCCGGAGGAAACCTACGCAGACATGGGGAGAACATGCAAACTCCACTCAGAAAGGCCATGGTCCGGCCGGGATTCGAACCCAGGACCTTCTTGCTGAGAGGCAAGAGTGCTATCCACTCAGCCACCGTGCCGCCCACTTAAAGACGGTGTAACTAGAGCAAAGCAGACTGGAGCCACGGGACTCACACTGCTCCCATTCTGTACCTGTGTGATGCAGCGGACGTCACACCGGGGACACGATTGTTGAGGGAAAAGCCACAAGTCGATTAATAATTGAGTCTGGACAGCTGCAGAGCAAGGCCGTAAGACAGAGCCCAGTTTGGTTATGCAAGAAAAGAAAACATGCTATTACCCTGTGAATTATTTAGGCGACTAACATCTGAAAGGTCCCAACGATCGGAGGAGAAAAGATACATTTAACGTGTAGTGAGTTCTGCATATGTGAAGAGATCATGATGGTGTGGGCAAAAAAATAACACATTTTCAGGTAAATATTGATATTTTAAAGGCACACCGTGTAACTCTTGGCCACTAGGGGCGCTAGACCTGCAACTTTCACGTTTAGCGCCCCTAGTGGCCACAAGCAACTCAGCACTGTCGCAAAAGTCAACAAACAGTCAGCCGGTGTCTTTTGAGTGTGTATTCAGACAGCATGCACTGGTGTGTGTGTTCAAACTGTAGAGACATGCCTACAGATATTGAGAGACTCTGCTGTGGTCAGCCTCCAGACCGCTGCATTAGTAATCTACCACACATGGACTTCTATATCCTGGATGAGGGAGTTCTGCGTCTAGCTCGTGCTGCGTGGAATGACATCTTTGCAGTCGATGACATCCAGGAACCAGGTGAACAGCAGCGCTCATACAGACATGCAGCTTACAGCACGATCCCTTTCGCGTTTCCTCTTTTTAGCCTCCTCCGAAGGTTTAAAAATTTTCCTTGCCTCAGCCATGACCAGGAGTCGAGCAGGTGAAAAATGAGTAGCAAAAGCCTTAGCTCCATGAGTATATCAGCGCCTGTAGCCGTAAAGCAAGTCTTTCTTCCAAGTCACGTGACCTGGTGGCAGACGGTCCGTCTGCTCTAAACTTACATGGTCGGTATTTCAAGAGGGCAGCCCCGCTCGGAGCATTGCAAGTGTCAAGCGCTGTATATTGGCCCAAGTATTCATATAAAATAACTCATATGTGTCAACTCTTTAGGTCACAAAGTCCGCGGTGTGCCTTTAAAGTAATTATAGTGATATTTATTTATAGAGCGCATTTCACAGCCCAAAGTCACACACAGCACTTTTTACAATGTTTTTTTGGAGTATAGATAATTTTCCATTCCCTCCTCATGGTGAAGACCTGTTCACTAAATTAGACGGAATATAGAAGGTTTTCATCACAATGTGTCTCCTTTTTGTATTTTGTTATGTTTTCATGTTTTAACTATACATTTAAATTCACATTATATCAAAGAAATGAATATAAATAGATGAGAAATATATATCATTTTGGATAACAAACCAATTAATCAAATATAGATGCGTCAATAGTGTATTTTTGTTCAAACACGGCAGAGCGTTAGAAAAGTCGCCAGAAGTCTTTCATATTTTACTGAATCTTATTCCGGGCTTCGACCATATGTTCACAAAGGAATTCCTATAATGTATGTATGAATGTGTTCTTGTATGTATGTTTGTATCATATAAATACTGTAAATTACAATATTTGATTCCTGTTTGTAAGCTTGAAATAAAGAAATTAATGGGAATGAACTGTGTTGGTTTGAAAAGCATATCCTATAGAATGAAAAATCCTAATCGTGTCAATAGTGTGGGTGTTATATGTAGCAGAAGCAAATCAAACTCCTTCGTCTCACCTACATTTACCATGTGACACGTTTGCAGCCAATATCTCTGTGTGTATTTTGAAATGATATTCTGATCAGTAAAAACATTTCAATCCTTGTAAACTGCAATGTATTGAGACAGAAGGTCTGGCATCCAGGCACTGCCATAACCCAGGTTTTTTTTACCAGGACATTTTCACATTCAGACAACTAAAATCAAACGTAATCAGAATCTAACGAGGAAATGTGTTAAAAATACAGCTGGTGTGACAGGTGCGGACAGCTTTGATAAACCCAGCTTTCTACCAAGGTCTGATGAAGCCGTGTCCAGAGGCTCCGGTCTGACGTGTGAACTGTGTGGACATTGTTACCGCCCTCCCCCCTCTCCCCCCTCTCTCTCTCTCTCTCTCTCTCTCTCCCCCCCTCTGTGTGTGGAGGGCCAGGCTCCATGTGACAGCGATGCACTCTCACATGACATACTGTCTTCATATGGCCCCAGGTAACCGAGGCACAACCACAACCTTTCATGCGTTCGCCGCTCACTCGCCGATACACTTAAAGACTACGACTGAATCAGAGCGCGGCAATGAAAGACACACAAAAACACGCCACGGGATTATATTATATTATTACATCACCCGTGGGTTTTGTGACACGTGGCTGGGTTATCTGATCTCTTTTAAGCTCATCTCCGGCACCTTATTCACTGGTTGTTGTTTTAAGTGTTTCAAAGTGAAACTGAAGGAATTTAGCATTTTGAGTTTTGAGAAAAAGTCACTGATATTTAGTTTGTGTAATTCTGTATCTCACATTTAAAGCAGATTTTTTATAAATGTAAGCCAAGCTGTTTATCTTGAGAACCACAAATGATTTCTTTAACCATATCATGTTGGTTAGACGTGAGTAGGGCAGGACAAAGCACGTTTATTAGTATAGCACAGTTGATACACAAAGAAACGCAAAGTGCCTAATAAAACAAGATAGAAACAATCAAACAAGCCATTAATTATCGCAGAACATTAAGAAGAGTGAAGATAAAATCCCTGTTGTATGCAGCTAAACGGAGCTGTTTTAACTTGGATTTGACCATTGGCAGTGTAGAAGCCTGTCTCACATTTTCAGGAAGACTGTTCCTCAAAGTCCCAGCAGGAGGCCAGTCCCAGTGCTCCTCAGAGTCCCAGTAGGGGGTCAGTCCCTGTGCTCCTCAAAGTCCGAGTTGGGTCATATGGCACTAACATGAATACACATCGAACAACTATTTTAACACTTTGATAAATAGATATAGTATAGTATATTGAAAAAACCTATTGTTCAACACTTTGAGTTGCCTTGTGTAGGAATGGTGCAGAACTGAACACACTGGACCCTGGTGCAGGATGAGACTGGACTCAAGACCCTGACCACTTACCTACACAATGTCACCGTCTGCTATACATACGCTGACCACAAAATCATACTCCGCCGTCAACATTTAAAGAACCCCAGACTATGGAGGAATATGGAGAAATTCACAACCGTAAAAAATATCTTAAAAGATGCTGAAAACTCACACTCTCGCAACGCCACCATCTTGTCGGGTGCTGTTCTTTAAACTATCCAGGCCTCATTGTGCGCCAGGGAATATTAGTAAATGTATAGTTTTCAGGAGCATGGTAGAAACGCATGGGCAGAGGGGGCACAGGGCAGACACTCCTGACTCACCTTAAGTGTCAATCAATAATGAAGTGTGCTGCTGAATAAAGATAACATGATGCTTCTTCCTCTTCTCTCGCTTTCTCTTTTAGCTTTTTGATGACTCAGAGGAGGCCAGTAAAAAATGACAACTCTCCCTCGGGTCTAAACTAAACCCCCTCAGGTTACCACGTTAAACATGCGTCAACATTGGGCAGAACAGTCTTGAAGCTCAGGAAGTGTGCGGACGGGAAGAGCCCAGACATTAGTGAGTGATGCGAGTGAGCGGAGGATCCAACGTAGCAGCTCATTTGTGAAAAGATGAATCCTGCAGTTTGTAGAGATTTGGGGTCGCTGTGTCACGGAGAGGATCCCTCTCCCAACATGATCCTTATGCAAGACTCACATGGAAAATATTCTATATCATCAAAATAATAACACACTATTTGTATTGATGTTGCTCAGGCAGTTATTTTTTTTATATATCACATTATCTAAATGTGATATATATTAAAGTAAACATAAAGTACAGTAGAAGAATGCAGAGTACCATCACCACAAGGTTCAGTATAATTTAGTATTTGGGTGCTGAGTATATTTGCATGCCTCCTATTAATATACTACTGTTAATATTGGAGTTCTGAAAGCAGAAAGCGCTTTGAACGACGTGGGACTTGGTCTTGTCTCTACAACGGCACTCGTGGAGCTTCCATCTTGTCTTTAGCTCCAGTGATGAGCATGTTGCCATGCTCTGCTCTTCCTCATCATGTGATCTGTGCTGAAATTCCACAGCGCTCCTGAAGCCCCGCGCACATGGCGGCCTTTCCAACAGATGTTTTTGGTTTGTGCTGCAGAGGCACGGGGCCAGAGAGGTGATTCATGATGCAGGCCTTTCCCTTGTTACAGTCAGCAGACACAATGTGAGCATTGGCCTTCTGCATAAACACTGCCCTGGTGCTGTTTGGGGGAAACTCAAACATTCAATCAAATATTGATAAAAGCCTAGAACACGAAAAGTTTTTTTCCATGGAAGACGTAGAAGATCTCTGTCCATAAGAAAAGCAATCAACGTCAAAGTTGGATCCTTTCTACAATCCTGGTTGTACTCCAATCACAGCAATGCAAGCAAATATCCATATCTTCAGCAATACTGCAGATGAAGCCAAATGACTCAATCATTACACTTTGTTATCAGCCACTACTGTCCCTGGAGCAAGCCCAAAACATCAAACCTTTTTTACGACAACTTTATAGATGCCTGAAACCACTATTGTAACAAACAACGTCTTTAGAAAAGGCACACACACTGGTCCATTTAACATCTGAGACATCAATGAAGCCGTGTCCATTCGAGTCACAGAGCACCTTTAACTCCACACCACAGCCACCGCCTGATCCCAGATTAGCCGTCTGCTTCACTGTTTACACATTAAGCCCGAGAGTGATTCCAAAGTGAAGACTATTCTGTTGCCATGCGAGTATTCTAACGGAGGAAACCCAGTCAGGTTTTGGCTTTAGCGGGTCTGCAGTGAAGGTGTGCGCTTCCCTGGTTTGGACGGATGCTTCATTTAATCACAGGGCTCAGAGGGTGGGGGCAGGGCCGGCACACGCTCATGGACCCCCACCTGCCTGACCTGATTACAACCAGGGCTGTATGATCAAAGGTGACACTTTATCACTGACCACAGCCAAACGGATCTAGAGTGGGTCGACAACACCGGGCCGATGTTCTTCCCAAAGTGAGGAAGCCGGGGGTAGTGTTGATGTCACACTGCATGGGCCTGGCAGCAGCACACCACTCAGAGCAGTTATGTAATATAGAACCGAAAGCTGCAGGCACATCCTCCTATTCCCCTGGACCACTCAAACCACCCCCTCCTTCCATTACTCTGCTGGATGAGGCGAGAAACAGCAGCAGATTTTCCAAAAAAGACACACAAGAGTCCAGGGATCCCAAAGTGCATTGGGTTTTTACATGGTCTGGTGGAAAGAGAGGACTGCCTTTATGGTCCAGGCTGGCATTCTAACACGACGTGCAAATGGTAAATAACAGCAACAGGTGCAAATGTGGGTCATTTAGGAGGACACCTATGCAGCAAGGAAATTATTGCTGTTTGTAATCCAGTTATGATAGCTGTATTTTAATATTTGAGCTAACCGTTTGGTCCTCACTGTGGGACAAATAAAGGATCTCTTAATCTTAATTTTGATAATTTGTCAAAAATACGTATTCCTCCAGCATCTTCAACCTGTTTTGTTATTGGCAGTACATTTGAAAGGATTTGCTCAAGAAGGGATGAAACTATATGTATGGCACTAAAAATGCAAATTCTAAGCCATTCAAATACTGTTTCTAATGGACCTTATCTGTTCATTGCAATTAATTTGAAAAAGAGGCAGTTTTTTACATGCAAAAAGGAGGGCATTTTCCAGAACTCCAGGATACTGTTTTTTTTTCTTGATTGGTATTGCAGGCTTTTGTTGTGTACTGTTTACTACACCGTTATCACAGTGCAAACCCTACTGTAACCGAATCAAATGACAGTAGATGTGCATTGATGAGTGAATGACACGTCCAGGATCAGGTCAGAGCAGGGCCTTACCTCTTCCAGCACATTCACGCTGTTCCTGCAGCTCTGCATGCGGGTGGTGAAGCTGGATGTGGTCGGGGAATTGTAATCCTCTGTTGTCTCCGAGAGAAACTCCGACACCGATATTTGGTCCGGCATCGTGAGAGAGAGAGAGGGGCTCAGGGGGAGAGGCTAAACCATGTACGACTGGGAGAGAGGGATCGAAGCCTGGAATGGGGGGGGGGGGGGGGGGGGGCGACAAGGACAAGACAGATTTTCGTGCAAAAGTGGGAAAAAACTGGAGATGATCAAGACGTGCCTTGCGCTGCGATGACTTCTCAAATGACTTCACTGTTCCCCTGGGGCCAGAAGAGGAGGGTATTAAGCAAGTATCCTCAGGCTGTGTTCCCTCGACAAGGCTTTTCCCCGGGTCTAATGTATAAATAGTGTCACTCACTCAGCGGCGGCGGTGGACTAAAGCTCGGAGGAAAAGGCAGCAGAGAGAATAGCGGATGCCCTCATTATGCACTACAGATGTTGAATGCGCGGCTTGGCGTCAAAACTGCGCGTAAAGAGCAGCTCCGTGAGGGGATAGTGCACAGTCCATGGTCCGCGGAGGTCGTGAGGCTCGGCAGCGGGGGTCGGTCCGTCCTTCCTCGGCCCTAATTCGGTGTTTTTTAACGCGAACACACCGCTGCGGACTCGAGCTGCAGCTGCACTCTCTCCGATTCGCACTGACTCTTCTCCCTGCGCCTCTCTCTGGCTACAGCAGGGACAGGGCACTTCCGGTCCTTCAAAATAAAAGCACAGACTGCGTTATACTGCAATGCCATAGTCTGTATCTTTCCCTCGAGGGGTTTGTGTTTATATTTCCATGTTATGCAATAGTGTGTTCGTCAATATCTGGCCATAATATTGTATAGTGGTTAAAAAGTGTATGGCAAAGATGACTTTTGCCTGACAACAACAATTTTGAAAGGGCCCCTGTGACTTGTGTGTAGTTTCTGTGCACTTTACGTCCCACGTCAGTCGATTAGAGATAAGAACAGCCGTAGATCCGTGAGTGAAACCGGTGAAGACAAGTCGCTTCCGCCACTAAATAAACAATAAAGGCCTCGCAGGAAACATGGCAATAAAAGACACTGTTCACAATGTATTATAAAAATGTTCTATACATGAATCTTGTTGTAGATTGTGGGGATGAGGTTAGTTAATTAGATGTGAAAATATGACTATCCATCCATTCGATTCCGCTTTATCCGTTGCCGGGTCGCAGGGGGTCCCAGAGTAGACTTCCTTCTCCGCACAGTTCCTCCAGCTCATCCGGAGTCCTGAAGTGTTCGCAGGCCAGCTGAGAGACACAGTGCCCTGGTCTACTCCAGGTGGGATATGTCCCAGAGAGGTGTCCAGGAGGCATCCCAAACAGATACCTGAGCTACCACAACTCGCTACTCTTTTTGTGGAGAAGAAGCTCTACTCCGAGCTCCTCCCATGTAACCTCACCCTATCTCTGGGAGCCAAGCCACTCTGCAGAGGAAAGTCATGTGGACCGCTTCTGTGATCTTAAGGCGCGTTCAGACCAAAAGCTTCAAAAAGCTTTTGACGCGCTTCAACTGACGCCGGGATAGTTTTGTCATTTTGGTGCTTGAAGCTTTTGACGCGAGTGACGCGCCTGACGCCGGTGGGAGGAGCTTCTCTGTTGTCTGTGGGAGGATCTTCTCTGTTGTCTGTAGTCAGGACAGCGGTGGATTTTTCAATGAGCAGCGAGCCTTTATTTGTTATATAAAGCAAAATAACGTTGTTGTAGGGCTTCAACAAAACATGTTCTGGGTTCACCACAGACTTGAGAGGCTGCAGTGTTTGCAGAGTTCCGTCATTTACTCCAGGAGCTGCGTACGGAGGAGTTTCGCTTTCAGCGGTACTTCCGCATGTCACTTGCCCAGTCTGAGTTCTCAAACCCCGGCTCTCGCCTCTCCCTGCCTCTCCCCGCCTCTCCCTGCCTCTCCTCGGTTCTCGCTCACCTCTCCCTGCCTCTCCCTGCCTCTCCCCGGCTCTCGCCCGCCTCTCCCTGCCTCTCCTGCCTCTCCCCGGCTCTCGCCCGCCCGGAGCTGCCTTGCTCTGAGCCAGACTCATTGTCAGCCTGTTCTTATTTTAAATAAACTACGTTTACTACACAGCATGTGTACAATGATTTTGTTACTCAGAACGTTACTACTCATACAAATAATATTACTAATAACAATAATGACAATAAAACAGCAGCAGCAGATACATGACTTCTCTTCATGACAGAGACAGACCCTCTGCTGCTGCTGCTCCTCGTCTCCTGATTGGTTGAAGCCCGCGTCAAAGCTTCAAAAGCTCAGCTTTGCTCAGCTTCGGCGTCAGAGGGATTGTTGTGATACGCGAGCGTTTCGCGCGTCAAAAGCTTCAAGTGAGCGCGTATTACGCGCGACTCTTGAAGCTTTTGACGCGCGTCAAGTGACGCCGGGGCTCTCGGCTTCACCTGACGCGCTTCACCATTCACTTTCAATGGAAACCTGACGCTTTTGACGCCGAAGTTAAGTCCGGTGTGAACGCCCCTTTATTCTTTCAGTCATTACCAAAAACTCATGACCAAAGGTGAGGGTGGGAACTCTCGGGTCATAAATTAAACCAGTTATATTTATATTTAGATTTTGTATTTGTTGAATTGGCATTGTATTCATAGACAGTTTATTATAGTCACGAAGAACCTATTTTAGGAACCTTAACAGTAGGGTTTTTTTCTACCATAAAGATGAGTCCCCCATCACATAGATCTATTAAAAAATCATAACCGTTCGGAAACATTATTTGAATGATAAATCTGAACAAAGGACGCCCTCTAGTGGCATACAGGCCTCATAATTGTTAATGTTTTGCTTTATTTTTAGTGTTTCATCATCTTTTATGGCGCATTTTTTGTCATCTATATTAAATTAGTTAACACACACAAAAAAATGTCTATACATTTTAGGTAACACGATTTTGGGATGATTTTGACTTAAAATTATAGACTGTAAATATGACACAATTCGTTCTGGTATTATTCTTGTTTTGCTGTTTTAAAAAATAATAACACATTAACAAAAAAATGCTGTGTAATATGTGTATGTACATTGTTAATTTGTATAATTAAACTCGGACCATCACGAAACTGTAACCCATTGACAACATATGACGTTTTATTGTGAAAATAACACAGGAAGCTACATTGCTAACTTCCTGTCTTAGCTCTTAGCACTTCTGCCCAAACTCTGACAGGACAGCGCTGTGTTCGGGGTTTTTTAGGCTAGTACAGCTGTCAGAATAGAGTTATTATTCAACAAAAAGAAGAACGAGTCTGAAACCAAAAGCGATCCTCTCTCACGAAGACCGACTGTCAACTTTGAGGAATCCCGGAGCGAGTGAATGGCCGAGGGCTCAGGCAAGTGCAGAGCCAGCCTGAAAAACATCACTAATATCAACAATCTTCCAAAAGTTATGTTGTGTATTACTTAAGGACTGACCCACTCTATAGTGTGTGTACCTATAAACAGCTGCTAGCCACGCTGTTAGTTAGCTAGCTGTTATTTATTACAGTTAGAATAGTGTTAGCAAACTTTGAACCCTCACGTAGCTCAGCTGAGGTTTGCAGTTTCGTTTTTATTCATAACAATAACGGATGTAACAGCTTTGTATTCTGCTGAAATCACTATAGCTGGGAACAGAGAATGTGTGATGGTGAGAGTGGCCAGATTTTCTGAAGTACAAATTGAATTACAGCCTGGTTTGGGGCAAGCTGATTTTTTTTGGTGGACATGTGCAGAGTCTATTCATTCAATAACATTACATCCCCAGAGCAGTCAATTTGACGGGTTTCAGTTTTGGAATCGCAATAACTCAGCTCGTGTACATTTGTGGTCCTCCTTTGCCACTTTCTCATTTTTCTGCATCTATGTAGTTTACTCATATGTAATTATTTGTAAGAAATTACCTTTTTTTTTTTTTGGTCTGGTCCTGGACTGGTCCTTGACTGGTCCTGGTTCTGATCAAGTGCTCGTTCCCATAGTAACACATTGTTCATCTGCTAGCAGTTAGCATTTCAACAAACAGTTTGATGCCTTATCTACATCTGGGACAAGTTGCTGGACACACACAAAAAATCTGTCCCTTGTGATGTCATTTTTATTTTATCTTTTTCTCATGTCAGCCTAAAATAAATGTATTCACTCACTCTTCTCTTTGCAGACCCATTTGACGTCAATCTACATGGAGCATCACACCCCAAACAACATCAACAAAATCCAAGAAGGGGGGGGCCCAGACATCACAACAACAGAGGCTTGAATCAGGATGACTATGCACCTTCGCCACTACATGAACACTCCCACCAGGGCTCCAATCAACCCTACAGACAAAACAACTCCTCTCACTATGGAGAGCGACACTATCCTGCATTTACCCTGGAAGACGGTGGCAGACACAGGGGCAGGGGGCGAGGTCGGCGAGATGGGAATTGGCAAAGACCAGAGGGTGATTCTGGCTTTCGCGGCTCCAGACCTGCGGGATATTCGTCCAATGGATCTGAAGAATTGAGTTGGAGAGTAGACGATGGAGGAGGATCTAGGGTTACTAATGAGAACCAACATTTCTATGCCAAACGTCCAAGAAAATACAACCAGGATCAAAGAAGAGGAGAATCCTATGTCGAGCGCTCCACCTTGAACGTCAAAGCACCGGAGTACACTCCCAGAGATGCCCCTTTACCAGGCCCTTTACCAGGCCAGGGAAGCTCACGCAAGGCTAAAGCTGAGCCTCTCGGTCCTTACGACCAACTCTCGAAAACTGCAGAGACAAAGCGCAGGACGGGACCAATCAAACCCCCCAAAGCAGCGGCTCGCGAGGAAGCAGGCTCAGAGAAAGGCGCTGTGAGCCACGATGACCGTGAATCGAGCAGAGTGTCTCAGAAGCCCTCACATAAAGGAGGAAGAGACATGGAGAGGCAATTGGCTCCTCACAGCAGAGGTCAGAGAAGGCCCCAGAACCAGAACCCCAGGTCTGGGCCCAAGAGCAGAGACATGGTGCCAGAGAGCAACGAAACCCAGACAGGTGAGAAAAATTGGCACACACAAAATAGTGTTAGTTTATCTGGTTGTTGTGGCAGATACTGAAAGCCGAGTATTAGCATCAATATTGGAATAGAGAATGATATCTAGTCGAAACATTAACATTCAAAAGCAGACCTAACTTTCAAATCTAAATAAAATCCGTCTCACTCGTTCCTCGCTCTCACTAGTTTTCACATGCAGGTATTTTTGGCCTGTCTCTGTCTGTCTCACGTTATTAGATCCACTTTTTCAGATAAAAAAGTGAAGAAGAGAAGACCACTTTCACTCAACCAATCAGCTCTCGGCCCAAAGCGTCAAATAGTGACTCACAGGGCTCTTTCTTACATGTCTAATGAGATGTATGACGTGTATTATTATTGACACAAACCATGTTGGTACCCCAGACTTAACTAATATCATATAATGTAATTGATAGTTTCTCTGATTTGTCTGTTATGGTCTGGTGTGTCTATATTTTCAGGTTGTTTGATTGAACAGCTGTCCGGGGAGAAGTATGAGTGCATGGTGTGTTGTGACATCATAAGGGTCATGGCTCCAGTGTGGAGCTGTCAGAGCTGCTATCACGTCTTCCATTTGAACTGCATCAAGAAATGGGCCCGATCCCCAGCATCTCAGGCCGATGGTATGTCTACGTTTAAATGTAATGTCTACTGTGGTGTAAAGCATGTGAACCCATGTCCTAAGACAAATAAGGAGGGTTAATTTAGTCACTTTTAATCCCTCAGATTCAGCTGAAGGTTGGCGCTGTCCGGCCTGTCAGAATGTGACACTAAAAAGTCCCTCTGCGTACACTTGCTTCTGTGGTATGTTTTGTCAGAGTCTGACTATATCGTCAGTGTCATGTCAAAAATATTCACGATTACTATTATTTTCTAACTATTTTCCAGGTAAAGTGACAAATCCAGAGTGGCAGCGCAGTGAGATTCCACACAGCTGCGGTGACATGTGTGGGAAGAAGAGGAGTGGAGAGGACTGCAGACACCCCTGTAACATGTGTGTGGTGCAGAGGCTTTCCCTGTCAAATAAATACTATACTATAACAAACAACCAACCGTGTATACAACATGCAGTAACATATATGTATTTGTGACATTGCTGTCTATTTGTTTCTCTTCTCAGTCTGTGTCATCCAGGACCTTGCCCCCAGTGTCCTGCTTTTATAACTAAATCATGCGTCTGTGGAAAGACCAGGTATTTGAAGTATTCTTGAGTATGATTTAAAAACTAGGGCTGTCAAACGATTAATTTTTTTAATCGAGTTATTTACAGCTTAAAAATTAATTAATCGTAATTAATCGCATTTCAAACTATTGGAAAAATTATACCATATTTTTCTGTAAATGGTTGTTTGAATGGAAAGATAAATGACAGCTTAGTGAACATATGTACTGTATTTGTTTGTTATAACAATAAATCCATATAAAATGGAATTAACATTATTAACATTCTGTCTTTCTGTTTAGACTCAGACCAAAACCATTGTTTGTTACAGATGAGGGATATTTCAAAATAGTCTGAAATGCAGAATGTCATTAAATCTTTTTCATTGCTCACACCATAACTTTTTTTGGCACAACTAACATGAACTGGTAGTCGAAAGGAAAATTAGGTACCTCAGCTTTAATTTAGCGAGTGCGCTTCGGGAGAAGACACGGAGGAGACTGAGGCTCCGCAGTCCAGCTTCAGCGCTGTAGATATTGTGTGCATTGGTTACGCAAAGACACGTACGCACACTAGAGAATAGTTCTGTGCGTGGTCTTGGATATGATCCCATTACGCAGCGCCGTTCGCCGTGATCACAGACGCTGGAAGTGGGACCTGCTGTCCAGAGCGCTGTGGCGCCCGCAGCTCTTCATGCAGAGTTCATACAGGAAACAACAAGTGCCCCGCGGTCACGCGTGTATTCTTTCAAAAATTGAATTCCCAGAGGGCTCTGCTCTGTCCCCATCTCACACACACGTGTCCGCGGCATTCTGAGTTTTATCATGGGATGCATGGGCATGCGTCAAATGCGTTAATTTTTTTAACGCGATTAATGAAAAAAAAAAATTAACGTGCGTTAACGCGATAATTTTGACAGCCCTATTAAAAACAAATATGATTCAAACATGATTCTGTTCAAAACTGAAAAAAGTACTTGGGAGAAAAAGTGTGATGCCCTCAACATAAATCAAGGAAGTGTGTGTGACAGAGCGAGAGACAGACTGACGGAGAGAGAGACGGAGAGGGAGACCGAGACGGAGAGAGACCGAGACGGAGAGAGAGACCAAGACGGAGAGAGAGACCGAGACGGAGAGAGAGACCGAGACGGAGAGAGAGACCGAGACGGAGAGAGAGACCGAGACGGAGAGAGAGACAGAGACGGAGAGAGAGACGGAGAGAGAGACAGAGACGGAGAGAGAGACAGAGACGGAGAGAGAGACAGAGACGGAGACGGAGAGAGGAGAGAGAGAGACGGACAGACACAGAGAGAGTCAGAGAGAGAGTCAGAGAGAGAGTCAGAGAGAGAGTCAGAGAGAGAGTCAGAGAGAGAGTCAGAGAGAGAGTCAGAGAGAGAGTCAGAGAGAGAGTCAGAGAGAGAGTCAGAGAGAGAGACCGAGAGGGAGACCGAGAGGGGAGACCGAGAGGGGAGACCGAGAGGGGAGACCGAGAGGGAGTCAGAGAGAGGGAGTCAGAGAGAGAGAGAGAGAGGCCGAGAGAGAGAGACAGAGAGAGAGGCCGAGAGAAAGACTATTTTTCATATAGTACTTCCATAGCTTTTGTGTTTCATGCAGTATGACAAAGCTTCTTATACTTACCACTCTAATAATGTGTGAGACATTGACACGTGGACGTCTCTTCCTCTGCAGTCAGCCTGTGCGCTGCGGTCAGGCCTCCGTGCTCCTCTGTGACCGTGTCTGTGGTTCAATGCTCGGCTGTGGAAAACACAGCTGCTCCCAGGTCTGCCACAGCGGGCCGTGCGAGCCCTGCCAGATACAAGTTGACCAAGGCACGTCCACCAATGTAGATTCAGATGTGTTGTTTCCAGAGACTGCGACACTAATGACATAATTCTCTCTCTTTAGTTTGTTACTGTGGCGTTGGCGCTCGCAAAGTCCTGTGCGGCACAGACAGAGAGGGCTTCGATGGCTCTGGGCATTTCTCCTGTGAAAAACTGTGCGGAAAGTAAGTGCATTTCTGATTGAGTTTATTTCCTATTTTCAGCTAAACCTCATTGGAAAACAGGTGCAAAAGTACCCCAGTGTGCACCAGACAAATATATGAAATAAAACTAGCTAAAAAGTACAAGAAGCAATTGTCACTGCAAGACCATAACAACCAAGAACAGTTTAAATATAATGTGGGAAGAAGCTGCTAGCATATCCAGATGTCCTGCCAGAGGGAAGAAGCTGGAACATGGCATTATTTTCCAGGGTATAAATGCTTTTGACACAGGTGTTTGATGTATGTATTTTCTGGTTGGTGATGTCATATGATGTGAATGAGAGGATGTGTTGTTTGTGTGAGGTGTGGTTGGTATGTGAAGGTGTGGCGCTGTAGGTGTATGTGTGTGTATGAAGACTACACTTAAGACTTTCTGTTTCTGTTTCTAGGATGTTGGATTGCAAGGCTCATCGCTGCCAGCAGGCGTGCCATCGGGGGCCGTGCCAGTCCTGCCCTCTGTCCCCCAGCCGGGTCAAGTCCTGTCCCTGCGATCAGACCCCACTGAGCAAGCTCTTAGACTTTGGATACTCTCAACGAAAGCGCTGCACTGATCCAATTCCCTCCTGTGGAAAAACATGCAACAAGCCTCTGCCGTGTGGCTCCAACGGTGAGACGCTGGTCGTGGATCACGTCATGTAGTTGGAGCATTTATGTTTTTATTTCAAACACCTGCAAAATGATATGATGGACCATAAAACGAGATAAAAAATAAAGACACAATTACACACGCACAACAAGACACACACGAATATACAGATACACACTGAGACACACTAACACACACACACACCAAGACACCCAAGAATATACAGAGACACACTGAGACACACACACACTAAGACACACAAATATACAGCTACACACTGAGACACACGCACACACTAACACACACGCACCAAGACACACAAGAATATACAGATACACACTGAGACACACACACACTAAGACACACACACACACCAAGACACTCACACACTGATACACGCACGCACACACTTCAAGACACACACGCTAATACGCACACCAAGACACACGCACACCAAGACACGCACACACATCAAGACACACGCACACTAATACACGCACACACACACACACGCACCAAAAAACATGCACACCAAGACACACAAGAATATACAGATACACACTGAGACACACACACACTGAGACACAGACACACTAAGACACACACACACACCAAGACACATGCACACCAAGACACTCACACACTGATACACGCACGCACACACTTCAAGACACATACGCTAATACACACACCAAGACACATGGTGTCTTGGTGTGTGTTTAATTCAAGTCGTTTAAGAGAGTAACTCCTCCTCGCACCGACACACATCGATTCTAAAGTAGTTCTGAGATGTGAAGAGAGTCACGTCTGCCTCACTGTCGCTGAATCCTCCCTTTCCTCAGACATGATCCATCTGTGTGAAAAACTGTGCCATGAAGGACCCTGTGGACCCTGCTCCTTGACGTCCTCTGTCCGATGTCGCTGCGGTGCCAAATTAAAGGTACACAACGAGAAGTACAATTGTGCAAAATAACATGGTTCTATCACTAATAATATCTACTTTACAATGTAGGAGGTTCCATGTGCGACAATCTTCACAGAAGGTAGGATTATATCGCTGACTCCAAACTCTTCACCAGTGTTTCATACTTTAGGAAGGTCCATCTATCTTGTCTTAGTAGAATAAGTTTTTTTGGTTCTCCTATGCCCAAAAAAGGTCAATTTTCCTATACCAAAATAATAACCAGATAAATTCTCCTATACCAAAATAATAACCAGATAAATTCTCCTATACCAAAATAATAACCAGGTAAATTCTCCTATGCCAAAATAATAACCAGGTAAATTCTTGATTTAGAGGAGAACCAAATAGCTTCTCAGTCTTTCATCTGGTGTTTTCTCTGAATTCCAGATCAGCTCATGTTCACCTGTGAGAAACGCTGCAACAAGAAGCGCTCGTGCGGTCGTCATAAATGTGGCGAGCTCTGTTGTGTGGTGGGTTGGAGCGTTCTCATCCCAGAATGCAAAAATATGATTGCGTTAACATATCGCACCAATCTCTTTCAGGAATTGGATTGTTTCTTAAGCACAAAACACCTAATTTATACATTACGTCTGCTTCAAAACAATATTTTATCGTTTTTATATTTATTTTTAATAAAATTATTTAGTTTTGTTGGATAACTGGTATGTTATTGTTTTTACTGACTTTACTGACCATAACCCATATTGTTTTACTTCTATTTTTAACATAAAACTGTCAATCTTGTATATTTAAATGTGTTTAATTTTATTTCTATGCAGCATTTTGGAATCTTGTTTTATCAAATGTGCTATATAATAAAGTGGATTACATTATTTAAACTTATAATGCAGGGGTATCAATGCGTAGATTTTTCTATTCTTTAAATTGTTCCCCGGCCATTTACAAAAAGTTAATTAAAATGGTTCTGGGTGTTTCTTCCAGGCCGTGGACCACAAGTGCCCCTTGATTTGTGGCTACAAGCTGAACTGTGGCCTCCATCGCTGCCAGGAGCCCTGTCACCGTGGAAACTGTGACCCCTGCTGGCAATCCAGTGAGAGCCATGACCCTGTTCTGTTTGAGTTCTTCACACACCGGTTCAGTGGAAAGACTTTAACCTGACATGTTTTTTGTTTAGGCTTTGACGAGCTCACTTGTCACTGCGGACTCACGATCCTGTATCCCCCGATTTCATGTGGCACCAAGCCTCCGGAATGTAAGAACACGTGCACCCGGAGACACGACTGCGAGCACCCAGGTGAGCCAGGACCACAGCCCCGAGGGTCACTGCTGTGTGTGCTGCGGCTGCTGTGTGTGTGTGTCTGCTGTATTTATGTCTCTGTGTGTGTGTGTGTGTGTGTGTGTGTCTGTGTGTGGGTGTCTGCTGCATTTATGTCTGTGTGTGTGTGTCTGCTGCATTTATGTCTGTGTGTGTGTGTCTGCTGTATTTGTGTGTGTGTGTGTGGGTGTCTGCTGTATTTGTGTGTGTGTGTGTCTGTGTCTGCTGTATTTATGTCTGTGTGTGTGTGTCTGCTGTATTTATGTCTCTGTGTGTGTGTCTGCTGTATTTGTGTCTGTGTGTGTGTGTGTCTGTGTGTGGGTGTCTGCTGTATTTATGTCTGTGTGTGTCTGTGTGTGTGTCTGCTGTATTTATATCTGTGTGTGTGTGTCTGCTGTATTTATGTGTGTGTGTGTGTGTGTCTGCTGTATTTATGTCTGTGTCTGTGTGTGTGTCTATGTGTGTCTGCTGTATTTATGTGTGTGTGTGTGCTGTATTTATGTCTGTATGTGTGTCTGTTGTGTTTGTTGTGTCTGTGTGTGTGTGCTGTATGTGTGTCTGTTGTGTATGTGTGTGTGTCTGTTGTGTCTGTGTGTGTGTGTGTGTGTGTCTGTTGTGTCTGTGTGTGTGTGTGTGTCTGTTGTGTCTGTGTGTGTCTGTCTGTTGTGTGTGTATGTCTGTTGTGTCTGTGTGTGTGTGTGTGTGTGTGTTTGTGTGTCTGTGTGTGTCTGCTCAGTGCTCACTAACCTGTCGTTTCATCATGTGTTAGTGTTCCATAACTGCCACAGTGAAGACAAGTGTCCTCCTTGTACTTACCTCACTCAGAAGTGGTGTATGGGTAATCATGAGGTAACTCCAGTCAATGCTTCTTTCTTCCACCTCATGTGAGTTTTTTATAAGATCCATGTTTGATCCACAGCAACGCAGCAACATCCCCTGCCACCTTCAGGACATCTCCTGTGGTCTGACATGTAACAAAGAGCTGCCCTGTGAGATGCACCACTGTCGTCGTATCTGTCACCGTGGAGAGTGTCAGGCTGAAGGCGTGTGCCAGCAGCCGTGTGCGCGCCCTCGCTCTGAGTGTGGCCACCCATGTGCTGCTCCCTGCCATCGAGGCAGCAGCTGCCCACGCAGCACCTGCAGCGCCAAGGTACAGCCAAACACATGTCTCTGCTGCTCAGACCTGTTCCATCTGTAGTCGTCCCGATCAGTTATTCATGATGTTAACAGCTCCTAAAGACAAGGGGGGAGCATCCGTCTGTGGGTTTTGTTGCATTTATAAGACAGAAGGTTTTGTTTAAATATTCCAGATGCTCACAGTGTGATTCTGAGAGAACCAGCTGTTGATTAAATCTCTTGACAGAATAAATGTAGTGAAAAACCAAATGTATCCAAGTGTTGTGTTAACGCTGCTGCCTGTGCCAGGTGTCGCTGCAGTGCGACTGTGGCCGAAGAAAGGAGACAGTCGTGTGTGCAGAGGCGGCCAGTTCATATCAGAGGTCAGTGAGAGTTTGAATGAAGACAATTGTATTTGTGACTTGATGGATTCAGTGCTTTCCGTTCCATGTAGATATGCAGCCATTGCTGTGGCCAGTAAGCTCTCCGACATGCAGCTGGGGGACTCTATGGACCTGGGACCACTGCTCACTAAAAAGGAGATGAAACAAACCAAGTATGTCTCTGCTAAAATCTATCCTTCCATTTATGAACATATTCAGGACATGTGCATGTTCTTTTAGGCTTGAATGTGATGAAGAATGTGCGACACTGGAGCGAAATAGGCGCCTGGCAGAAGCGCTACAGATCGACCCGTCCTCAGACCCCTTTAATGTGCGCTCCACGTCTGTGTACAGCGACAGTCTCAAAGATGACGCCAGGTCTGCAGCTGTACAGCTCATACCAACATGTTTGTACCCACACACTTATATTTCACTTGTTTCTTTTAGGAAAGATCTGAACTTTGTTTCCAAAGTCGAAGATGAAATTAAGAACTTGATTGAGATAACTAATAAGGTAAGTCAAACTCGGTAACAGCAGAGCTCCCCCTGCTGGCCGGCTATAATTACATTCAAAAGTGAATAGTAAATACTAAATTTACCACACTGTTTCAAAAACGAATGAATTGAGTCACATTTTCAACAGTCTACAGTCCACACTTGAGAGCCACTTGTTCATGGCGTTAGCTGACAAGTTACTATGTTCTGACCTAGTTGTTGTACGCTCAGCTATTTCTGAGAGAAGCCAACTCTGCAGTGAATCTCTATGATGAGGCCAGCTGTGCGAGCTCGTAGCTTCAAAATGGGAGGACAGAACCTCTTTTCAAAACCGTTCATGAGTGAGACTTGATTAGTAGTTTGTCTGTACTCCGCTAAAAATAGTCATATTTTTTATTTTCTGATGGACCGCAGCCTGAGTACTCTTTCAAGGCCATGTACTGATTTTTTTTAATTGACTTGTATATCTACAGTGGCCTGAATGACGCTTTCGGAATTTCTCACATTTCGGCATAAAATCACCATAAAATGAACTGATCTTTGTCAAAATCACACAAAACTTGAGGCGATCGGTTAGAAAGTTGAAGCTAAAAAGAGGATGCAACAGGACAATGATCCAAAACACCAAAGTAAATCAACTTCAGAATGATTTCAGAAGAACTAAATGCACTTTCTGGTGTCTCAGTCCTGACCTGAACCCCACTGAGATGCTGTGGCATAACCTAAAGACAGCAATTCATACCAGACACTAGAATCAGAAAAGTAAGTAACAAGATTTTGCCTTGGCTCAAGGTGCAAAGTTATACAATATACCACTATAATACACTAAAAGTACAAACACTAGACATTTAACAGTGCAGTTAAAGTGATAGGAATCGGGCTGAACTGTTTTGTAAAGAGGAATGGTCAAAAATTGATCCTGTCGATGTGCCGGACTGATCTGCGACTACAAGAAGCGTCTAGGACCAACTTTTACATGCAGTGGTTCAGTTACTAATTCTTCTTCTATCAAAGTCTGGGTGTTTTTAGTTAAAGCAGGCACTGTTTTTTCATCCTTTTGACGAAGAGAAAGTTAAGATTGCATTTGATGGCGATTTAATGCGGACACGTGAGAAATTCCAAACAATTCAAATACTCTTTCAGGCCACTGTATAATAATATATACACACACACACACAATCATGCTTGTCTAGTTTGATGTTTAAAATAAACTAGTAAATGACTGGTTTATATCCAGGGAAAACAGGCCAAAAGATCCTACACCTTTCAGCCAATGAACAGAGACCACCGCCGCGTCATCCACGAACTGGCAGAAGTCTACAAACTGGAGAGCATCAGCTACGACTGCGAGCCCAAACGCAGCGTCAGTGTCACCGCTCAAAAGTAGGACCCGCCGCCTCCTCACTCCCGAGTTATCGCGACCGTCACGCCACTATAAATAACCTTCTGAAATGGCGCGTTTCCTTTAGGGGGGTGTCTGCGTGTCCAAATGCATCCCTGTCATCCCTCATCAAACGGGAGACCGCAGCCAGAGCTCCTCCCCCCATCGCTCACATCAAGCAACACAGCAGCAAGTAGGTTTTTGGAATGAGCCAAAAGCAAATTATCTGTGTAACCATAAAATTTAAAAAAAAAAAACTGGATTTTTCTCATGTTCTAGACCGGTCGCGGGTGTCGCCTTTTCCAAGATGGTGAGAGAAGAACCTGCCATTGACTATTTTGATGTCCAAGACTGAAAGAAAACCTCGTTATGTAGTAAGAGAGCAGCCGTCACTGTATTTTAACGACAGGATTTGGAGATTAACTCGAAAGCCTTTGTTATTTCCACAGGTTGGGTTTGAGTTTTGATTTGAACTCATCCACGTAGATCAACGGACGAGGCTTCGATCGCCGCAATAAACGTTTAAACGACTGCTCCCAGGACTTTGAATGTGTATCTGAACTGACATAACTGACAACAACAACAAAGAAGCTAATTTGCCTGAAATGTGAAGGCAATTTTGAAAAAAGAAAAATAAAGTTTGTCCTCCAAAAATGTATCGTGCAGATGTTTCAGATCAAGAGGTTTTTTATTCGGAATGTCATCGTTTCATCACAAGTTACAGAAGAGTAGGAATGAGGAGCACACAAGACCAGATAAGATAAGTTACTTTTAAAAAAGCTTGTGGAGCTGTGGTGACATGTGACTGACTCCATGTAAGTTATGATTGTGGAGTTTTATGTGTCATGTTTAAGAAGGCACAAAAACTTAAAGGTATAGAAGAGAATTGTTGTCTTCCGGGTGGATCATCAAGACTATTGGTCCTTCTAATTGTCAGTCATTCTGACGATATGTGACGTAAAGCCATCAAAAAGGCGAGAGTGCGGTTCTTTCTTAAAATTCAACAATAAAGACCTTTTTTTCTTCTTTTTTCAGTGTAAAAAATAAGTAAATGTAAAAATATAAACTGTTTTGTGCGTAGAGTATTTCATTGGGGGTTTATCAATGAATTGCATCTTATAATTTTGGTGTAGTAGGGGATCCGTTCCAGTTCCATAGCAGTGTAGTCTCCAGCCTCCAGCTCAAATACCAAAAATAACTAGCACCCTATGAAAAAAAAATAAAAAACTACCGCAACTCTCGCTTTTTGCAGGATTACTCACAAACTCAGAACCCAGGCTTTTCTTCCTCCCCTCGCAGACCTCTCTCCCCCCAAAAACCCCAGCTCGCTCACGGCTATAATTTTACGACACGCCCTCTTTCTTTCTTTTTTTTTTTTGCCACTGTAATTCTCCACGCAGCCAGACCGCGCCTGCGCCAATGCTTCCCTTTCCCCAACAAGCTTGTTTCACCAATAGCTGCTGCTGCTCCATCCCCTGGCCCGGTCCCACAGGCCAAACACCCCCAAACACCCCGTGCACCCGCGTCTGCAGATGGGGGAGTGAGACGCGCGTAGCACCGCTGTCTGGAGAAGGAAGTTGTGGAGGAAAGATTATTTTTTTTCTTTTCTAGGCTGAATCGTGCAGCGCTGTGACCATCCAGGACTGCTCCACATCGCGGCTGTCTGAGTATACCCACAGAAAAGGCGCATAGTGATGGAGAGAAAGGTAAGGCAGTTTTTTTTTTAATAGGGGGGGCTATGACCATCCTTTCCCCGGGTTTAAGCTGTATTCCCAGGGCTTTTCACTGCGCTCCTGCTTGGCGCATCCACCATTGGACTCTTTATTCTTTGGGATTAGTGCGCACTGGAGTTGTTTCTTGTCTGGTCGCTTTCCCTGTGTACATACGGGTGATTTATTGTCCTGCTGTTATTTGCTGAGCCCACAAACGCACTTCGCCAGACTGCTATATAATCCACAATTTTTGCTTGTTTGGTCTGAAGCGACATCATCTCTGTCTCAAGCATAGACTCAACGCATCGCGCTGACTACAGTCTAGTTCCTCGGGTATAGCTTTCTCCCCCCCTCTTTTTTTTTTTTTTTTTTGGCTTCCATCCACTCCAACCACGCCACCCACCCACCTCTCCAGCAATGCTATTTCTTTATGTATTTTTCTTCCGCCCAGCCGACGCATGCATGCAGCAGCGAGGCTTGTTAACCTTGGATGGTGTGGGAACAGACACTTGAGGAGTAATGGAGAGGATGCTGGAAGGCCGTGAAGTGCACCAACTCTCCAGTCTCTCTTCTTCCCCCCTCTCTCTCTCTCTCTGCTTTGCATTCAACAGTCTTTGTGGATGATTTCTCTCTGTGTGTTTACTGCATCGCAAAGCAAAAGTAACGTTTTGACTGGAGTGAGGCTTCAACCCATCCTTCCAGATTCAACATCATGCATAGCCTATAGATACGTTTCTCTTCCAATTTTGCATCTATTCAGGTCAGGCTTGCATTAGGCCAGCAGCAGTAACTGTATATGAGCCAAACAAGACCGACATTTCAAGGTAAAAGTTAAAAGTTCCAGTAAAAATATCTGCAAAGCTTTTTATTAGCGTCTTTAATTGTGTGCAGATGGCATCCCAGGGACTACTTTGTACCTTTTTTTGAGTTGGCAGCACTGCACTCAGAGGAGAAGAAGAGCTTTGTGGTCCATGATGTCTTATTAGTATTATTATTATTGCAAAAAAAATGTTATTACTCCTGCCAAAAATCTTGACGTGGTTAAGCCTGGGTCTGAATGTAAATACTCTTCATAGCTGCGAGTCAAAATGGGTTCGGAGGTGGTTTTCCGTACGTTGATGCAAATTGGAGTTGTCGTTCCATTAGGTTTTTTTTATTTATTTTTTTTCCAGAGGCTGTTTCCACTCTCAAAACCCAAATAGTCCCGTTCCACCACTGCTCTGCACAGATCGTCCACACGTTCTCTCCCATTATGTCTGGACCCCAAACCATCACATACAGCCGGGTTTTAGAGCAGGGTCTTGGAGTTTTTCCTTGCCGATGCAGGAAGGTCTGTCAGAGGGTCTACCTTAAAGGACTGTGGTGATCCAAGGACACTAAACTCAACATTTAACGACATTTTATCATCATTTATGGAGATTGGTCACCTCCCCTTTAAGGACCAATGGCTCTATGTGTTTCTATCATGACATTTTGACTCTGAACAGTTTGATTCTCTGATTAGTGTTGGCGAATTCAAGTCCCGCATGATAACTAAACTAAAATACGTTGAATTGAACACAGGCCAAGATTATAGCTGCATTTTTTATAATTTTTTTAGAAACTGTTTTTTCTCCCCAAATTCCACGTAAGTTACGGTCTGACCTAGAATCCGAGACACACGTCGTGGTATAGCTTCCTTTTACAGCGCGCTTAAGTCTCGATCAGACAGCGTTGCTATTTAAGGCAAGCCCATGTGCGACCCCCAGACATCATAGAGCATCATGGGACGTAACAAGGTCAGTCGTTATATGCACTGACTGTACAGGTCGTCATAAAACTTTTCAAGTCTATTTTTTTCCCGTTTCCCCAACTCTCTCGCTGCTCGCCCAATTAAAACTTCCCAGGCTTTTGTGTTTGGTGTTATAAGCGAGGATAAATGGACAATGGAGAACTTCCTTTTTCAGACGTTGAGGAATGTGCTGGCGCTGTAGCGGTTTGTTGTGTATCCCAAATGAGCCGACGGGAGCAGAGAAACGACGCTTTCTGCTGATGATCACAGAGATGGAGTTTGGGGGGAGAGATGCTGCACAAGAAGTTTTGGTATTGGTTGCGGTTCTTTTGAGGGTGAGGCTGCGGCGTGAATTATTCATGCAGATCAATCCAGTATCATCAGATGACTCATGGTGGATGATGAAAAACGCTGACGCTGCATTTATTATATACGTTTTGTCTGGACGTCTGACAGAGATCTCATGAGGCATCACTAAGACACTGCAAATGAATCCCAATGTTCTGATGTTGAAACCAGAGAAGACGACGTGATGCTGTTTGTCCCGTAGTGTTGACAGGAGGCTATACTTTACAAACTCATACAAGAAAAAATATTCTTTACCAATTTCTTCAACAGAGAATGTATCTATTACTGCCATTTCAACTGAACATAATGCTACTTTGCATGGAGGCACTAGGTTTTAAGCTGAGGCAGTTTAAAATATATCAAAAAAATGCCCAAGAAATCTTTTTTTTCCTAGTTTTGTATTTATTTTTGTATCTTGCTCCAAATAATATCTACTTTTGTATTCAAGTTTTGATGTTTTTTGGCGCTGCACTTTTGCTTTACAGCAGGAGGTTCTTGGGTTAGATTCCACCTCCAGAATAGGGCCTTTTATGTGGAGTTTGCATGTTCTCCCTGTGCTTGTGTAGGTTTTTTCCAGGTGCTCCGGTTTAAACTCTTAACAATATTCTGTCAGTGGATGAATCGACGACAGAGGTTCACCAGATAGTAGCCCTGACATGATGCACTAAAGGTGATTCCCAAACTGTTTATGACAAAAAGTCTTTATGTAAAATGTCAGAAAAAAATTGAATCTTAATGAAGAAATTCTGTCTTTTTATTAAGAGCAAAAGGTACTTCAATGACCCGAACCTTCTCATTGTTGATGATCACTTCAATTTTCAATGTATTTGTATATAGCCCTAAATCACAACCGCAGTCGTCTCTGAGGACTTTACAATGCTGTCGATTCACCAACAACAGATCAGAAAATCAAACTCGAACACAGGAAATTCAATAATAACAAACACATAGGAGCCATTAGTTCATAGGGAGACGACGACCACTGCCCATTTATGTCCCGGTTCTTCATGCTCCAAATAACTTCTTGCAACTTCTGATTGTTTATTTAAGCTGTCGACACCGATGGCTCTGGACGTTTCATTCACAGCCTGTATTCTAAAAGATAAATCATAATCGCCTGTAAACACTGCTCCTTCTCACTCTGGCGCTGCATCGTGGCTTCGTGTCATTTCCGGATTATAGATTTTTCCACTTTTCAGATGGAGCTCTTTGTAACCTAATTACAGGCCGAGCTCCTACTTTGCCTTTAGCGGAAAGATTATATTGTTTTTTTAATCACTGCTATAGCAAACCCAGAGCTCTCCATATTACTCCCATTTATAACTATCGAATAAGATTTGGGGAGAAGTGTGCGTCCCAGACAGTATACTTATATATACAGTATACTTATATATATACAGTATGACCCAGTTAGGTTTTTGAGGCTCAGTACAGGCTTCTGTATACAGCTCCATACGCAGCGGCTAAACTAAATACTCCCTGCAAGAGTACACCCACTTTATCTTTCGCTCGCTAATAAATGTTCTGACCTTTTCCACTGCACGTCATTAATTATTCACAACAGGTGCACAGCGAGGAGCGCAACAATGGCGGCATCTATCAGACTTTGTAAAGACCATTTTTGAGTCCACCGGCAACTGTGGGAAGTCTGTAAGAGTTTTCACAAGCTGCCCGTGTCTGAAATACTTAAATGTGGTTATGCTGAAGTGGGAACGATAAATATAGCAACCTCTCTCCTGGTCTGGCTTTTGTAGTCCTCGTTCTACAGCCTGAATATTGGATCTGCAGCCTGTCTGTCGGAGGGAGCATAGGTCCGAGAGATTATTTTGTTTGAGTGGTTTGCTGTTGTGTTGTTTGACTGTGATGATCGGGGACTGCTTGATTTTTTTTTTATCTGTGTTGGTAGATAAACAATTTTTCTGACCATTTCTGAGACGACGCTGTTGTGATTTAGGGCTATATCCATCAATCAAGTTTATTTATAAAACACAAATCATGCAGGGGAAACCAAAGTGCTTCTCACAGATATAAAATCATGTGTACATTTATCATATGCACAGCTAAACGGAACGGTTCTCCGCGGTTTCTACACAAATACATTCATTTTATTCAGATTTCCTATTGCTACTGTCTCCATACGTCACCATCTGATGCAAAGTCAGAGATCAGTGCAGTATTGGCTAATTATTCTTCCAAAAACTAGAATTCGATCATTTATTGTCTGTGTCTATCGTCTAAATATAAACAGCGACGCACCATTTTCTATAATGATTTTTCTTTTGTTTACGTAACACTGAGCTGCCTGCATGGAGAGGCTGGAGCTGTGCGTGGGAAACAGTATCATTACATATCTGAGTGTTGTTGAAGACATTAGAACCTACAGAATGTGGAGGAGGCTCTGGATGTTGATTTTAGGATGAATTATGTTTTTGAAAGTGTTGGAGACTGGTCAGAGCTGAGCAGGGTCCATGTTGTGATTGGCTGATACAGAAGGATTATTCTTTATCCATGGATTGGTTAAAGAATCTATGTAAAATAACGCACAATTGTTTACATAATTCTATATATTTACTTAGTTTTCTGTTATTGATTCTACTCTTCTGTCTTTTATATAATTTTTCAGAGCTCTATCTTTTCTTTGGTTTCAACATTTCCTAAGAATTTCGGGCGACCAAAGGGTTAACTTCTTGCCACTTCTTGTGAAAAGTCCTCGTTGGTTACAATGAGGTTTGGGTGATGTTGATCTGGACCAGGTCTGGACCAGGTCTGGACCAGGCCTTTGTACCCAGGCTACAGTTTGGCCTCGTTCTGTCTGCTCCTCCTTCCTCTCGGCCTACATCGACAGTGAGGCTGAAGCACGAGACGCTCTGCAGCCGGAGACTATTGTTGTGTTATTTTTAGTATTTTAGAATCTTGACCTAAATGGGCTAAAACATTAATTTGACAATAAAATGACAGTCAAAAAAAGTAAATGTAATGATCATTTTTGTTACAGAAGGTTGGAACAGTGCTAACACAACTTGCACATTTGTCATGTTAGCGACCACAAACGTAAAGATTTGTTTGGATTTTTTTTTGCCAGACAATTGTGAGAAAACAAATGATGACGGAGACAGTTCAATTTTGGTATACAACTTGCTGGAGTCAGAAAGTAACTTGAGGCTTGGGGGATTTACATTTCAACTGGACAAAGACCCTAAACATAAAACCAGAGTTACAATACAACATATACACGCGTCAAAGTCCAGATCTAAATCAGATTGAACAAAAACTTGTAGAGTCATATCCCAAAAGACTTTCTGCTGTGATTGCAGAAACTTCAAACACAACTGTTTCTGTGTTGTGGTCTTTCAAAAGATAATGACCATGACCGAATATGGAAAGTTTTAGTTGTTTTAGAAATGTTGTAAGCCGCTGTATAAAGCCAGGGTACCATACTTTGTTGTTTTAGTTTTAGCTACAGCCACTTTGGTTCACTATTGTCCAGGGGCCCTCAACATGGATTGAGTGGATTGGAGCCGTTCTGAGCTTTACACAGAGGTCTCTATAAATGTGCCTATATAGAGATCCTGAACTGTACAATGAGGTATAATGTGCCGATGCAAAGCTGAAGTTGGCTGGATGACACTGTAAACTTGTGTGTATAATCTCAAATACTACTTTGTGTTTGCAAGATAGAGGGCCACATAACAGGACATGAAGGACCGCAATTGGCCTTTGGGCCTTGGTTTGGACCTGACTGATGCATAGAGACAACACAAGGAGGCAGCGTTTCAGCTTTACGCAACTAAAATCTGGAACAGTCTTCCTGAAAAACGTGAGACAGGCTTCTTGTTCAAATCCAGGTTCAAAAACATTTATTTTTTGCTGTGCACACAACTGAAGGCTTTTATCTCTTTTTAATTAACTGTGATTATTGATGATTTTAGGACCTTTTCTTATTGTTTATGTAAGTTTAAGTTGCCTTTGTTAAGAAACTGTGCTTTATTAATAAGTATTTTGTCCCAATGTCCTTTTTAACGTCTCACCAGCCTCTAAACTCGCCCGCTCTAAATCTTGTGAATGCCGTATATTTTCTCTTCTCCTTCGCAGAGTTTCCATTTCAGATTTGCAGCGCGATCTCCCGAACACTTCCTCTTTTCACTGCACCAGTTGCTGCTCCCGTTTGGAAGCGTACCCCGTCGCCCCATTGGCTGCCCGGCCCGCATCCAGGGCAGATTAAGCCGTAGTCATGGTTACAGCAAACAGGAAATGCCCCCGAAAGCAGGTAACGCTCCAGGGCTGTTCCGGAGCGCTGCTTGTTGCTCGAGGGGAAAGGCTATTTTTTTCTTTTCTTTTTGGCGCTTTCCATCTGCTCCACAATGGCTCCTTTTTGACACCGCGGGACTGAGCCAACAGCCACAGCACACGGCAACGGCCAAATCACGGGGAAAAAGACCCTAAGACGTGTTTTGATTAATTCTGTTTTAAATTGAGAGGGTTAAGTAGATAGTAAAGTAGATAGATAGTAAAATAGATAGATAGATAGATAGATAGTAAAATAGATTATTTTTTATTGAATATTGAAATATGTAAAGTGACCAAAGTGTATCCATGTCTGGGGACCTGACTTTAACGCTTAGACACTTACACACTTTTAATAAGTGCCAATACTGGTGAATGTAACTAAATGTTTGTTGAAACTAGCATTTGTTGGCTAAATGCTAACTGCTGAAAGTGTGTTGCTATGGTAATTGGCGCTTATTCCTCTCTGGTGGAAAACTCTGAACCAGACCCAGTCCAAACTCAGTCAGAATAAAATCCATTTAACTAGTTTTTCCCCATAGTTTTGTCCTTTGTCATATCTTTAGACCAACTTTTCAGACAAAAGTAAGAAAATGGAGGCAACATGTTTTAGCCTGATTTATTCACATCCTTTAACTTTTTGCAAATCTTTCTTTTGCCACAAAGCAGGATTATACACAATAGGAACCCCAGCTTTAAACCTACTGTTACTTCTTACTGCTGCACAGAATACATATCATTTGCAAGAATCTACTTCCATGCTCTGTGCTATTGTCGCTGTTGCTTTTCCCCCAAAATCCATTCATAAACTCCTTCTCTCTTCATGCCCAGAGCTCTCCTATTGGACACACATGCACACAGACTTCCCTTTATGTCCGTCACAGCCGACTCGTTCCCCTGCTCTCCCGCCTGGATTTCATTTTTATAACATAGACCCGTAAAGTCCCCCCTCCTTCTTAATCCTTAGTCTAGGTGCAGTCTACTTGTTTTTTTTTTTCTATACCCTTCTTTGATGACCGCTGCTGACCAATGACTAAACGTCCCAGAAGTTCGGCCTGCAGTTTTTGTGAGCAGCTTTTAAACCGGAGAGAGGAAAAGGAGAGAAGGGGAGAGGCCCAGGAGAGAGAGGCCAGTGTACGGTCCTCCCCCCTCCCCTCCTGCACCCCATCTGCCCGGGACAATAACGTTGACGAGGGCAGGTTACTGTGGTATGTAAACCGGGCCATTGGGAACGGCTCCTTCAGACATTCTTCCTCCGCAAACAAGAGGCCTCTGTTCGTTCTAAAAGATTTGTTGATATTTCGGTATTTCACCTTTTAGTCTGTGCCGGGTAACTGTGTATTGGATCCATCTGAAAGAATGTAAGCAGATGTATACAATAATAACTAGAAGCTTTGAGTAAATGTGGTGTTGTGCGTCAGAGAACACACAGAGAAGACTGTTTTGTCGCCCTCTAGTGGTCGTTTTTTGGGACTGGTTGAAATTCAGGGGACCATCTCAGAAGTAAGCTTATTTGAAATCACTCTACGGCAGCTCAGATGGTATAGTGTGAAGGTTTGAAGGTGTGTGTGTCTGTGCGTCCGATGAGATGAAGGTTTGCGGTTCGAATCCTGCTCCCGTCATAAACATTACTGGTTGAGCGGTCAGATTGACTGAGCCACAGTTTGGCTGGTGAGAAAACCAGCTTTGTTGTTGTTTATTTAGTTTTTAAAAAGGAGCGTGAATTGGTGACATAAATGATATAGGCCATTACCTGCTGCTGTGACCCGTCCTGCTGTGACCCGTCCTGCTGTGACGCGTCCTGCTCCACCCAAAAGCTAGACCACCCCTGCTGCTGTGACCTGAATGCATTTCATTATTACTATTGTTAGCTTTTTAGAACAATCAATTCATTTGTTTTGTTTGTGTGGATGGATGTGTTTTTGCTTCTACTGAACACCTGAATTTAGACACTTTCTGTCTCCAGTGTCTTAACACCTGGGTCATGTTGTAAATGGACTATTTGGCTGTCGTCTGGTGACTCTTCCATTACATTCGATCCATGTTTGTATGTATATGAATAGTCACTGTTGGGGAGAATATACTGAAATTGTATCTGATTTAAAAACAAGCACACACTAAAAGCTATAAAGATTCCTCACCCTGTAACTATTCCTAATCCTATATTACATTAGTACAAAATAGTATTCTGAAGAAACACTCCTCGTACATGCACTGGCTTTCACATGGCCATACCGTCATGGGAGTATCATATCAATATCTTGTAATTCATCTCCTCAATGGCGTTGCTCCCTCTGGTGGCCAGTCCTAGAACTGCTACACCCCATTGTCCTGTGGTTGGGGGTATTTCACTGCTATCCCGGTGTTTTATTCCTGAATATCTTTTAATTCCTTCAATAGTTATCAGAAATATGCACAAAGCAAGATCTACAACTTTGAATTGATAAGAATGGCCTTTCAGTGAATCAACTAACTCTACTCTTTTAAAGGAATAGTTCACCGTTTTTACATACTGACATATGTTCTTACCTTACCTTAGACTAGTTAATACGTACCTGTCTGGTCTTAGTCTGTGCGCTCTGTCATGCAAACGGAGCAAAAACGGGAGCACAACCGCAGCCTCCTCTGTATATTTTGTAGCACCAAAAGGTAGCTCCCGCTAGAAGCTACCAAACTCTTCCAAGTGTTCCCTATTAAATGTATATAGTTACGTGACGTGTTACACTGCAAAGTATAGTAACACAGAAATGTAACAGTTGATTTTCTCAGCGGATAAAACGGGTACTATATTGTGAGGCGTAGTAATCTGAGGGGCGCTACGTCCGCGCACTAACTTCTCTCCGGAGACTTCTCTCTCGCTCACTTCCGTCAATAGAAGCAGCGTGACTTGTAGTACACACAGTAGCAGCGAGAGAGAAGTCTCCGGAGAGAAGTTAGTGCGCGGACGTAGCGCCCCTCAGATTACTACGCCTCACAATATATAGTACCCGTTTTATCCGCTGAGAAAATCGACAGTTACATTTCTGTGTTACTATACTTTGCAGTGTAACACGTCACGTAACTATATACATTTAATAGGGAACACTTGGAAGAGTTTGGTAGCTTCTAGCGGGAGCTACCTTTTGGTGCTACAAAATATACAAAGGAGGCTGCGGTTGTGCTCCCGTTTTTGCTCCGTTTGCATGACAGAGCGCACGGACTAAGACCAGACAGGTACGTATTAACTAGTCTAAGGTAAGGTAAGAACATTTGTCAGTATGTAAAAACGGTGAACTATTCCTTCAAGCTGTGTGTGTGTGGGGGGGGGGTGTTTCCTGAATATCATATGAAAGTGATATTTACTTGAACTTGTCTTTTCCACACGAGTCTTGTAATTCCCAGTGTGTACAGCAGAGGTCCTCATTATGCAACCTAACCACACATTATTATTATTAGGCTGCATTAGGAGAAGGCCCACCTTTTGGCTCAGAAGTCCCTTCTTGTGATGCAGGTGAGAAAGAAGCTCAGTGTGAAGCTGGGTACTTAGATTTACAACATTTATCATTTTATATTATTACATGTCCGCTCATTCATGTAAAGTGAAGGGAATGCTTTAGATTCTTTCCTTCCTTTTATTTCTCTGGCCTCCAACGGTCAGGCCCAGGGGTCAAACACGCAGTAGCCAGCTGTCCACATAATTTGTCAGTTTCCCCTGAGACCAGACTATGACCAACGTGAAGGCTGTAATGTGCAAACACTAAGAGTTCTATGCTTAAAAGTATATAGTAAAATAAGGAACTTGAATGTGTTTTTATTATAGGTAGATACTGTCCACAAGCTACAGACAAATTAACAAGGACATTCTACACTGCTCAAACTGGAAATGTATGGCAACGTCTCTGTCACAACAGTCTGCATACGTGTTCACCTTAAGTCTTATCAAAACAAGCACATTTTGACCCCGTTTTTGGAGGGGGGGAAGTTTATTTGTGTTGCACAGTTGATACATGAGGCAACTCAAAGTGCTGAACAAAACATGAAAAAGTAGTACATTTACAAAAGGATTAAATTCAAAAGGGGAAAGATGCTCGTTCAGTCGTCTGCAGCGAAACAGAACCGCTTTAACCTGGGTTTGAGCATTGAGTAGAAACCTGTCTCACATTTTCAGGAAGACTGTTCCAGATTTTAGCTGCATGAACCTTGAAATGCTGCCTCCCCATGTTTAGTCCTGACTCTGGGCATAAGCAGGAGGTTGGTCCCTGTGCTCCTCAGAGTCCCAGCAGGAAGCCAGTCCCTGTGATCCTAACCCTAACCCTAATGCCTCCGGTCCCCACACTGTTAAAACACATAGAACTCATTCCCATAACAATACAATACAATACAATTTATTCTTGTATAGCCCTAGGTCACAACAGAAGTCATCTCAGAGGACTTAACAAAACCATTGAAATCACCAACACAGGTCAGAGAATCAACAGTTAAAACACATGAAGAATACAGTATAAAGCACACACAGAAGAAAATGTCCATACATGTTGTAGAATGCTAAAGTGTCCTGATCATCACCAATCCTTTCTGTTGGACACTAACTGTCCAACAAGACCCTCCTGCATCGACAAGGAAAAACTCTTAAAAAACCCAGTGGGAAAAAGTGAGAAACCTTGGAGGAGAACTAGGGAAACCCACAGGGAGGGAGACCCATATGAGAAAGGGATCCGCTCCTCCGGACGGACAGACTAATGATCCAGGACCTAAGCTAGCTACAGAACGTGGACCAGTGGACGCTGAACGTGGACAGGTCCGGTGCAGGACTGAAGCACTCCCAGGCGGGTCGGGCGGGGCAGTCCGCAGGTGTAGATGGAAGAGGCCAGGCTCAGAGATCCCGTCATCGTACCATGAAAAGACAATGGGACAACGGGTGAATAGCAATGAACAAACTACAGTCAGAATCCTAAAAATGCTAAACAGATAAAGTAGGAAGGAGGAGAGGATAGTGCTCAAGTTACCATACTTCTCCCAGCAAACTGACTCCCTATGCAGCTTGACTAACACTCTGAGGAGTTTAACCTTCTCCGAGTCTTACCTTCCTAGCCATATGCTAAACTAAAGAGGACTGTTTTAAACCTAGCCTTGAATAAAGAATAACATACAGCATAATATATAATATATAACTGCTATATTTAATGTATTTTTGCAGCTCAGCCTCCCCCATCACACTTGCATTATAAAGTCCTATTCCAGGCCCACACTTTGAAACCTCTTTGATGCACGTGCCTCTCTGTTGTGTCGACTCGTCTCTACACAAAAAATCAAACGCCTGAGGATATGATCTGGCGTCGTCTTCCCGTTGTCGTAAGCCCGTGGGCCCGGCCGCCGTGACTGTGGCCCTCGTGAGTTCTTTGTCATTCAAATCTCCTCATGAATATTTGACGGCGCTGGCTGCAGTGTAGGAGACGGAGACGGGGCCCTGGTTTTACTCACTGTAATGGCCGCTGAGCTGACGGGAGCCGCGTGTAATTGGACGATGGGAGACCGTCCTAGAGCTAAATCTCTTTTGGACGCTCAGAAAGAGGTCCCGCGTCCTTGAAGCTGTCCTTCGCTTTCACCTTTTTTGGGATTGTGGGATTATTACGTTTGGTGGTTTTTAGGATGAAGTGAAAGGCAAGGACTGCGAGGGTTCAAGTTTATGAGGAGACATTCTACGGCTAGAGAGAATTTAATTATCTATGTTATTAGTTAAGCTGGCGTTTTTTTTATTTTTTTATCTTGGCTATAGTTCCCAGTGATGCAGGGGAATGACTATATTATCTCTAAAACAAGAAGATACAGATGAGATTATTAAGGTGTTTAAAACAAAGTTCAGACCGATATGGTTTTCATAATTTTCTTTCACTTGTAGTTTGAAGGAATTTTTGCCCATTCTTCCTTTCAAAAGTCTTCCATTTCCTTTTGCGGTCCATCCACAGACTGTAATGAAGCTATTGATCAAAATAGTCTGACTCTAAAGTGCCAACATTTTAGATTTGGGAGCAGCAAATCCTCAAGACACTTTGAATTTAAGCTTCTTCATTCAAAAGTGAAACGTATAGGACACATTGCAAATCGAATTACACACACACACTCGCACATAGACACCCGCACACACACATTACTGTTATCATTTATGTTATATCATCAGGCAATTTCATGTTTTTGTTATTATTCCACAGCAGAACACACACAGACACACGAACCACACTTATACACATGAACCACACATAAACATACTCCACATACACACATTCACAGATATCTTTAATACGTCGTTGCACTGTCATGGCAAAAAAACGGCTCAAAGTCAAGGCACATGTGACATCACCTCCCCATCCAACATCCAGCGTCTTTAAGAAACCATTCCGGATCATCAGCAGTCACTGAGGCATGAATGGGCCGATGCACAGATGTCGACGGGTGAATGATCCCGACGCTACGAGGCCTGTAAACGCCCCCAGAACCACGAGGAATGACGAGGACTGTTGCCATGGAGACGCACAATCGGGGAAACCAAATATTCGTTCTTTGGGGAATTTGGGAAAGTCCTGAGAATGGAACATAAACATCAGACTGACACACAGCTCTTTGGACTACAGTGGACTTGTTTGTTTTTTGGAAATGAAAGGATAAAGGCAAGTTTTACATCTGCTTTCCCACCCTCTTCATGCGTTTGTCGGTAACATTTTTAAATATTCTGTTATGGCAAACTTTTTATTTTTTAACCGTTTCTAGCATCGAGACATTCTGCTTTTCCACCGGGACTGCGTCTGGCATCGTGCTGAGACAATCCTGAAATGAGAAACTATTTCGATACTAAATAAACTCAATACCAATTCTAATACCACTGGGATGATTTAAAATGTCTTCTTTCTTTTGGACCACACGCTGAAACGACTTCCCGATCTATTTCAAAACAAATAACAAGGATAAAACCAAAAATTCTGTATTATTAAACATTCGAGAAGAACATTTGCAGTTTGTGCCCAGAAAGGAGGAGAGATTATCAAAGACTGAGAAGAACGAAAAATATTGGACCAAATGTGATGATGCCAGACAGAAGGGACTGGGTTTGGAGTTTGCATGTTCTCCCTGTGTCTGTGTTGGTTTCTTCTTGGTGCTCCGGCGTCCCCTACTAATAAAAACAATGTACAATAGTCTGCTTTCCTGGTTAAAAAAGGTTCATGAAAAAGATAGACAGATAGAAGAGTTTATTCTCAAGGTTTTGTAGCTGACTTGAAATGGATCCAGATCAACAAATAACTGAGAAGAATATCGCACTATATTATTTTAACAGCGATAACTCTTGCCTATTCAAAAATATGTATCAAGTCTGGATACTAGTATTTCTGGATACTAGTTTTAGTCTTGATTCATATCTGATTATCTGAAGATTAATACTTTTGAAGAAGACCTTATACCGGCTTTAAACACATGTCCACTTCATCCATGCGCGCTCTGACCCTGCCTCCATCCCCTCTCCACGTGATTGCATTCTGTCTATTCGCATATCAATGACGTCTGGCGTGGTTCCTATGCCGCTCGCGTTGAAGGAGCCGGGGCCGCGCGTGTTGACTTGACCGTGGCCTCTGCCGCTGGTCATTCCAGGACCAGAGAGGACCTCAACCATTACGCGCCAGCAGCGGAGCTTATCTACCAATGGAATGCAACAGCTGTGTGGCGCTGAGGGG
The DNA here is from genome assembly GCA_964034765.1 of Knipowitschia caucasica. Taxonomy (NCBI): domain Eukaryota; kingdom Metazoa; phylum Chordata; class Actinopteri; order Gobiiformes; family Gobiidae; genus Knipowitschia; species Knipowitschia caucasica. Next base: position 23,642,690 of record OZ035843.1, read on the forward strand.
AGAGCGGAGGAGACAGGACGAAAAGGGGGATGTAGGAGGGGAGGGAGGGTGGGTGGGCTGGCTGGCTGAACCCCCTCCCCTCTCCTTCTCCCTGTGCCAGACCCCCATACCCCCACCCTGACGCGCCGGGTCTCTCTGAAAGGCAGCCTGAACTCCAAAAGTGAGCTAGTGTACACACCAGACCAGACTGAACGAGAGAGCGAGCGACACACGCGGCAGAAAGGCACGGCGTAGGGAGGCGAGGCGAGGGAGAGAGAGGAGCGAGGAGCGAGAGGAGCGACAGGCACAGGCACAGGCACAGGCGGGCAGTGCTGAAAAGGAGAGCACAAAGACGAGGAAAGTGGAGCAGGGGAGGGAATCGGAGGCTGGGTTAGACTGGGGGAAGACAAAAGAAGGAGCGAACCTGAAGGGACTGAGCAAATGGCCACGGAGGATACGGCGGGGGGAGCCAGGAAAGCCACCAAGAGCAAACTGTTTGAGTTCTTGGTCCATGGAGTGGTGAGTGGGCTTGTGTATGTGTGCATGAATGCGGCAGCAGAGGCAGCAGCAGCGGCGGCGGTGGTGGTGGTGCTATCGGTGCGTCTTTGCTTGTAATGCGTGGAGAGGAGCGGGGGGGAGAGGGAGAGAGAGATAGCCAGCCATGTGAAGGTTATATCCAGCCAGTTTGGAACGTGCACAGCGAAGGATGTTCTGTGTGGTGTTGTGGGGGAGATGTGGACCACCGTGGATAGGGTATAGGTCGATCCACAGCCGTGCGTAAATGTCGTGTGTATACTGTGCGCGTATGGAGGCAGCTATAGACGCGCAGCCGTGCAATGTTGTAGCGTAGAGGACAGAAGCAGGAGGTGGATGCAATCTTACTGCTCTACTCACAACAACACCGTGCAGAGAAACCTTCCAGCGAGCAAAAAACAAAAAAAAACGTGGTGTTGTGTCTCCTCGCCTGCAATGGGGCTTTGAACCTGTAAGGTCACCCACACGCATACACACACACGCACACACACACACGCACACACGCACACGGACCAGTAGTGGCCAGTGAGAAATCAGGCAGAACAATCATTTCCATTCACGTGAAATGTCAACGCGAGTGTGGCCGGTGGTTAGAGGTCAGACGGCTGTTATTGTAAGCACACAATAGCGCTGTTCATTATAGGCTGGTTTTGAGGGACGATGGGGAAAGAAAGTTTGGACTTTGACATTGAGACGTTTTGAAGTTGTTTTACGTCTGCTTTTTCTTTTTTTTTTTTGGTTTAATAAATAAGACAATGGGTGGCATTTAATGAGGGAGGTCATAAAGGGAATAGATAAACAAACGGTGGGAAGGAAGGCAGGGATACAATAGGAAGTAGATATATTAGCATTAGTTATATGCAAAGTTTTAGTGTAATATTAAACCACTGGGCCTGTATAGTTTGTGTTGGATTAAAAGGAGGATTTTCTACTTCCGGGTGGATCTTCAAAACTATTGGTCCTCCTCATTGTCAATCATTCTGGTGTTACGTGCTCGTCAAATAAGACCAGATAATGTAAATTAAAAAGTGGAGAAGGTTCATTCCTTAAATTTGGGGAAATCCTATACATACCATTTAAGATTGAGATAATAAATAAATAATAAATTAGACCCACAATGGGGAAATGTCAGTGGTGCATCACCGGTTACATAATAGTAGGAATGAGGAGCACACAGCACAAGATGGATTAATAATAACTCAAAATCTCTAGCTTTGATTACTAGTTCAAGGGGGAAAAAGGTATGTATCGTTATAACATAGCAGTACACAAATACATTATGTCTCTGTATCCTCTCTATCGGCCATATTTCAATTCAGAATCCTCTCTGTTTTCTAGAGCCACTCACTTATATGCAGGAATTAATTTGAATAGTTCAAAGATGAATCCATCCCCGAAGAGGAGGTATGCCTGAAGAAAAAGGACACTGGCTAATCTACATCTCATCTGCATTACAATCTGCATCTCGTGTCGAAATTGACTCGACACTCTGCGAGAAAACTTGCATCATAATTGGCACGGCTACACACAAACACACAAACGCACACACAAACAAACGCATACATTATAAGTGTGTGTTTGCTTCTGCGGCTGGAGAATACTGTGTGTTTCGTCTTTCCTTCTCCCTGTTCCGTCCTGTGGCTCATTCCCAAAGTTTGGCTCTGATGTTGCTGCTTCTATTAGACCTGTGTGCGTTGAACCAAAAACCTGGCACCCGTTCCTCCTCCTCCCCGAGCTCTCCATAAGGTCACGAAGAAACATCCCCCTTTTGAAACTCATACCTCTCCCTAATTACTAAAGCTTCCCTTCTTAACTCCGTTCTAATCACTGCCAATTCTCCGACACCTGCCCGTCTCTCCCTGGTCTCTCTCGCTCTGCTCTCTCTCTGGTCTCTCGCTCTGCTCTCGTCTCTCTCTCTCTGCTCTATCTCTTTCTGGTCTCTCTCTGCTCTCTCGCTCTGTTTTGTCTCTCTGCTCTCATCTGTCTCTCTGCTCTGCTATCGTCTCTCTCTGCTCTCTCTCTGCTCTATCTCTTTCTGGTCTCGCTCTGTACTCTTGCTCTGGTTTGTCTCTGCTCTCATCTGTCTCTCTGCTCTTGCTCTGGGCTCTCGCTCGTCTCTCTCTCTGCTCTGTCTCTTTCTGGTCTCTCGCTCTGGTCTGTCTCCGCTCTCTTTCTGGTCTCTCGCTTTAGTCTCTCGCTTTGGTCTCTCGCTTTGGTCTCTCGCTCTGCTCTCTTCTGTCTCTCTCTCTGCTCTATCTCTTTCTGGTCCCTCGCTCTGCTCTCTCGCTCTGCTCTCTCGCTCTGCTCTCTCGCTCTGCTCTCTCGCTCTGCTCTCTCGCTCTGTTCTCTAGCCATGGTCTCTCACTCTGGTCTCTCACTATTGTCTCTCTCTGCTCTCTCTCTGGTCTCTGCTCTATCTCTCTCTCTGCTCTATCGCTTTCTGGTCTCTCTCTCTCTCTCTCTCTCTGGATTTACTAACCTTAGTATGTGCTGTTGCATGTGTGGTCTGACTGGACAGGGAGGGGTAGAGGGCAGGGGGGGTAGAGGGTAGATGGAGGGGGGGTGACTTGGGGAGAACTGGTATCTTCTCTGCGCCATCGGAAACAATGGCGATGGTGATTGATGAGCTGGAAGAGCTTGTCCTCTCAACAGCCCAATTAACCTTGATGACGCTCACACCAGCTCCCAGCCTTTTATACTCCCCAAATATTCAGACATGGAGAGATCCTGGCTGGTTCTTTTGTATACCAGAGAGAGAGACCAGAGAGAGAGAGACCAGAGAGAGAGAGACCAGAGAGAGAGAGACCAGAGAGAGAGAGACCAGAGAGAGAGAGACCAGAGAGAGAGAGACCAGAGAGAGAGACCAGAGAGAGAGACCAGAGAGAGAGAGACCAGAGAGAGAGACCAGAGAGAGAGAGAGATCAGAGAGAGAGACCAGAGAGAGAGAGAGAGACCAGAGAGAGAGAGATCAGAGAGAGAGACCAGAGAGAGAGAGAGAGAGAGACCAGAGAGAGTTGGTTCTTTTGTATACGGCTATGGAGAAATGTTTATATTATGCGTGAATGGGATGGTTCTGTGGAGGTTGTCGGCCCGTGGCGATGTTTGAGTCTGTTATGGTAAGTGAAGGTCACCACGTTCCAACATCTGGCGGGAGAGCTGGTGTTTGGTTGTTTCCTGGTGCTATGGTGCTGGCCCTGCTGGGTGGGCTCAGTATCTCTCTGGTCTCCCTGCTCTCTCTCTCTGCTCTCTCTATCCTCCCTCTCTCTGGGTTCTCTCTGGTCTCTCTTCTCTCTCTCTCTGCTCTCTATCCTCTCTCTCTCTGGGTTCTCTCTGGTCTCTCTCTGTTGTCTCTCTTTCTGGTTTCTCTCTGGTCTCACTCTAGTCTCTCTCTGCTCTGTTTCTGCTCTGCTATGTCGCTGGTCTCTCTTTGGTCTCTCTCTGCTCTCTCTCTGCTCTCCTCTCTCTCTGCTCTCTCTCTGCTCTCTCTACTCTCTCTACTCTCTCTCCTCTCTCTCTGGTCTCTCTCTCCCCTCTCTCTGCTCTCTCTCTGGTGTTTGGTTGTTTCCTGGTTCTATGGTGGCTGGGTGGCCTCAGTAAACTCCATATGAGCTGTTGTTGTGTCATTATCAAGAATATCTCTCTCTTCCCCTTTGGTCTGTGGAGGTCAGAGAGGGTCAGGACGGTGAGAAAAGCCTCCCAGCGAGTCCTGTCTCTGGGAAAAGCAGATAAAACGGAACGTTGTGTGACGCAGTGTTGCAGATATGAAGTGTTGCCGTTTGCTGAGGACCAGACTTTTTGCTAAAGAGATTCACAATGGTATTCATTTTATCGTCAGGCTTGAGAATTGTTGCGGGAAGAAAGCGGTCGACACACTTTTAACCTGTGGAATTTGATTTTAAACAGGCAGTGATCCAATCCACTTTTTTTATATAGCGCATTTTATAACACATGTTTCCAAAGTGCTGCACAAATACAAATAACACATTAAAGTATAGAAGTCTGCCAGAGTTACATACAAAAATTAATAATAATAATAATAATACTAAAATAAAATAAAACAATAATCAAATGAGGTAGAACCAATTAAAATAAAGTAAAACAATACAAAAAAATTACTATAAAAAATAAATAAAAATACTTCTTGTACACGTACACAAAGAGATAGTATGACATTAAATACAGCTATCTGTTCTATAAAGACTGGGGTTAAATCAGTCCCACCTCAGACACTGGTTTAGTCCTGGTTTATAATTTGTTTTAAATCTGGGATAATCCTGGTTTATACTCAGGCCTTCTTGTTGTTTTAGAGTTACTCGTAAGTAGGTAATTAAGTGATATTTATTTGTATTGCGCATTTCTCAGACCAAGGTCACACGGCGCGCTTTAGATTGTTATGTTCCGTTCATTTGCATTCACTCCACACGCCCGTGACCGTCACCATTCGTTCAGTCCCTCATTACAGTCAGACCTGTTGAACATGTTTTAAGTGGTAAAACCGGAGCACCTGGAGGAAACCGGAGAACATGCAAACTCCACACAGAACCCATCAAACACAGGACTTTCTTGCTATGAGGTTCTAGTCTGGGGTTCTTTGTAGGTTTGCCATTATCGGAAATGGCTTTTTCAGTAATTCAGTTGTTTTGAAATGGAATACGTCGTCTAAAAGACAATTCAGATGAGTTCTGGGCTCGCATTATAGGTCGACGGATGTGTTTTTGTACAGAAATTCCAGGAGTTCATTTGTACTTACCTTTTGAAAATTGACACACACCAATGACCAATGTCCTGGATCATCTGTCATTAGACCCCTATTGTTCTGTAATGCGCTGCAACACTGACATTTCCCCACTGTTGAACTAATAGCCTCTGTCTTGTCTTGTCTTATCCTCACTCAAACACAAACCGATTGCTTGCGGGTTTTTTCTTCTTTTTCACCCCGCACTTACGTTTTTGCGGCTGCCTTCTGAACTCCGACGCAGAGAACCTTTTAGGATTGTTTACATCCCATCCCACAATCGCATATGTTTAGCTCCGTGTGGGATAAATTTGGCCTCATCCAATCCCCCCCCCAGCCTCGTCCCCTCGTGCATAAGCCAGCCACGGTCTCACCTAACATCCACATGGAAGATAGAGTTACTTTGGCTGCCTGGCAAAGCTCTCTGCCCCGCGCTGGAATCGCTTCAGCGGGTCACATTATACAGAAAGAGAGTACACTAGATCTGCCAATGCATTCTGCCAGCCTCGGAAAACTCTCCCCTCTCTTGTAACTGCAGCTCCATGTGGCAAAGTTCTTGTATTTTTTTGTCAAAGGTGAAGTCTTTAAAGCCGGGGTTGGAGTACCAGGCCCCCCGCGCCATATGCTGTTTTATCCTCTTGGCGTTACGGGACACTTCGCAGTTGCCCTGACCCCCCCTCCCAACACACCCCTCATAATCGCCCCACCCCCATCCCACACAGGCAGAGTGACAGCCACGTCTGCTCCGGCTGCAGTGGACAATCATATTAGCTGTATCATAGAGCCTCATGTAGCTGCTGTGTATGGAAAGTAGTAGGAGTAGGAGTAGAAGCGTTTTTCCTATTGCTGTGCATAAACATAGATTAAGATAAGACTTTACTCTCACCAGAGGGAGAGAGAGAGAGAGAGAGAGAGACCAGAGGGGGAGAGAGACCAGAGAGATAAATATATGGAACGGAGTAGGAGTAGTAGCGTCTTACTACGCATATACATAGATTAAGACATCCTGAACTCCCACCAAAGAGAGAGAGACCAGAGAGAGAGAAAGACCTCTATACTAAAATAAAATAGAATCTCTAGCTTTACCGTAATAGAGAAGCAAGTCTATAGTCTCCAACTTTAACATAATAATAATAATACTAACACTAATGAGCATAAATGGCTCGTCCTGGGTTCTCTAAACATGGATAAAGCCGTATCTTTAGTTTCTCAGGATCAGAACCGTATAGTTGATGCATCATATGTTAAAATGGTTCCTGAGTGTGGAACAATGTGCAGCAGTGGAGGCAGCTGTGGCTTTGGGAGTGACAGGAGCAGGTGAGGCCCACAGCTGCTCCCAGACTCTGGACTTTATGACTGTTTGCATTGTTTCGCTTGTGGAGGAAGAAACTCTGTCTGCTTTGTCAGCTCCAGGAGGAAAAAAAATACAGCAAGGATTGTTTTGCACACTACACTAACAAATAAATGCATTTGGTCTCTATGGTCTCTCTCTCTGGTCTTTCTGGTCTCTCTGGTCTCTCTCCGGTGTCTCCCTTCGGTCACTCTCTGGTCTGACCCTCTCTCTTTCTCTCACTGATCTCTCTCTGTCTCTGGTCTCTGCTCTCTCTCTCTGCTCTCTGGTCCGTCTCTCTGGTCTCTCTATGTTCTCTCTCTGCTCTCTCTCTCTCTCGTTGGTCTCTCCCTCTGGTCCTTCTCTCTGGTTTCTCTCGCTGGTCTGTCTAGACTCTCTCCCTGGTCTCACTCTCTCTGGCCTTTCTCTCTGCTCTCTCTGGTCTCTCTCTCTGGTTTCTCTCCCTGGTCACTCAGAACACCGGCTTGGTTAAAGGTTGTGTTTTGTACGTTTACATTGACGACAGTGCATTACGCAAAGCATATTTGTGTGTTCATTACAGCTGTTTATTTACACGTGTAAAGGTTGTTACATCTGCGTAGAAGGCACAGGGCAAATAAAAGTCCAGGAAAACAGTCTTTCAGAAGGAAATCAATAATCTCCTTTTCTCTTTTAGCTGGACAAAAAAACAGTATTTAGATCAGGGCTGTCATACTGGTTCCAGAAAGGGCTGTTGTGGCTTCAGGTTTTCATTCCAACCAAGCAGGCTGGGTGCACTCCAGACTCCAGAGAGAGAGCGAGTCCAGAGAGAGAGAGAGAGAGAGAGAGTCCAGAGAGAGAGAGCGAGTCCAGAGAGAGAGAGCGAGTCCAGAGAGAGAGAGCGAGTCCAGAGAGAGAGAGCGAGTCCAGAGAGAGAGAGAGAGCGAGTCCAGAGAGAGCGGGTCCAGAGAGAGAGAGCGGGTCCAGAGAGAGAGAGCGGGTCCAGAGAGAGAGAGCGGGTCCAGAGAGAGAGAGAGCGAGTCCAGAGAGAGAGAGCGAGTCCAGAGAGAGAGAGCGAGTCCAGAGAGAGAGAGAGCGAGTCCAGAGAGAGAGAGCGAGTCCAGAGAGAGAGAGCGAGTCAAGAGAGAGAGAGCGAGTCCAGAGAGAGAGAGCGAGTCCAGAGAGAGAGAGCGAGTCCAGAGAGAGAGAGCGAGTCCAGAGAGAGAGAGAGAGCGAGTCCAGAGAGAGAGAGAGAGAGCGAGTCCAAGAGCGAGAGAGAGTCCAGAGAGAGAGAGCGAGTCCAGAGAGAGAGAGAGCGAGCCCAGAGAGAGAGAGAGCGTGTCCAGAGAGAGAGAGCAGAGAGAGAGAGAGCGAGTCCAGAAAGAGAGAGCGAGTGCCCAGAGAGAGAGAGAGCGAGTCCAGAGAGAGAGAGAGCGAGTCCAGAGAGAGAGAGCGAGCCAGAGAGAGAGAGCGAGTCCAGAGAGAGAGAGCGAGTCCAGAGAGAGAGAGCGTGTCCAGAGTCCAGAGAGAGAGCGAGTCCAGAGAGAGAGAGCGAGTCCCAGAGAGAGAGAGAGCGAGTCCAGAGAGAGAGAGAGTCCAGAGAGAGAGCGAGAGAGAGAGAGCGAGTCCAGAGAGAGAGCGAGTCCAGAGAGAGAGCGAGAGAGAGAGAGAGCGTGCGAGTCCAGAGAGAGAGAGCGAGTGTCCAGAGAGAGAGAGCGAGTCCAGAGAGAGAGAGCGAGTCCAGAGAGAGAGAGCGAGTCCCAGAGAGAGAGAGAGCGTGTCCAGAGAGAGAGAGAGCGTGTCCAGAGAGAGAGAGCGTGTCCAGAGAGAGAGAGCGTGTCCAGAGAGAGAGAGAGCGTGTCCAGAGAGAGAGAGCGTGTCCAGAGAGAGAGAGAGCGTGTCCAGAGAGAGAGAGAGCGTGTCCAGAGAGAGAGAGAGCGTGTCCAGAGAGAGAGAGAGCGTGTCCAGAGAGAGAGAGCGTGTCCAGAGAGAGAGAGAGCGTGTCCAGAGAGAGAGAGAGAGCGTGTCCAGAGAGAGAGAGAGCGTGTCCAGAGAGAGAGAGAGCGTGTCCAGAGAGAGAGAGAGCGTGTCCAGAGAGAGAGAGAGCGTGTCCCAGAGAGAGAGAGAGCGTGTCCAGAGAGAGAGAGAGCGGTCCGAGGAGAGAGAGAGAGAGCGTGTCCAGAGAGAGAGAGAGCGTGTCCAGAGAGAGAGAGAGCGTGTCCAGAGAGAGAGAGAGCGTGTCCAGAGAGAGAGAGAGAGAGCGTGTCCAGAGAGAGAGAGAGAGCGTGTCCAGAGAGAGAGAGAGAGAGAGCGTGTCCAGAGAGAGAGAGAGCGTGTCCAGAGAGAGAGAGAGCGTGTCCCAGAGAGAGAGAGCGTGTCCAGAGAGAGAGAGAGCGTGTCCAGAGCGAGAGAGAGCGTGTCCAGAGAGAGAGAGAGCGTGTCCAGAGAGAGAGAGAGCGTGTCCAGAGAGAGAGAGAGCGTGTCCAGAGAGAGAGAGCGTGTCCAGAGAGAGAGAGAGCGTGTCCAGAGAGAGAGAGAGCGTGTCCAGAGAGAGAGAGAGCGTGTCCAGAGAGAGAGAGAGCGTGTCCAGAGAGAGAGAGAGCGTGTCCAGAGAGAGAGAGAGCGTGTCCAGAGAGAGAGAGAGCGTGTCCAGAGAGAGAGAGAGCGTGTCCAGAGAGAGAGAGAGCGTGTCCAGAGAGAGAGAGAGCGTGTCCAGAGAGAGAGAGAGCGTGTCCAGAGAGAGAGAGAGCGTGTCCAGAGAGAGAGAGAGCGTGTCCAGAGAGAGAGAGAGCGTGTCCAGAGAGAGAGAGAGAGAGAGCGTGTCCAGAGAGAGAGAGAGCGTGTCCAGAGAGAGAGAGAGCGTGTCCAGAGAGAGAGAGAGCGTGTCCAGAGAGAGAGAGAGCGTGTCCAGAGAGAGAGAGAGCGTGTCCAGAGAGAGAGAGAGCGTGTCCAGAGAGAGAGAGAGAGCGTGTCCAAGAGAGAGAGAGAGAGAGAGAGCGTGTCCGAGAGAGAGAGAGAGAGCGTGTCCAGAGAGAGAGAGAGCGTGTCCAGAGAGAGAGAGAGCGTGTCCAGAGAGAGAGAGAGCGTGTCCAGAGAGAGAGAGAGCGTGTCCAGAGAGAGAGAGAGCGTGTCCAGAGAGAGAGAGAGCGTGTCCAGAGAGAGAGAGAGCGTGTCCAGAGAGAGAGAGAGCGTGTCCAGAGAGAGAGAGAGCGTGTCCAGAGAGAGAGAGAGCGTGTCCAGAGAGAGAGAGAGAGCGTGTCCAGAGAGAGAGAGAGCGTGTCCAGAGAGAGAGAGAGCGTGTCCGAGAGAGAGAGAGAGCGTGTCCAGAGAGAGAGAGAGCGTGTCCAGAGAGAGAGAGAGCGTGTCCAGGAGTCCAGAGAGAGAGAGCGTGTCCAGAGAGAGAGAGAGCGTGTCCAAGAGAGAGAGAGAGAGAGAGAGAGCGTGTCCAGAGAGAGAGAGAGAGCGTGTCCAGAGAGAGAGAGAGAGCGTGTCCGAGAGAGAGAGAGCGTGTCCAGAGAGAGAGAGAGCGTGTCCAGAGAGAGAGAGAGCGTGTCCAGAGAGAGAGAGAGCGTGTCCAGAGAGAGAGAGAGCGTGTCCAGAGAGAGAGAGAGCGTGTCCAGAGAGAGAGAGAGCGTGTCCAGAGAGAGAGAGAGCGTGTCCAGAGAGAGAGAGAGCGTGTCCAGAGAGAGAGAGAGCGTGTCCAGAGAGAGAGAGAGCGTGTCCAGAGAGAGAGAGAGCGTGTCCAGAGAGAGAGAGAGCGTGTCCAGAGAGAGAGAGAGCGTGTCCAGAGAGAGAGAGAGCGTGTCCAAGAGAGAGAGAGAGCGTGTCCAGAGAGAGAGAGAGCGTGTCCAGAGAGAGAGAGAGCGTGTCCAGAGAGAGAGAGAGCGTGTCCAGAGAGAGAGAGAGAGAGCGTGTCCAGAGAGAGAGAGAGAGCGTGTCCAGAGAGAGAGAGAGCGTGTCCAGAGAGAGAGAGAGCGTGTCCAGAGAGAGAGAGAGCGTGTCCAGAGAGAGAGAGAGCGTGTCCAGAGAGAGAGAGAGAGCGTGTCCAGAGAGAGAGAGAGCGTGTCCAGAGAGAGAGAGAGCGTGTCCAGAGAGAGAGAGAGCGTGTCCAGAGAGAGAGAGAGCGTGTCCAGAGAGAGAGAGAGCGTGTCCAGAGAGAGAGAGAGCGTGTCCAGAGAGAGAGAGAGCGTGTCCAGAGAGAGAGAGAGCGTGTCCAGAGAGAGAGAGAGCGTGTCCAGAGAGAGAGAGAGCGTGTCCAGAGAGAGAGAGAGCGTGTCCAGAGAGAGAGAGAGCGTGTCCAGAGAGAGAGAGAGCGTGTCCAGAGAGAGAGAGAGCGTGTCCAGAGAGAGAGAGAGCGTGTCCAGAGAGAGAGAGAGCGTGTCCAGAGAGAGAGAGAGCGTGTCCAGAGAGAGAGAGAGCGTGTCCAGAGAGAGAGAGAGCGTGTCCAGAGAGAGAGAGAGCGTGTCCAGAGAGAGAGAGAGCGTGTCCAGAGAGAGAGAGAGCGTGTCCAGAGAGAGAGAGAGCGTGTCCAGAGAGAGAGAGAGCGTGTCCAGAGAGAGAGAGAGCGTGTCCAGAGAGAGAGAGAGCGTGTCCAGAGAGAGAGAGAGCGTGTCCAGAGAGAGAGAGAGCGTGTCCAGAGAGAGAGAGAGCGTGTCCAGAGAGAGAGAGAGCGTGTCCAGAGAGAGAGAGAGCGTGTCCAGAGAGAGAGAGAGCGTGTCCAGAGAGAGAGAGAGCGTGTCCAGAGAGAGAGAGAGCGTGTCCAGAGAGAGAGAGAGCGTGTCCAGAGAGAGAGAGAGAGCGTGTCCAGAGAGAGAGAGAGCGTGTCCAGAGAGAGAGAGAGCGTGTCCAGAGAGAGAGAGAGCGTGTCCAGAGAGAGAGAGAGCGTGTCCAGAGAGAGAGAGAGCGTGTCCAGAGAGAGAGAGAGCGTGTCCAGAGAGAGAGAGAGCGTGTCCAGAGAGAGAGAGAGCGTGTCCAGAGAGAGAGAGAGCGTGTCCAGAGAGAGAGAGAGCGTGTCCAGAGAGAGAGAGAGCGTGTCCAGAGAGAGAGAGAGCGTGTCCAGAGAGAGAGAGAGCGTGTCCAGAGAGAGCGTGTCCAGAGAGAGAGAGAGCGTGTCCAGAGAGAGAGAGAGCGTGTCCAGAGAGAGAGAGAGCGTGTCCAGAGAGAGAGAGAGCGTGTCCAGAGAGGGAGAGCGTGCCCAGAGAGGGAGAGCGTGCCCAGAGAGAGAGAGAGCGCCCAGAGAGGGAGAGCGTGCCCAGAGAGAGAGAGAGCGTGTCCAGAGAGAGAGAGAGCGTGTCCAGAGAGAGAGAGAGCGTGTCCAGAGAGAGAGCGTGTCCAGAGAGAGAGAGAGCGTGTCCAGAGAGAGAGAGAGCGTGTCCAGAGAGGGAGAGCGTGCCCAGAGAGGGAGAGCGTGCCCAGAGAGGGAGAGCGTGCCCAGAGAGAGCGTGCCCAGAGAGAGAGAGAGCGTGTCCAGAGAGAGAGAGAGCGTGTCCAGAGAGAGAGAGAGCGTGTCCAGAGAGGGAGAGCGTGCCCAGAGAGGGAGAGCGTGCCCAGAGAGAGAGAGCGTGCCCAGAGAGGGAGAGCGTGCCCAGAGAGAGAGAGAGCGTGCCCAGAGAGAGAGAGAGCGTGCCCAGAGAGAGAGAGAGCGTGTCCAGAGAGAGAGAGAGCGTGTCCAGAGAGAGAGAGCGTGTCCAGAGAGAGAGAGAGCGTGTCCAGAGAGAGAGAGAGCGTGTCCAGAGAGAGAGAGAGCGTGTCCAGAGAGAGAGAGAGCGTGTCCAGAGAGAGAGAGAGCGTGCCCAGAGAGGGAGAGCGTGCCCAGAGAGAGAGAGAGCGTGTCCAGAGAGAGAGAGAGCGTGTCCAGAGAGAGAGAGAGCGTGTCCAGAGAGAGAGAGAGCGTGCCCAGAGAGGGAGAGCGTGCCCAGAGAGAGAGAGAGCGTGTCCAGAGAGAGAGAGAGCGTGCCCAGAGAGGGAGAGCGTGCCCAGAGAGAGAGAGCGTGCCCAGAGAGGGAGAGCGTGCCCAGAGAGGGAGAGCGTGCCCAGAGAGAGAGAGCGTGCCCAGAGAGTGTGTAGAGTGTATTTATCGGTGGTTGTGTAGAGTGTATTTATCGGTGGTTGTGTAGAGTGTATTTATCGGTGGTTGTGTAGAGTGTATTTATCGGTGGTTGTGTAGAGTGTATTTATCGGTGGTTGTGTAGAGTGTATTTATCGGTGGTTGTGTAGAGTGTATTTATCGGTGGTTGTGTAGAGTGTATTTATCGGTGGTTGTGTAGAGTGTATTTATCGGTGGTTGTGTAGAGTGTATTTATCGTGTGTGTCTCTGCAGCGATGCCCCGACACCCGATGTCCTTCGCGGCTAAGAACATGTTCTTTGACGAGCGCTGGATGGAGAAGCAGGAGCGCGGCTTCACCTGGTGGATCAACGACCTGCTCACGCCGGAGGCCTTCAAGGTGCAGCCCGCCGCCGCCAAAGGTACTTACCCAGGGTCAAAGGTACGTGCCCAGGGGTCAAAGGTACGTGCCCAGGGGTCAAAGGTACTTACCCAGGGTCAAAGGTACTTACCCAGGGGTCAAAGGTACGTGCCCAGGGGTCAAAGGTACGTGCCCAGGGGTCAAAGGTACGTGCCCAGGGGTCAAAGGTACTTACCCAGGGTCAAAGGTACTTACCCAGGGGTCAAAGGTACGTTCCCAGGGGTCAAAGGTACGTGCCCAGGGGTCAAAGGTACGTGCCCAGGGGTCAAAGGTACTTACCCAGGGGTCAAAGGCACGTGCCCAGGGGTCAAAGGTACGTGCCCAGGGGTCAAAGGTACGTGCCCAGGGGTCAAAGGTACGTGCCCAGGGGTCAAAGGTACGTTCCCAGGGGTCAAAGGTCTGTGCCCAGGGTCAAAGGTACTTACCCAAAGGAACTATAGAAGCCTTCAGAGAGAAGGGGCGGGGCTTTTTTGATTTTATAGAATCAAACCAAAACAAACATGTTCTGTGTGTGTTCACTTGTGTGTAACGTGTGTGTTCACTTGTGTGTAACGTGTGTGTTCTCCTGGTTGTTTGTGTATGTGTGTGTGCTCCTGTGTGCGTCTTCACTTGTGTGTAATGTGTGTGTGCTCTCCTGTGTGCAGTGAGTGCAGCGGCCGTGGTGCTGGGTGGTGGGAGCAGGGCTCTAACCCGAGCTCCAACCCGTGAGGAGATGTCGTTCCGCACGTACACGGCGCGCAGGCGGCTGAACCGACTGCGGCGTGCGGCCTGCGACCTGTTCTCCTCCAACGCTCTGGTCAAAGCCATCCACCGACTGGAGCTGGAGGTGGAGGCTCGGCGGCTGCTGGTGCGGCCGGACCGCCACCTGTGGAAGGACATCGGTAACTGGTTCATATGGTGTCCATAGGGTGTCCATATGGTCTTCATATGGTGTCCATATGGTGTGGTCACTGACGGTCACTGTTTCCAGGTGAACGACAGAAGGTCCTGAACTGGCTCCTGTCCTACAACCCACTGTGGCTACGGATCGGACTGGAGGTGAGACCAGAGAGACCAGAGAGACCAGAGAGACCAGAGAGACCAGAGAGACCAGAGAGACCAGAGAGACCAGAGAGACCAGAGAGACCAGAGAGACCAGAGAGACCAGAGAGACCAGAGACACAATAAAAAGTGCCATTTCAGGGCTGCGTGTCCTCCCTCTAATAATTCACTCTCTCCTCCTGTCTCTCTCCCCCTCCCCCACCTGTCTCCCCCCTCTCCCCCACAGACTGTGTTTGGAGAGCTGATCTCTCTGGAGGATAATGGAGACACCCTGGGCCTGGCCTGGTTCATTCTGCAGCGTCTGCTCTGGAACCCGGACATTGCTGCTGAGTTCAAGCACAACTCAGTCCCACATCTGTACAGAGACGGTGAGTCACGCGTGTGCAGAGTGGGTTAGTCTTTGCAACAGTAAATAAAGCCTGAGTTTGTTGCTGTTCCGCCCCAGGCCATGAGGAGGCGCTGTCTCGCTTCACTCTGAAGAAGCTGCTGCTGTTGGTGTGTTTCCTGGACATCGCCAAAACCTCACGCATCATAGAACACGACCCCTGTCTCTTCTGTTTGGACGCAGAGTTTAAGGTTTGACACGCAGAGTAACACACTTTAGAGCGACACACTTCAGAGCGACACACTTCAGAGCGACACACTCAGAGCGACACACTTCAGAGCGACACACTCAGAGCGACACACTCAGAGCGACACACTTCAGAGCGACACACTTCAGAGCGACACACTTCAGAGCGACACACTTCAGAGCGACACACTTCAGAGCGACACACTCAGAGCGACACACTCAGAGCGACACACTCAGAGCGACACACTCGGAGTAACAAAATCTTTGTGAGAATCTGTCATGTATTTTGTGTGTGAGCATGAATGAGAAGGAGCCTCATTTGAAGTGTGCGATACTAATAAACTCTCTTCTTCTGCAGTCGAGTAAGGAGCTGCTGCTGGCCTTCTCTCGGGACTTCCTGAGTGGGGAGGGCATCCTGCCCAGACACCTGTCCCTCCTCGGGCTCTCGGTGTCCCACGAACAGAAGCCTCTGGACGAGTTCAGTTTCGCCGTGCAGAATCTGGCGGTCGACCTCAAGTGCGGCGTGCGCCTCGTGTGAGTCTCACATTCAGACGCCATGTTGGCGTTACTCAGACACCATGTTAGCGTTACTCAGACACCATGTTGGCGTTACTCAGACGCCATGTTGGCGTTACTCAGACGCCATGTTGGCGTTACTCAGACGCCATGTTGGCGTTACTCAGACGCCATGTTGGCGTTACTCAGACGCCATGTTGGCGTTACTCAGACGCCATGTTGGCGTTACTCAGACACCATGTTAGCGTTACTCAGACACCATGTTGGCGTTACTCAGACGCCATGTTGGCGTTACTCAGACGCCATGTTGGCGTTACTCAGACACCATGTTGGCGTTACTCAGACGCCATGTTGGCGTTACTCAGACGCCATGTTGGCGTTACTCAGACGCCATGTTGGCGTTACTCAGACGCCATGTTGGTGTTACTCAGCTGCGTGGCGGCGCTGGTCTGGTTTCATTTGGTCTCAACTCTCTCCCCTCAGCCGCGTGGTGGAGCTGCTGGTCCAGGACTGGAGTCTTTCTCAGAAGCTCCGCCTCCCGGCCATTAGCCGCTTGCAGAAGGTTCACAACGTGGACCTGAGTCTGCAGCTGCTGAAGAAGAAAGGCCTGGACCTGAAGGACGACCACGGTGAGAACATGAATCACAACCTCACAATTGGCACATCACAAAGACTGGAATTATTCAAGCTCTTTGCCCTCTGGTCTCTCTCTCTGGTCTTTCTCGCCCTGGTCTCTCTCAATTAAATGCATGTCTGTTTTAGGTTCTGTGATCGAGTCCCGGGACATCGTAGACGGACACAGAGAGAAGACTCTTGCACTCCTCTGGAAAATCATCTTCACTTTTCATGTGCGCACAAACCAGTATTTCTTCTATATTCTCATAGTGTTCTGCTGGTCCTCTCCTGTCTCTCTCCTAGTGTTCTGCTGGTCCTCTGTCTCTCTCCTAGTGTTCTGCTGGTCCTCTCCTGTCTCTCTCCTAGTGTTCTGCTGGTCCTCTGTCTCTCTCCTAGTGTTCTGCTGGTCCTCTCCTGTCTCTCTCCTAGTGTTCTGCTGGTCCTCTGTCTCTCTCCTAGTGTTCTGCTGGTCCTCTCCTGTCTCTCTCCTAGTGTTCTGCTGGTCCTCTGTCTCTCTCCTAGTGTTCTGCTGGTCCTCTCCTGTCTCTCTCCTAGTGTTCTGCTGGTCCTCTGTCTCTCTCCTAGTGTTCTGCTGGTCCTCTCCTGTCTCTCTCCTAGTGTTCTGCTGGTCCTCTCCTGTCTCTCTCCTAGTGTTCTGCTGGTCCTCTGTCTCTCTCCTAGTGTTCTGCTGGTCCTCTCCTGTCTCTCTCCTAGTGTTCTGCTGGTCCTCTCCTGTCTCTCTCCTAGTGTTCTGCTGGTCCTCTCCTGTCTCTCTCCTAGTGTTCTGCTGGTCCTCTCCTGTCTCTCTCCTAGTGTTCTGCTGGTCCTCTCCTGTCTCTCTCCTAGTGTTCTGCTGGTCCTCTGTCTCTCTCCTAGTGTTCTGCTGGTCCTCTCCTGTCTCTCTCCTAGTGTTCTGCTGGTCCTCTCCTGTCTCTCTCCTAGTGTTCTGCTGGTCCTCTCCTGTCTCTCTCCTAGTGTTCTGCTGGTCCTCTCCTGTCTCTCTCCTAGTGTTCTGCTGGTCCTCTCCTGTCTCTCTCCTAGTGTTCTGCTGGTCCTCTCCTGTCTCTCTCCTAGTGTTCTGCTGGTCTCTCCTGGTTAAGTCCTGGTGTCTCCTCAGGTGGAGGTGGTGCTGGACGAGCTGCAGCTGAAGGAGGAGATCTGCTTCTTGAGGAGAACTCTGAAAACCAAACGGCGTCTGGAGGATCTGAGGACCGACCGCGGCCTCCAGCCCAGTCCCAGTCCAGGTCCAGAGAAAGACCATAGAGGCTTTGACCACAGCAGCCCCAAGATCCAGCTGCTCATGGCCTGGGCCAGGGCCGTGTGCAACTTCTACTCCGTCAAGGTGAAAGCATGTTCTCATCATCTGTAAGAAAGCAGGTCTCTGCAGGACTCACTACACTTACATGATGTGCTGTTGTTATGGAGGAGCACTGAGCTCCATTAGGCCTTTAGATCAGGTAGACTTTATACATCTCCCACAGGAGAAAAGTACATGTCACATCTGGCCTGGATAGAAACAGATTGTTTGGGTCCTTTATGTTGGGAATAAAACCAGCTTCTGATGTCAGGATTTGAACCCAGGTGTTTTTCTGCCTCTGGTGAATGATAAAGTTTGATCTCTAACTAAAGCCTGAGGGAAACAATGAAAAAACGTCGACAAACATCTGTAATGGGACCTTTAACAGCGTCCTCCTGTGCCTGGGTGTGTCCAGGTGGAGAACTTGACGGTGTCCTTCTCAGACGGGCGCGTCTTGTGCTTCCTGATCCACCATTACCACCCCGGCCTGGTGCCCGCGGCCTCCATCTGCCTGAAGACCAGCCAGACCCAGGACCGGTCTGCCCGAGGGCGGCTGCAGCTGGACGGGGAGAGCTCCGACTCGGACACCTCCTTCACCTCCTTCACCTCCTCCACCTCCTCCACCTCCACCCCCTGCAGCTCCAGTGGTATTTATGTTTTATATCTTTGTGTGTGATTATGAGGGTCTGAGGAGACGATAGAAGCCGTTATTGTGAGATTCTTTATTCCCTGTTTATAACCTATAACTCTAAGACGTGCCGGCGCTAAGCTAACGCCCAGACGTGCCGGCGCTAAGCTAACGCCCAGACGTGCCGGCGCTAAGCTAACGCCCAGACGTGCCGGCGCTAAGCTAACGCCCAGACGTGCCGGCGCTAAGCTAACGCCCAGACGTGCCGGCGCTAAGCTAACGCCCAGACGTGCCGGCGCTAAGCTAACGCCCAGACGTGCCGGCGCTAAGCTAACGCCCAGACGTGCCGGCGCTAAGCTAACGCCCAGACGTGCCCACCCTAAGCTAACGCCCAGACGTGCCCACCCTAAGCTAACGCCCAGACGTGCCCACCCTAAGCTAACGCCCAGACGTGCCCACCCTAAGCTAACGCCCAGACGTGTTCAGGTTCTTCGTTCAAAGAGCTGCTGGAGAACGAGAAGCAGAACTTCTGTTTGGTGAACAGCGCCGTGAGTTTCCTTGGAGGAGTTCCTGCGATGATCGACGCCACCGACATGTCCAACACCATCCCCAACGAGAAGGTCAGTCCCCAACACCACCCCCAACTTCGGTGTGAGTGACTGTCTTCGGTGTAAGTGACTGTCTTCGGTGTGAGTGACTGTCTTCGGTGTGAGTGACTGTCTTCGGTGTGACTGTCTCCGGTGTGAGTGACTGTCTTCGGTGTGAGTGACTGTCTTCGGTGTGACTGTCTCCGGTGTGAGTGACTGTCTTCGGTGTGACTGTCTCCGGTGTGAGTAATGGTCTTCGGTGTGAGTGACGGTCTTCGGTGTGAGTGACGGTCTTCGGTGTGAGTGACGGCCTTCGGTGTGAGTAACGGGCTTCGGTGTGAGTGACGGTCTTCGGTGTGAGTGACGGTCTTCGGTGTGAGTGACGGCCAGAGAGAAAGCAGAGTCCGAGAGAGAAGAGAGAGAAAGCAGAGTCCGAGAGAGAGAGAGAAAGCAGAGTCCGAGAGAGAGAGAGAGAGAAAGCAGAGTCCGAGAGAGAGAGAGAGAAAGCAGAGTCCGAGAGAGAGAGAGAGAGAAAGCAGAGTCCGAGAGAGAGAGAGAGAAAGCAGAGTCCGAGAGAGAGAGAGAGAAAGCAGAGTCCGAGAGAGAGAGAGAAAGCAGAGTCCGAGAGAGAGAGAGAAAGCAGAGTCCGAGAGAGAGAGAGAAAGCAGAGTCCGAGAGAGAGAGAGAAAGCAGAGTCCGAGAGAGAGAGAGAAAGCAGAGTCCGAGAGAGAGAGAGAGAGAAAGCAGAGTCCGAGAGAGAGAGAGAGAGAAAGCAGAGTCCGAGAGAGAGAGAGAGAGAAAGCAGAGTCCGAGAGAGAGAAAGCAGAGTCCGAGAGAGAGAAAGCAGAGTCCGAGAGAGAGAAAGCAGAGTCCGAGAGAGAGAAAGCAGAGTCCGAGAGAGAGAAAGCAGAGTCCGAGAGAGAGAAAGCAGAGTCCGAGAGAGAGAAAGCAGAGTCCGAGAGAGAGAAAGCAGAGTCCGAGAGAGAGAAAGCAGAGTCCGAGAGAGAGAAAGCAGAGTCCGAGAGAGAGAAAGCAGAGTCCGAGAGAGAGAAAGCAGAGTCCGAGAGAGAGAAAGCAGAGTCCGAGAGAGAGAAAGCAGAGTCCGAGAGAGAGAAAGCAGAGTCCGAGAGAGAGAAAGCAGAGTCCGAGAGAGAGAAAGCAGAGTCCGAGAGAGAGAAAGCAGAGTCCGAGAGAGAGAAAGCAGAGTCCGAGAGAGAGAAAGCAGAGTCCGAGAGAGAGAAAGCAGAGTCCAGAGAGAGAGGAGAAGAGAGCAGAGTCCGAGAGAGAGAAAGCAGAGTCCGAGAGAGAGAAAGCAGAGTCCGAGAGAGAGAAAGCAGAGTCCGAGAGAGAGAAAGCAGAGTCCGAGAGAGAGAAAGCAGAGTCCGAGAGAGAGAAAGCAGAGTCCGAGAGAGAGAAAGCAGAGTCCGAGAGAGAGAAAGCAGAGTCCGAGAGAGAGAGAAAGCAGAGTCCGAGAGAGAGAAAGCAGAGTCCGAGAGAGAGAAAGCAGAGTCCGAGAGAGAGAAAGCAGAGTCCGAGAGAGAGAAAGCAGAGTCCGAGAGAGAGAAAGCAGAGTCCGAGAGAGAGAAAGCAGAGTCCGAGAGAGAGAAAGCAGAGTCCGAGAGAGAGAAAGCAGAGTCCGAGAGAGAGAAAGCAGAGTCCGAGAGAGAGAAAGCAGAGTCCGAGAGAGAGAAAGCAGAGTCCGAGAGAGAGAAAGCAGAGTCCGAGAGAGAGAAAGCAGAGTCCGAGAGAGAGAAAGCAGAGTCCGAGAGAGAGAAAGCAGAGTCCGAGAGAGAGAAAGCAGAGTCCGAGAGAGAGAAAGCAGAGTCCGAGAGAGAGAAAGCAGAGTCCGAGAGAGAAGAGAGAGAAAGCAGAGTCCGAGAGAGAGAAAGCAGAGTCCGAGAGAGAGAAAGCAGAGTCCGAGAGAGAGAAAGCAGAGTCCGAGAGAGAGAAAGCAGAGTCCGAGAGAGAGAAAGCAGAGTCCGGGAGAGAGAAAGCAGAGTCCGGGAGAGAGAAAGCAGAGTCCGAGAGAGAGAAAGCAGAGTCCGAGAGAGAGAGAGAGAGAAAGCAGAGTCCGAGAGAGAGAGAGAGAGAAAGCAGAGTCCGAGAGAGAGAGAGAGAGAAAGCAGAGTCCGAGAGAGAGAGAGAGAGAAAGCAGAGTCCGAGAGAGAGAGAGAGAGAAAGCAGAGTCCGAGAGAGAGAGAGAGAGAAAGCAGAGTCCGAGAGAGAGAGAGAGAGAAAGCAGAGTCCGAGAGAGAGAGAGAGAGAAAGCAGAGTCCGAGAGAGAGAGAGAAAGCAGAGTCCGAGAGAGAGAGAGAAAGCAGAGTCCGAGAGAGAGAGAGAAAGCAGAGTCCGAGAGAGAGAGAGAAAGCAGAGTCCGAGAGAGAGAGAGAAAGCAGAGTCCGAGAGAGAGAGAGAAAGCAGAGTCCGAGAGAGAGAGAGAAAGCAGAGTCCGAGAGAGAGAGAGAAAGCAGAGTCCGAGAGAGAGAGAGAAAGCAGAGTCCGAGAGAGAGAGAGAAAGCAGAGTCCGAGAGAGAGAGAGAAAGCAGAGTCCGAGAGAGAGAGAGAAAGCAGAGTCCGAGAGAGAGAGAGAAAGCAGAGTCCGAGAGAGAGAGAGAAAGCAGAGTCCGAGAGAGAGAGAGAAAGCAGAGTCCGAGAGAGAGAGAGAAAGCAGAGTCCGAGAGAGAGAGAGAAAGCAGAGTCCGAGAGAGAGAGAGAAAGCAGAGTCCGAGAGAGAGAGAGAAAGCAGAGTCCGAGAGAGAGAGAGAAAGCAGAGTCCGAGAGAGAGAGAGAAAGCAGAGTCCGAGAGAGAGAGAGAAAGCAGAGTCCGAGAGAGAGAGAGAAAGCAGAGTCCGAGAGAGAGAGAGAAAGCAGAGTCCGAGAGAGAGAGAGAAAGCAGAGTCCGAGAGAGAGAGAGAAAGCAGAGTCCGAGAGAGAGAGAGAAAGCAGAGTCCGAGAGAGAGAGAGAAAGCAGAGTCCGAGAGAGAGAGAGAAAGCAGAGTCCGAGAGAGAGAGAGAAAGCAGAGTCCGAGAGAGAGAGAGAAAGCAGAGTCCGAGAGAGAGAGAGAAAGCAGAGTCCGAGAGAGAGAGAGAAAGCAGAGTCCGAGAGAGAGAGAGAAAGCAGAGTCCGAGAGAGAGAGAGAAAGCAGAGTCCGAGAGAGAGAGAGAAAGCAGAGTCCGAGAGAGAGAGAGAAAGCAGAGTCCGAGAGAGAGAGAGAAAGCAGAGTCCGAGAGAGAGAGAGAAAGCAGAGTCCGAGAGAGAGAGAGAAAGCAGAGTCCGAGAGAGAGAGAGAAAGCAGAGTCCGAGAGAGAGAGAGAAAGCAGAGTCCGAGAGAGAGAGAGAAAGCAGAGTCCGAGAGAGAGAGAGAAAGCAGAGTCCGAGAGAGAGAGAGAAAGCAGAGTCCGAGAGAGAGAGAGAAAGCAGAGTCCGAGAGAGAGAGAGAAAGCAGAGTCCGAGAGAGAGAGAGAAAGCAGAGTCCGAGAGAGAGAGAGAGAGAAAGCAGAGTCCGAGAGAGAGAGAGAGAGAAAGCAGAGTCCGAGAGAGAGAGAGAGAGAAAGCAGAGTCCGAGAGAGAGAGAGAGAGAAAGCAGAGTCCGAGAGAGAGAGAGAGAGAAAGCAGAGTCCGAGAGAGAGAGAGAGAGAAAGCAGAGTCCGAGAGAGAGAGAGAGAGAAAGCAGAGTCCGAGAGAGAGAGAGAGAGAAAGCAGAGTCCGAGAGAGAGAGAGAGAGAAAGCAGAGTCCGAGAGAGAGAGAGAGAGAAAGCAGAGTCCGAGAGAGAGAGAGAGAGAAAGCAGAGTCCGAGAGAGAGAGAGAGAGAAAGCAGAGTCCGAGAGAGAGAGAGAGAGAAAGCAGAGTCCGAGAGAGAGAGAGAGAGAAAGCAGAGTCCGAGAGAGAGAGAGAGAGAAAGCAGAGTCCGAGAGAGAGAGAGAGAGAAAGCAGAGTCCGAGAGAGAGAGAGAGAGAAAGCAGAGTCCGAGAGAGAGAGAGAGAGAAAGCAGAGTCCGAGAGAGAGAGAGAGAGAAAGCAGAGTCCGAGAGAGAGAGAGAGAGAAAGCAGAGTCCGAGAGAGAGAGAGAGAGAAAGCAGAGTCCGAGAGAGAAAGCAGAGTCCGAGAGAGAAAGCAGAGTCCGAGAGAGAAAGCAGAGTCCGAGAGAGAAAGCAGAGTCCGAGAGAGAAAGCAGAGTCCGAGAGAGAGAGAGAAAGCAGAGTCCGAGAGAGAGAGAGAAAGCAGAGTCCGAGAGAGAGAGAGAAAGCAGAGTCC
The DNA here is from genome assembly GCA_964034765.1 of Knipowitschia caucasica. Lineage (NCBI taxonomy): Eukaryota > Metazoa > Chordata > Actinopteri > Gobiiformes > Gobiidae > Knipowitschia > Knipowitschia caucasica. The sequence goes on from OZ035843.1 coordinate 23,665,222, forward strand.
GAGAGAGAGAGAGAAAGCAGAGTCCGAGAGAGAGAGAGAAAGCAGAGTCCGAGAGAGAGAGAGAAAGCAGAGTCCGAGAGAGAGAGAGAAAGCAGAGTCCGAGAGAGAGAGAGAAAGCAGAGTCCGAGAGAGAGAGAGAAAGCAGAGTCCGAGAGAGAGAGAGAAAGCAGAGTCCGAGAGAGAGAGAGAAAGCAGAGTCCGAGAGAGAGAGAGAGAGAAAGCAGAGTCCGAGAGAGAGAGAGAGAGAAAGCAGAGTCCGAGAGAGAGAGAGAGAGAAAGCAGAGTCCGAGAGAGAGAGAGAGAGAAAGCAGAGTCCGAGAGAGAGAGAGAGAGAAAGCAGAGTCCGAGAGAGAGAGAGAGAGAAAGCAGAGTCCGAGAGAGAGAGAGAGAGAAAGCAGAGTCCGAGAGAGAGAGAGAGAGAAAGCAGAGTCCGAGAGAGAGAGAGAGAGAAAGCAGAGTCCGAGAGAGAGAGAGAGAGAAAGCAGAGTCCGAGAGAGAGAGAGAGAGAAAGCAGAGTCCGAGAGAGAGAGAGAGAGAAAGCAGAGTCCGAGAGAGAGAGAGAGAGAAAGCAGAGTCCGAGAGAGAGAGAGAGAAAGCAGAGTCCGAGAGAGAGAGAGAGCGGAGTCCGAGAGAGAGAGAGAGCGGAGTCCGAGAGAGAGAGAGAGCGGAGTCCGAGGGAGAGAGAGAGCGGAGTCCGAGGAGAGAGAGAGCGAGTCCGAGAGAGAGAGAGCGGAGTCCGAGGGAGAGAGAGAGCGGAGTCCGAGGAGAGAGAGAGAGCGGAGTCCGAGGGAGAGAGAGAGCGGAGTCCGAGGGAGAGAGAGAGCGGAGTCCGAGGGAGAGAGAGAGCGGAGTCCGAGGAGAGAGAGAGCGGAGTCCGAGGGAGAGAGAGAGCGGAGTCCGAGGGAGAGAGAGAGCGGAGTCCGAGGGAGAGAGAGAGCGGAGTCCGAGGGAGAGAGAGAGCGGAGTCCGAGGGAGAGAGAGAGCGGAGTCCGAGGGAGAGAGAGAGCGGAGTCCGAGGGAGAGAGAGAGCGGAGTCCGAGGGAGAGAGAGAGCGGAGTCCGAGGGAGAGAGAGAGCGGAGTCCGAGGGAGAGAGAGAGCGGAGTCCGAGGGAGAGAGAGAGCGGAGTCCGAGGGGAGAGAGAGAGCGGAGTCCGAGGGAGAGAGAGAGCGGAGTCCGAGGAGAGAGAGAGAGCGGAGTCCGAGGAGAGAGAGCGAGTCCGAGGGAGAGAGAGAGCGGAGTCCGAGGGAGAGAGAGAGCGGAGTCCGAGGGAGAGAGAGAGCGGAGTCCGAGGGAGAGAGAGAGCGGAGTCCGAGGAGAGAGAGCGGAGTCCGAGGAGAGGAGAGCGGAGTCCGAGGAGAGAGAGAGCGGAGTCCCGAGAGGGAGAGAGAGAGCGGAGTCCGAGGGAGAGAGAGAGCGGAGTCCGAGGGAGAGAGAGAGCGGAGTCCGAGGGAGAGAGAGAGCGGAGTCCGAGGGAGAGAGAGAGCGGAGTCCGAGGGAGAGAGAGAGCGGAGTCCCGAGAGAGAGAGAGCGGAGTCCAGAGAGAGAGAGAGAGCGGAGTCCGAGGGAGAGAGAGAGCGGAGTCCGAGGAGAGAGAGAGAGCGGAGTCCGAGGGAGAGAGAGAGAGCGGAGTCCGAGGGAGAGAGAGAGAGCGGAGTCCGAGGGAGAGAGAGAGAGCGGAGTCCGAGGAGAGAGAGAGAGAGCGGAGTCCGAGGGAGAGAGAGAGAGCGGAGTCCGAGGAGAGAGAGAGAGAGCGGAGTCCGAGGGAGAGAGAGAGAGAGCGGAGTCCGAGGAGAGAGAGAGAGCGAGAGAGAGAGAGAGCGGAGTCCGAGGGAGAGAGAGAGAGAGCGGAGTCCGAGGGAGTGAGAGAGAGAGAGAGCGGAGTCCGAGGGAGAGAGAGAGAGAGCGGAGTCCGAGGGAGAGAGAGAGAGAGCGAGTCCGAGGAGAGAGAGAGAGAGCGGAGTCCGAGGGAGAGAGAGAGAGAGCGGAGTCCGAGGGAGAGAGAGAGAGAGCGGAGTCCGAGGGAGAGAGAGAGAGAGCGGAGTCCGAGGAGAGAGAGAGAGCGAGTCCGAGAGAGAGAGAGAGCGAGTCCGAGGAGAGAGAGAGAGCGGAGTCCGAGGGAGAGAGAGAGAGAGCGGAGTCCGAGGGAGAGAGAGAGAGCGAGTCCAGAGAGAGAGAGAGCGAGTCCGAGGGAGAGAGAGAGAGAGCGGAGTCCGAGGGAGAGAGAGAGAGAGCGGAGTCCGAGGGAGAGAGAGAGAGAGCGGAGTCCGAGGGAGAGAGAGAGAGAGCGGAGTCCGAGGGAGAGAGAGAGAGAGCGAGTCCGAGGGAGAGAGAGAGAGAGCGGAGTCCGAGGGAGAGAGAGAGAGAGCGGAGTCCGAGAGAGAGAGAGAGAGAGCGGAGTCCGAGAGAGAGAGAGAGCGGAGAGAGAGAGAGCGGAGTCCGAGGGAGAGAGAGAGAGAGCGGAGTCCGAGGGAGAGAGAGAGAGAGCGGAGTCCGAGGGAGAGAGAGAGAGAGCGGAGTCCGAGGGAGAGAGAGAGAGAGCGGAGTCCGAGGGAGAGAGAGAGAGAGCGGAGTCCGAGGGAGAGAGAGAGAGAGCGGAGTCCGAGGGAGAGAGAGAGAGAGCGAGTCCGAGGAGAGAGAGAGAGAGCGAGTCCGAGGGAGGAGAGAGAGCGGAGTCCGAGGAGAGAGAGAGAGAGCGGAGTCCGAGGGAGAGAGAGAGAGAGCGAGTCCGAGGGAGAGAGAGAGAGAGCGGAGTCCGAGGGAGAGAGAGAGAGAGCGGAGTCCGAGAGAGAGAGAGAGAGAGAGCGGAGTCCGAGGAGAGAGAGAGAGAGCGGAGTCCGAGGGAGAGAGAGAGAGAGCGGAGTCCGAGGGAGAGAGAGAGAGAGCGGAGTCCGAGGAGAGAGAGAGAGAGAGCGGAGTCCGAGGGAGAGAGAGAGAGAGCGGAGTCCGAGGGAGAGAGAGAGAGAGCGGAGTCCGAGGGAGAGAGAGAGAGAGCGAGTCCGAGGAGAGAGAGAGAGAGAGAGTCCGAGGGAGAGAGAGAGAGAGCGGAGTCCGAGGGAGAGAGAGAGAGAGCGGAGTCCGAGGGAGAGAGAGAGAGAGCGAGTCCGAGAGGAGAGAGAGAGAGAGCGGAGTCCGAGGAGAGAGAGAGAGAGCGAGTCCGAGGGAGAGAGAGAGAGAGCGAGTCCGAGGGAGAGAGAGAGAGAGCGAGTCCGGAGAGAGAGAGAGAGCGAGCAGAGAGAGAGAGAGCGAGTCCGAGAGAGAGAGAGAGAGAGAGAGCGAGTCCAGAGAGAGAGAGAGAGAGCGAGTCCAGAGAGAGAGAGAGAGAGCGAGTCCAGAGAGAGAGAGAGAGAGCGAGTCCAGAGAGAGAGAGAGCGAGTCCAGAGAGAGAGAGAGCGAGTCCAGAGAGAGAGAGAGCGAGCGAGTCCAGAGAGAGAGAGAGCGAGCGAGTCCAGAGAGAGAGAGAGAGAGAGAGAGAGCGAGCGAGTCCAGAGAGAGAGAGAGAGCGAGTCCAGAGAGAGAGAGAGAGCGAGTCCAGAGAGAGAGAGAGAGCGAGTCCAGAGAGAGAGAGAGAGCGAGTCCAGAGAGAGAGAGAGAGAGTCCAGAGACCAGACTCCACCCACTTCCTCAAATGTTCAGGGACAGACTGGACTCACTTGAGGAAATGGGTGGAGTCTGGAGGGCTCCTGCTTGGTTGGAATGGAAACCCGCAGCCACACTGGCCCTTTTGAAGACCCCTGATTTAGTTCCTCTTAACAAGATTACGTTTTGATTTGAACAAACTTGGACTCACACGTGTCTTTGTCTCTCCACACAGCGTCCTGGCATGCCGTCTGGAGCGAGGATGCCCCACCAGGGAGCGCCCATGGGTCCCCCTGGCCCCCCGTACGGTAGCAGCCCGGCGGTGCGACCCGGCCTGCCTTCCCCCGTGATGGAGCCCAGCAGGAAGAGGCCCGCCCCGTCCCAGCAGGTCCAGCAGCAGCAGACGCAGCAGCAGGCCGTGCAAAACCGAGCCAGAAAGTGAGTCTGACGGAAACCACGGCAACCACAGAATGTCAACTTTTTTTACGACTTATTTACACGCCCACTTTATGTGTCATTTATTTTGTCCATTCCATTTAGTCTTTTAGCTAACGTACTGTTGTTAGTATACGTACTAACAACAATACGTATGTCCCTTATAATTGCTTCTAATTATATTGTTTACCGTTTTCTTACAATGACTATTATTTCACAAATGTATCAAACTTTACTATTCTTACACATTTAAAATCAATGCATACCTTGTTCTCTCTGTAACTGTAGCTAAACTTTGTACATACATAGATTAAGACATCCTTTATTCCCACCAGAGAGGGAGAGACCAGAGAGGGAGAGACCAGAGAGGGAGAGACCAGAGAGGGAGAGACCAGAGAGGGAGAGACCAGAGAGGGAGAGACCAGAGAGGGAGAGACCAGAGAGGGAGAGACCAGAGAGGGAGAGACCAGAGAGGGAGAGACCAGAGAGGGAGAGACCAGAGAGGGAGAGAACAGAGAGGGAGAGAACAGAGAGGGAGAGAACAGAGAGGGAGAGAACAGAGAGGGAAAGAACAGAGAGAGAGAGAGAGAAAGAACAGAGAGAGAGAGAGAGAAAGAACAGAGAGAGAGAGAGAGAGAGAGAGACCAGAGAGAGAGAGAGAGAGAGAGAGACCAGAGAGAGAGAGAGAGAGACCAGAGAGAGAGAGAGAGAGAGAGACCAAATCAATGCTTGTTCCCTCTATCGACTGTAGCTGAACTTTGTTTTCGTTACTTTTTTCCTCACACTCTGTGTTTACTCTTTAGACCGTAGCTGTTTGTTTGTAACGTCTTTTCCGTCTGATGTAACATGAGCCACTTACTTCCTGTCTTGACTGGGAATTGTCAAAATAATAAGATCTATTAAAAATAACAAAAGCGCCTTTACAAATACTAGCAATACTATAAAGTGTAAATTATAAGACTTATCTGATAAAAAAAAACCCTGTAAAATCAAAATTCCCCTTTTCAGGCCGAGTTGTTTTGTAGATGCATCAGCCAGAATTGCTTTGTCGATCCAATCTACTTTAAATTGAAACCGGTCTGACCCTCTGTCTAACTCTGTCTAACTCTGTCTAACCTTATCACTGAGATGGATTAAGGTTCTCCCACCATCAAACAACTTCTGCACAAACTTTAAGCAGTTTACTTTTATGCTTAAATCAACCCAGTGGCTGATTGGGATTCTATATTGTAGCCTGTGTATCGCTTCATTTTGCGACAAAAAATGATTGTGTCAAAAATATATGAGGCTGTTAAAGTATTTTGGTATCAGCAAGTTTTCTATTCCTCCTCGAAGCCAGACTGTGATTGTGGGCGGCTCCTCGTTTTTGTCTTTCACCTTCGGAGATTTCTGCTTTGAATCCTCCTTTATATGTTCACTCCTTCATGTGTCTGGTTCTCCCTTTGTACCATCCATCACTGAGTCACATAGCTGACCACAGACAAGGAAAACGCTTGAGCCTAACACACAAACACACAAACACATGCATACACAGATACACACAAACACATGCATACACACATATACCGAGACACATACATACAGTATACTGTACACACACCACATGCATACATACACACACATGTACACATATGCATATATACACACATACACACACCTAGGCACACACACTCACACACAAATAGACATGGACACATACATTATACACACCACACGCATACATACACAGACATACAGTATATGCACACACACGTATGCAAGTAAACAGACGCATATTTACATAGACACATACTGTACATACTGTATGCGTACATACGCATGTACATATACACACAACACACACACACACACAGGAGAGGTGTGTGGAGCAGGTAGGGTCATTAAAACACAATCGATATGCACACTCAGCTGCCTTTGTCTTCCTCTGTCTCATTCTCTCACTATCTGCAGTGCAATTGATCCACTCGCAATTAAGCGAGCTTGTCGAACAGCCGAGGGGAAATGTTGTCATGGCTCGGACAGTACCCTCCAGTGTCCGACCCCCTACCCCCCCGACCCCACTCCCTCCTGATCAATGAGGCAGGGTGACCCTCCAGGTGCCTGCTCCCACCTCAGCCTGGGAGAGCAGTGTCCTCTACGCTTGGCTCTGGCCCCACAGTGTACATCTGGTTGCGGAGGGCGACTGTCTATGTGTGCGTGTATTTGTGCGTGTGCGTGCATGCTTGTGCGTGTGTGTGTGAGTGGTGTCATTTAGACCTCAAGATGCCAAAAATAGCATCACACTACAGTGGAGTGAAGAGTATGGAAGCACCCCAAACTTTGAAAATCAAATTGCAAATGCTATAGGCAAGGCAAGTTTATTTATATAGCACAATTCATACACAAGGCAATTCAAAGTGCTGAACAAAACAAGAAAGCATTAAAATAAATTAAATTAAATAAATTATCACAGAACATTAAAAAGAAAGATAAAAATATAAAATCCCTCAGTTGTATGCACAGTTAAACAGAACTGTTTTTAACCTGGTTTTAAACATTGTCAGAGAGGAGGCCTGTCTCACATCTTCAGGAAGACTGTTCCAGATTTTAGCAGCATGAATCTGAAAAGCAGCCTCCCCATGTTTAGTTCTGACTCTGGGCACTAACAGGAGTCCAGTCCCTGTGCTCCTCAGAGTCCGGGCTGGTTCATATGGGACTAACATGTCACTAATATATTTTGGTGCGAGGCTATGGAGAGACTTGTACACAAGCAGAGCTGTTTTAAAGTCTATTCTCTGAGCCACAGGAAGCCAGTGCAGAGACCTGAGAACTGGACTAATGTGGTCGTACTTCCTGGTTCTAGTCAGGACTCGAGCTGCTGCATTTTGAATGTACTGCAGCTGTTTTACAGCCTGTTTGGACAGACCTGTGAGCAGGCCATTGCAGTAGTCTAACCTACTGGAGACAAATGCATGGATAAGAATCTCCAGGTCTGCTTTAGACACTATGTTTTTGATCCTGGCAATGTTTTTAGATGGTAAAAAGCTGCTGATGTTACTGATTTGATGTGGCTATTAAAATTTAAGTCTGAGTCCAGTATTACCCCTAGATTTCTGACCTTGATTGAAGGTTTTAGGGAGAGAGACTGTAGTTAAGTAAGTTGTAAGTTTTTTTTTTATTTATATACCGCCTTTTCACTGCAGATCTGAGTCTCAAAGCGGTTTACAATTGTTAATTATGGGCATTTGTCTCTCACTCCACACAGAGATGGGAGGGGCCAGTACAGGAGGCACATGCCAGAACTATTGTACATATTTTTAGTGGTAGGGGAAACCGGAGTACCCGGAGGAAACCTACGCAGACACGGGGAGAACATGCAAACTCCACTCAGAAAGACCCTGGTCCGACCGGGATTCGAACCCAGGACCTTCTTGCTGAGAGGCGAGAGTGCTATCCACTCAGCCACCGTGTAGGTGAGGTGACAGATGACGCTCTCTCTTTGTTTCTGGGGACCAAAGACAATCATTTCAGTTTTGTCTGCGTTTAGCTGAAGGAAGTTGTTTTGCATCCACTCACTGATCTGTTGGATACAGTGAAGGAGTGAGTCCACTGGTCCATGTTCCCCTGCAGTCAGTGAGACATAGATCTGAGTGTCGTCTGCATAGTTATGATAGGAAACTTCGTTTCTGCGTATTAACTGACCTAACGGCAGCATGTAGAGATTGAACAGAAGAGGTCCCAGGATCGACCCCTGTGGTACTCCACAGGTCAGGGCCATATGATCTGAGACACAGTTTCCAATCTCCACAAAGTACTTCCTGTCTTCAAGGTAAGACCCAAACCAACTTAGGGCGGTGCCAGTGACGCCAACCCAGTCCTCTAGTCTCTGTAAGAGGATCTCATGGTCGACAGTGTCAAAGGCAGCACTCAGATCTAACAGGATTAGGATTGAGACTTTGCCTGCGTCAGTGTTCAGCCGGATATCGTTTGTAACCTTAACGAGAGCAGTCTCAGTGCTGTGGTGGGGTCTAAAGCCGGACCGAAACATATCAAATGAGTTGTTGATTATAAGAAATCTAGTAAGCTGTAGGTAGACAACTTTCTCAAGGACTTTCCCCATAAATGGCAGATTTGAGATGGGACGATAGTTGTTAAGTACCGTAGCATCCAGACTGCTCTTTTTTAGCAGGGGCCTGATGACTGCAGTAGTAGCTGCTATAGTTCACGTGCTGCTAACATATGTTGAAATATCATGAGAGAATCATTTTGGGTTAAAACTAAACTAAAATTCAATTCGTTTAGGCAAAGACAATGTTACCACAAGCCAATGAGTTAAATATGAGGTTATGTGAGGTCATGTGAGGTGCGATTAAGCTAACACTGAATTTTAGAATAGAAAAGAGTAAAGGTTATTGTCATTTGAGGACATTTTTTCTTGGATTCACATTAAGTCATTGCAAAAAAACATGTAGAAAAGATTTACCAAATATTTGACCATCAACATTCATAATTCTCACAAAAGAGCATGTTCTAAGTACTGTATTTATTTTGTCCACCACAGCTCTGTTAGCAGCGCTTTCACTCAAATATAGCCTGACCAAACTGCTTTTAGTTTTATGTTCTGTTAACAACACTACCGCACAGCCTTGACCCTCTTTTTCTTCACTTTTGGCGTTCACTTTCTAATTGTATCACTTTAGACTGTGTTTTACGATCTTTGTCAAATCCCAGCTCAGGTTTGACTCTATCTGTTCCTATCTGAGCCCTTAGACCCCAGAATCACCACTAGCACTCATCCCATCTCGTCCAAGCTGCCCCTCCGTCCATTATCAATGTAGTGTCTGTGCGTGTGTGTGAAGCATGCTTATTTTGGCTCACTCAGACACACCCCGGAGTCTCAGATCAACAATGAAGGCCTTCTGTAGGTGCATGGACACACACTACACAACCCATACTTGTAAGAATACACTCAAACCCACTCTAAACTAAACCCAAAGTCCTGCCCCTATAACCTCCTTCCAAGTTGTTCATATGTACATTTCTAACGGTACAACCTTGAAATTTCAAACCGTAGGAAGCCGGTCGGATTCCCAGGAGCCAATGAGATGCCGGCGAGGCAGATGGACATGAGAGAGCCCCAATCAGATCCCACGCTCGGATCAAAGTAGGAGTTCATTCTGCTGCATGTCCGTTTTTCTCCCTGCTTTGGTCCTCATGGCCTCAGTCCCTCTTCCACTGAGCCATGGCTCCCTCCAGGGCCGGTGTTTGCCCACACAGACGCAGACGTTTGGTTCCTGACAGTAGTGATGCATGCTTTGGACTGGAGCATGGCATGATGGAAACAGACTGTGCACCTTGAAGGAAAACTGAGCCTTTTCAATCCCTGACGTTGGTGTCGAAGCTTGTGGTGCAGATGTTTCTTTCCCGTTTGAAATGCACTCTCCAAATGATCCGTTTTTAGATTGGGGCATGCAGTCCTAAGCAGAGAGTGAAGGTGCTAACGAGACAGTGTGTTATAATTAGTGCTGCAAACTGTGTTTAGTTTATTACTGTCCTGCTCACTCTGGTATCAGAGCCTGAGATCCACTACGGCTGCTTCAGTCCCAGTCATATGTTTAACTTGAGTATTACCTGAATGAAGTCAGTCAAATGTCTCACTGTGATGTGGTCAAAAGGACAACTGCATGAGCAGAATGTTTTTCTAATATTTTTCGTCTTTAGATATTCATCGTGTTGAAAAATCAGGTCTTCTTAATATTAGCACAGTCTAAAGTATTCGAGGACAAATACAAAGCAGTTAAAGTATAGTTCCTTGTGAGTGCTGGGTTTGTGTGTCCTTCCCTTCAGTGTCCTCTGTTAGCCTGATAGTGTGCGCTGCTGCCCTGAGCCCACATCTGAACTTCACTGGAGCTTCTCCAAAGGCCTGTGACGCCAGTGCTGCTGTAATGAGCTGCACTTCCACAAAGACCTTCACAGAAGCACAGACTGTGTCTGGCCACAGTGTACTGCATGTCAAAACTTCTACTACTGAGTGTGTAGTAGTGGGTGTTTTTGGTCTCACTGGATCACAGCTTTATGCATCAGCCGCAGAGCCGCGATGCATACAGCGACCCGCTGCTCATTCAGTGCAGTGGGAGAACTCAATGCATGGAATTTTACAAAAGTGTTTTGCTCTTTAAGACACTGAGAAACACACACAACACTAAAATCCATTCACTTGTTTTTGGTTTCATGGTAAGTATCAAAACAAACAAATTACATGGAAATAATTTGTCAATGACAAAACATTGGCTCCTTCTCTTTCTCTGAATATCTGTGTTCCTAAAACCACTGGAGTGTGCCGAGCTTAGGATTCGATGTGACATTTTTTGGCCGTTAGAGGCAGCTTTCTCCTCCAGGTACACTGCTGTATTTTAGAGCCATGACACACACACACACACACACACACACACACACACACACACACACACACACACACACACACACACACACACACACATGCACACAGCTGGGGTGCTGGATATGGCCCAGCATTTTAGCAGATGGCCTGGGTGCTACGCTATCAGTCACCATAGTAACATGCTCTCTTTTTCCTCTTTCCCTCTGTCTTTCTCTCCGTCTCTGTAGTGCTAAGAGAAGGAAAATGGCAGACAAGATTCTTCCGCAAAGGGTGAGGCTGCATATTTTTACCTTTGTTGTTGTTTGTTTTTATGTTTGTCATTATTATTGCATGCGCCACTGCAGAACAATCCCAATCTCAGGGGGAGCCAGCTTTTCCAGCCACAGAGGGCCATAGCATTAACTGTGATTTTCCAAAAAACAAACAGGGACGAAAGGTACAAAAAGGAGGTTGTTTAGCGAGAAAGAAATATATTAATTTAGACCCGAAAAAGCCAGACCGTCTGTCCGTCATGTGCCAATGGGATAGCAGCATTTGTTTGCGTTCGGACCTTTATTGTGAGAACATAGAGTCCAAAATCTTATCCCCTGCTATTGCCCAGACAGGATAGATAGCACGGCTTCGGGGCGCCACGCCACTTCACTATAATGAGTCACGGACAGGGAATGTCTGCCACTCGGGGCTGTCTGCTCGCTTGGCACCTTGTCCCGCCGAGAGCCAGAGAGATGGAGATAGGAGAGGAATGACAGGGAACAATGAATGCCTCCATTTAAGTGAAAAAAACCCAGAAGAAATGAACTGAGCCTTGATGCTGGGAGGAACTCTGAGTGATATGGTAATGTGAGCGTTGGCTGCATCTCATTTGGACCGCTCCCCCCTCCTGCACCTCCCTCTGTGTGTCCGCGGGATGGAGTCGACCTGCCGGATTATGATGGACCGAGCAATAGCTTAGGGAGGTTCACGGCTCTCCTCCTGAGCAAGTCGTAATAAGAGAGAGCAGCGGTGGAGAGAGGAACGATCTGTCAGGCTCACGGCACAGATCTGAGAGGTTTATTTTAGTGGGACTCTCATCGTTCACCGCTGTGGACGTTCTGTGCAGGTGTGACACAGCTGTTTGTGAAGCAGCTGAAGTAGTTATACGACAATACTGATATACAATACTAGAATAAAGACCTGTGTCGATAGTTCAGCAGCTTCTTTACATTTTTGTCTTATTAGAAGAATCATCTAAGCTTTAATATCCATAGTTCAATGGGACTGTCACAATATACGCAATGATACTCAATGATTGTGTTGTCAGTCTCTAGCATTTGTCACTGAGAGAAAAGCTTCTTATGTCTTTGACAGATAGATACACATATACAGCCAGTACACATTTCACAATTCAGAAAGTTCTATTGTTGTGTCTCTACTAAAATCATATTTAATGTAATCTCACTAGCTTATATCTCAAAACATTAAGGCGGCACAGTGGCTGAGTGGATAGCACTCTCGCTTCTCAGCAAGAAGGTCCTGGGTTCGAATCCCGGTCGGAACAGGGTCTTTCTGAGTGGAGTTTACATGTTCTTCTCCCTGTGTCTGCCTAGGTTTCCTCAGGGTACTCCGGTTTCCCCTACCACTAAAAACATGTACAATATATCTTGTGTGTCTTTGTGTGTCTCTTTTGCTTATATCTCCCACTGGTCTGTGACAAAGAAACAGTGCAGTGAAAGTGAATGTTACTGTGTTCAGATCCGTGAGCTGGTGCCAGAGTCCCAGGCCTACATGGACCTTCTGGCCTTTGAGCGGAAACTGGACCAGACCATCATGCGCAAGCGGGTGGACATACAGGAGGCGCTCAAGAGGCCCATGAAGGTAAATGCATTCAATTGTGATATTATGTGCATGCAATTAAATCGTTTTATTTTCATATTTATTTAAGTGTTTGCACTACCCTTGGTGTTTGCTTCAGTTAATGTGCGAAATATATTTTCTATATCGAAATAATTGTGGTCCAAATATTGCAATACTATAGAATTGTCATATTTTTGCCAGTTCCCACCCCGATATAATACTTATTTTAATATACCTAAACACTGAATTCTATCCACAGCAAAAGCGGAAACTCCGACTCTACATTTCCAACACGTTCAACCCCGCCAGGCCCGACGCAGACGACTCCGACGGCAGCATTGCATCATGGGAGCTGCGTGTGGAGGGGAAACTGCTGGACGATGTGAGCAACAAGCAAATTTATATGGTTTTAAGATGAATTTGTGTTTAAAGCCGGGGTACCTAACTTTGCTGTTCTATAGATACTGACTGTCGTTTGTCGCCACAGAAAGAGTCTTGTCAAAATGTCTGTATCTTAGTAGAAAACATATATTTCTGCATATATGTGAGACAACTAACCCTGTGAGTCACTATTTGACTTTTTGGGCTGAGAACTGATTGGTCCTCTCTTTTTCACATTTCTGTCTGAAAAAGTTGAAAGAGATAAAGCAAAAACACGTGTATGAAAATTAGCGATAACTGTTTTTAGAGCTAAGTTTGTATTACGTAGTTCAAAAACTGTAAAAGTCAGGTACCCCATCTTTAAATGAATGAAGGTGTTTTTGCAAATATTGCTCGAACTTATGATCATTGCCGTTGAAAAGTGAACTGCACAGAGCCGAAAACACAGACAGGCTGATACTTTTTATGATAAATTATATATGTATATGAATTTCACGTTTATCATTTATTCTATTAAGTATAAATATGTATTCACACACACACACACAAAGGGATTGAAAATAAGTACAACATTTCTCACTTTTTACAGTCACCACGTCACTAGCATTTCTTCCTTGGATTACACATTGTTTATAGTTGATTTAAATAAATAAAAGCCGTGATGTTTGCCATGAACAGAGCAGCACAAAACACGAATGCTGGGTCTGAGCCGGAGGCAACATTCTCTCAAACCACATGTTTTTCTGCTGGGCCTGAGAATGCTGCTTCTTTTCAGGGTTTTGTGACTAATACAACTCTGAGATCATCGATGTGGTGTCACTGCATTCTGCTCGTGTCTCTTTCAGCCTGGGAAGCAGAAGAAGAAGTTTTCCTCCTTCTTCAAGAGCCTGGTCATCGAGCTGGACAAAGAGCTGTACGGTCCAGACAACCATCTCGTGGAGGTCAGAGGCAACACGGCTGCAGATTTGAGAACTAAACAAGTATAAATATTTCACTGACCCAGTTCATTCTGGACCAATAATGCATCTTGGTTTTTTTATACAGCGCCTTTTTTTTTGGTCACTTTGCATGTTTTTATTCATTCACTCCATACACGGTGGTGATAAACTTCTATTGTAGCCACAGCTGCCCTGGGGCACACTAACAGAAGCGACGATTGGCCCCCCTCACTACCACCAACCATTCACTCACACACCAGTCTCATTCTAGGCAATGTGGGTGAAGTGTCGTGCCTAAGGACACATTGCTTAGCTCCAGAGGTCTCCCATCAAAAAACTAACCAAGCCCTGCCCTGCTTAGCTTCAGAGGTCTTACAGGATGTGGTTTTCATCTGCAAATATTGCTATTTTTTTACTCCGCTTTAAGGTGTTAGTGTAAAAAACTGTGAATTTCTATCCTTTAAACACATCTTTTAATAAAATATGGTTTGATAAAAGCTGTGTCCTTCAACACTGAAAATTAAATAGTTTCTTCCTCTTTGAATATGAACTTTTGGGATCAGCAGCTTGTCTGTGTAAGTGCTTTACTCGTTAAAACAAACTGTTGTCCTTCGCTCTGATTTGAACAAAACATATTTACTAGAAAGCCCACTTTAGGAAGTTATCCAGTGAAAATGACGACTTCAAGGTTTTCTGTTTTGGGAGTGTTTTAGCGGCACTCAGCCATCAGGGATCAATCAGCCTGATGTGAGTCACTGCTGAACTCGGGCTGCAGGCTCTGGATGCACACTGCTCTGGAGGGTAGAGTCCGAGTCCGAGTCCGAGTCCGAGTCCGAGTCCCTAACTGTCCCGATGCAGTGCCGCTTTATAAAGAGTGGAACAACAAGGACTCGTCTCAGTGATGTCTGTCTGTCAATTTACAGTCACATAATGAGTGCATGTTTCTGTTACAACATGTCAGTAAATCCAAGTATAGATATTACCCAACACCATAACATTGAACTATCAAAAACATAAAGATATTAAAAAAGGAAAATCTTGTATCGTTGAATAAAACTAATCGGTGTAGTATATGTACTTTAATCTAAAACATGTTTATCTATAACTGCAGTATCTGGGTGGACTGGTGCAGGAGTCTATAGGCACAAATATTATTCATGATTTATGTCATGAAGTCTAATCTATTTGTCCTTAAGCAACACGCATCACACTGCATTATGTCATTCATGCATTTTCATTTCTTACACACACAAAAAAAAAAACCTGTAAAGATATACTCTAGACCAGGCATGTCCAAAGTCAGGCCCGGGGGTCAAATGCGGCCCTCTGTGTCATTTCATGTGGCCCTCTGCCTCGCTAACCCGAAGTAGTCTTTGAGATCATGGACACAAGTTCACTGTGTCATCCATCCAACTTCAGCTCAGCCAATATAGACGTTCTAAATCCCGGTTCGTCTGGAGTTCAGTCGTTGACATTTGAGCTGGTGAGATGGTAAACATTTGTCATTCAGCCAACTTCAGCTCTGTTATAGATCATCATACAGCTCAGAACAGCCCAGTGCCAGCAAGTTTTTGAGTCCGTGATGTCGGCCCCTGGACTAGTCTGGTGAACTAAAGTGGCCCTCTTACTATGATGTTTAGACACCCCATCTAGACTGTCACGCACACAGACACACAGACACACAGACACACGCGCACACACACACACATGTTCCTTACAGACAGTGAAACAATTAGCGCTCATATCTCTCAGAGGCTTCTCCGGTTTGAGGTCAGCGAGCTTCTGTTAATGAGGCTCTAACCGAGTGTGAAACCCACTGTGCAGAGACACGGCCGACGTTCAGGGGCCGGCGGCTGCGGCGAGGAGGCTGTGACTCACTTCCTGCTCTTCTCTGATTGGTCCTTTTTTAGTGGCACCGCACGCCCACCACGCAGGAGACGGACGGGTTCCAGGTGAAGAGGCCCGGAGACGTGAGCGTCCGCTGCACCCTGCTGCTCATGCTGGACTACCAGGTGAGTGTACCAGTGACCACCTGCTGTGTGGTCAGGGAAAATAAAACAAGAATATTGCTCAAATTTGGTTAAATGTTTTGAATATGCCTTAAAACAAGATATACCAATGTAATCGTCTTTGTTTTGATTTTTAACCACTTTATAACAGTCTCTCAGTCATACATCGTGGTGTGAGCAGGTGAATTATATCTAACATTGTGTGTGTGTGTTTGTGTGTGTTCAGCCGCCACAGTTCAAGCTGGACCCGCGTCTGGCCCGTCTGCTCGGCATCCACACCCAGACCCGCTCCTGCATCATCCAGGCGCTGTGGCAGTACGTCAAGACCAACAAGCTCCAGGACTCCCACGACAAGGAGTACATCAACTGTGACAAGTACTTCCAACAGGTGAGCGGTCCTGGGTCCCGGGTCCTGGGTCCTGGGTCCTGGGTCCTGGGTCCTGGGTCCTGGGTCCTGGGTCCTGTGTGCTGTGTAAGAAGTATAAATAAATAATGAAATACAATAGAGTTGCTGACATCGTCTTTAAAAGGAAGAAGAATGCTATTACACTGCAAAAAGTGATGAAAAATAAGTAAAATACTGCTCAAATTTGGTAAAATGTATAAGAAATGACAGAAATTGGATGAAAGAAAATGTCATGTACATTTCTCCATTGAGAAATCAGTAAAGTTTATCTTATCTTAAATATTTCCTCGTATTTGATCATTTTTGGCAGTGTATTTGGTGTGTGTGTGCGTCGTATGAGTGATGGGAGGGATTTCTTTGTTTTTTAAGTTGTATTTTACTAAACGACTACTTCTTTGTCCAGATTTTTGATTGTCCGCGTCTGAAGTTTTCTGAAATCCCGCAGCGTCTGACGAACCTGTTGTTGCCTCCAGACCCCATCGTCATCAACCACGTCATCAGGTGAGCTCTGGTTCTCTCCTGGTTTCTGAGGCTCACACTGGACCAGTCTCTACATCCATTTCTCTTTGACTTTGTAAAATATAAAAGGATTTTACAGAGCAGGCATGTCAAACTCAGGCTCATGGGCCAAATCCGGCCCAAAATACTTTTTTAGTGGCCCCTAACATGATATTTTAATTATCAATATTAACTTGCAACATTTATGGTAATGACGACCATGGCATGTTATACATCATCTATAATCTCAGATAACTAACCGCATTCAGTTCATTGGTAACACTTAACCCCACTAATGAACAGCTAATTAAATGTTTGTTATTGTACCCTAATCCTGACCCACACGGGAAAGTGTCACTTAGTTAGTTAGTTAAATGTTGAATAAGGTCATGTTGAAGAGGGACTATGAAAGGCTTAATCAATACCAATTAAGAGCTACATAACCCACAATTATACACATATTAGCACTTAATTAGCTGTTAATTAGTGAGGGCTAATCTAAAGTGTTACCAGTTCATTCTATAATTTTAACCCAACACATCACTAGAGGTATATAAAACAATATATTTTTTACTTAATATTTTGTCCAGTTTTGGTTATATCCAAATAATAAACACAAGACAAATAAGAGTAATGTCAGAATATCTTCATAATGTAAAAACCATGATCATTTATCCTTTTGGCCCCGACCTGCTCCTCTTTTGTTGCTGCTCGGCCCCAGACCAAGATGAGTTTGACAGCCCTGATTCACCGCATTAAGCCTGGACTCTTATCAGTAATGTTGACCCCATGATTTGTCATTTTCAAAAGTCTTCTTCTTGTACAGAGAGCATCAGACTTCTCAGGCAAATTTGATAGTGACCGCGTAAGTGTTGCAAAAGAACACGTTTCAATACACATATATTTAACCCTGAGAAAAACCAATGCTTTGATAGTGTTGACATTTGTGTTGGTTTGTGTTAGTTGCATCGGGCAGATATCTGAAGTGTGACTGTTTTTCTGTGTTCAGTGTTGACCCCAATGACCAGAAGAAGACGGCCTGTTATGACATCGACGTGGAGGTGGAGGACCCTCTGAAGAGCCAGATGAGCAGCTTCCTCTTGTCCACAGCCAACCAGCAAGAGATCGCCTCCCTCGACAACAAGGTGAGTTCATTCTGTCTGTATTATTATCATTATTATTTGTTATAATTATTTCGATTTTAATAATTTTTTTATTATTTTATTATTAATGGGTTTTTTTAGTATTATTTTTTAAATTTTATTCAAATATTTTTATTAATTTTTATTTTATTTATTATTTACATTTTATTTTATTTATTATTATTATGTATTTATTTGTATTTTTATATTTTTATCATTTTGTTGTTGTTTTATTTTATGGGAAAAGTCCCATTGAGATTAAGAACCACTTTTTCAAGGGAGTCCTGGACAAGGGACAGCAAAAGTTACACACAGTTACATACAATTACACATTATAAAAAGCTACACAATCTCTTAAAATTTATTATAAAAAACAGTTACAAGGTCACGGCTCCTGTGGCGTCAGCACCTGCAGGAGGATCAGTGAGGGGCTGGTGCTAAGTGTGCTGGGTGCAGCTCTGACGGCCACCCCCCGACCCAGAGATGGATTAAGGGGAAGAAAATGTATGGATGGAGAAACAGTTCGATGTCAACGAGAATGTCTCCAGTGCTTTCAATCTGGATTTAAAACCATTCAATAAAATAAGTTTGGTTCATTTCCAGTCTTTTTGCAGCAACTTCCCTGTAAAAAGAGCATATACAAAAGTGTTTTTTCCAGTTCTGTGCGGGTGATGGGAACAGGGAGCAACAAAAAAATTATTTGGCTGCAAACCGTAAGAACCAACATCCTTCTGTGTGATTAAATGACAGATGTAGGAGCGCAGTAGCTCCAGTGTCTGACCTCCTGCTGCACAAAGACAATCCCATCATTGGTTCTGTTTGAATTCAATCCAGTTTATTCTGACATGGCCCAAAATCACAACAGCAGTCGTCTCGGATCAGAGAATCAAACTGTTCCAACGCAGGAAATGCAGTAATAACAAACACATTGAGTCGCAGGATGACCACCGTCCAGAAATGTCCCGGATCCTCGCTGTCCCTGTGGGGGAGGAAATATGTGAGAAACCTCGGTCGGAGAGGCCCATATTTGAGAGAGGGATCTACTCCCACGGGCGGACGGGCTGTGGATCCAGGACCAGGACTGAGGCTGTGGAGCAAAACTGATTCGTGCTAAAAAAAAACCTTCAAAATATATATATTAAAGCTGAGGTACCTAACTTTCAAACCACACAATTATGAACTACAGTCTGTACAAAAATCCTTCAAACTAGTTCCTGTTTCTTAAACCGTTTGCTTCTATGACTAGTTTTCACAGACATGTATTTTTGGCCTCACACATTTTAAGATCAGATTCTTCCAGCCTCAGCCAATCCGCTGCCAGCCCCAAAGCGACAAATAGTGACTCACAGGGCTCACATAGCGCTAAGATGGCATGTTGTGGTCGGTTTCGTTCACAACATCTCACTCTCACAAAACTCTTTCCGTCGACGTAAACAAAATGTGCAATTCATGAAACGGCAAAGCTAGGTACCCGAGCTTTAATTTGCCGTATTTTTCTTTCTTTCAGATTCATGAGACCATTGAGTCCATCAACCAGCTGAAAATCCAGAGAGATTTCATGCTGAGTTTCTCCAGAGATCCCAAGGGCTACATCCAAGACTGGCTCAAGTCCCAGAGCAGGGACCTTAAGGTGACTATCAATAACGTGCAATAGGTGCAATATACAACCACAATATACAACCCTCTTCAAGGTCTATTGGAGGATTTTCCCAAATTAAAGGAAAGCTCTCCACTTGTTGATCAAAGCTCTATGGTCTTATTTGACAAGCCCATATCACCAGAATGATTGACAAGTGGGAGGACCAATAGTCTTGATGATCCACCATCCTATATACTTTTAATTCTTGCTGCTTCTTTATTTAGATTTTAGATTTGCTTGTTGACTTTAGTATAGAGTTAATTTACCTTGAACCCCACTTTGGGCCGACTCTTCTGTAACTGGTAATGCAACACTGACATTTCCCCACTTTGGGCCAAATAGAGAATATCTTGTAATGTGAATCAAACCTGAATTATCAAATGTCACTACATAGAATTAAAGGAATAGTTCACCGTTTTTACATACTGACATATGTTCTTACCTTACCTTAGACTAGTTAATATGTACCTGTCTGGTCTTAGTCCGTGCGCTCTGTCATGCAAACGGAGCAAAAACGGGAGCACAAACGCAGCCTCCTCTGTATACTGTATAGTACCCAAAAGGTAGCTCCCGCTAGAAGCTACCAAACTCTTCCAAGTGTTCCCTATTAAATGTATATAGTTACGTGACGTGTTACACTTCAAAGTATAGTAACACAGAAATGTAACGGAGACTTCTCTCTACTACTGTGTGTACTACAAGTCACGCTGCTTCTATTGACGGAAGTGAGCGAGAGAGAAGTCTCCGGAGAGAAGTTAGTGCGCGGACGTAGCGCTCCTCAGATTACTACGCCTCACAATATAGTACCGGGGCGACAGTAGTTCAGTTGGTAGAGCATTGGCCTTAAGCCCAGAAGGTCGTGGGTTCAATTCCCACCTCTGCACCTTCTCCACCGACTCCCACTGATGACTGCTGTCGTTGTGTCCTTGGGCAAGACACTTAACCCCACTTTGCCCAAAGCTCCCACTGAAAGATCAAGGCTATGCTCACACTCAGAGAGCAGCCGTCCTCCTGTGGACTCACCACCTGCAGAGGGTCAGTGAGGGGCTGGTGCTATGAGACTTGGGTGGCATCTCTGATTGCCACCCCCCTGACCCAGAAATGGATTAAAGGGTAGAAAATGGATGGATGGATGGACAATATAGTACCCGTTTTATCCGCTGAGAAAATCGACTGTTACATTTCTGTGTTACTACTGTATACTTTGCAGTGTAACACGTCACGTAACTATATACATTTAATAGGGAACACTTGGAAGAGTTTGGTAGCTTCTAGCGGGAGCTACCTTTTGGTCCTACACAGTATACAGAGGAGGCTGCGTTTGTGCTCCCGTTTGTGCTCCCGTTTTTGCTCCGTTTGCATGACAGAGCGCACGGACTAAGACCAGACAGGTACATATTAACTAGTCTAAGGTAAGGTAAGAACATATGTCAGTATGTAAAAACGGTGAACTATTCCTTTAACTTATTACAATATTGTACAGAAAAATCTTATAAATTCCCTCCCACATTCTCACAGTTAAAACTACCTTTTTTGGGGAGAGAATTGTATCCTTTCTGAACCACTACGACCACATCTCGCACGCTTCGTTCACTATAAAAACCCGTTGTCGTTGGCAGCTGATGACCGATGTGGTGGGGAACCCTGAGGAGGAGCGCAGGGCCGAGTTCTACCACGAGCCCTGGTCCCAAGAAGCCGTCAGCCGCTATTTCTACTGCAAGGTGAGACTGTGGCCCCCTGTGGATCGTGTGCCACTGTATCGTTTACAGACGTGTTCCTTCAGCGCTATTCAGAGGAGATTCGTTTTTCAGGGGTTTTTTTAGATCAAGAAAAGTCTGTATTTCACCAGTATTTTTGCTTCATGGTTTTTGGAGCAGGATTTCTCTCCCTCTTGGACGTTTTCTGTCTGTTTGTTGAAACTAGGCTCTGAACAGTCGTGGGAAGTGAAAGTCCACCTGCCAAGCCCGAGATGAGATTTAGAATTTGATTGGCTTCGGGAAAGAGTTGGAAATTATGAAAGATTATTACAAACATATGCACAGGCCCTTTTTAAAGTTCATAATCAGATTCAGATACTGTATTTATCCCATTAGGGGCAATTATTTTGAGCAGCACATGGAGAAAAACATGAAAACACAAGAAATGTCAAACAGTGACATTGACTAAAATCATTGATCATCTTGCTCTGTATTCTATGTCTTCTGGAGATAGTTTTTTGACAATCTTTCTATCTCAATTATCTCCAAATGGCCTCTAAAATCTTGGTATTTATCTTAATCTCCAAAGTAAGGATTTACCTTGAAACTGTCTCGTTTAACTGTCTCTAGATTCAAGAATTTATTCCATTCCATTTGCAGTAAAACCACATTGGAAAAACTGCAAGACAACCCCAGTGTGCACCAGATTTACTGTAGCCATAACCATAATTCTAAACGTTACCAGACTCTTAATTTAACGCTTCTGAATTTGTAAATAAAGAATTATGTGAATTTGAATAAGGAATACATTTGCCCCAAGCCCAGGGCGGGATTAGTCCCATCACCAAATATTAGAATCAGAAATGAATAGAGCTTTATGTAGGATTTTAGAACATTTATACTATCATAATATGCAGGATTTTTGAAGAGAATAATTTCAATCTTGTCTGTGTCTTTTGGCAGTTTCAGAGTCATTTCTTGACCCAAAATCTTACTTAGTGCAGCGTTAACCTCTGTGGCTTTCCCCGTTTCCCCTCCACAGATCCAGCAGCGGAGGCAGGAGTTGGAACAAGCCCTGGCGGTCCGCAACACCTAAGCTCCCCGCTCTGCTCCGGTCTGATCTCTGGACGAAGAGGCCCGTCCTCATCCTGGTTCCCTACATGCAGGACTCGTACTGGGGAGGCCATAGCTCTGCATGTGTCTAAACTTCCGGCTTCGACACCGCGTCCTTGTGAACTCCTGTAAATACTTTTTCAAACCTCATCTCAAACATGTAGTCGACTGTATTATATCAACAGCCTTTTTTTTTTTTATTCAGCGCGAAGCCGAGAGCGTCGAGGTGCAGTTTTTTTTTTCCGCGTTTCCAAATGATATTCACCAGCAGGGTTGACGTCACAGTCTGGCACAGTCACGGGAATATGAAGTCGAGCCGAGTTTAGAACAAAGGTGTGGAGTTACTGCTATGAAAGAATCAATAATCAGATAGCTCTTGCTTTTAAAACTCGCAACGCCAGTATTATTAATAACTAGTGTTGTCGCCGTTAGCACCTATAGTCTCCTTTTGAAGGAATACGTTTTTCTTCCTCAATCATTGAAAAGTTCTAGACTTGAAGATTTTATTTTTTCTGTTGTCGTCGTCAAAATCACTCACTGCCTCTTCCTCGTGTCGTGTTTAAATGTGCTGACAGTGTTACCAAAGGTTGCAACAAAAGAAGAGTCGTAATGGTCGATGCACGTTCGGGGTCAGCTGAAAATTCTGCCTTTTTGAATCTTCCACGTGTAGCATTGTTAGTCAGTATTTCTCCCAAATATGTCCCAGTTAGACCTCAGCCAATTTTTAAAGGTACGCCCGACTGCATTTGTCCATTAACCTGCTTTTTTTGTCACTTTTTGTTGTTTTTTTAAGAGATGTGAATGTAAATAGTTCCCTTTAAGAGGGTCAGCTGTACAATAATCGACAGACTCTTTGTGTTTGGGTAGGATCGGGGAGGAGGGCTGTAGGATCGGGAACATGCCTTTTTTTTTTTTATTGTTCCTGCATGTACTATTGAGGCTTCATTTTAAAGCTGAGGTACCTAACTTTCAACCCATTAAAAAAAAACGTATGTAATGTCTTTTCTAGTTCATCTCTCTCAAAACAGTTTCTATCGCTTGTTTTTGCATGCGTGGTATTTTTGGCCTCCGTCACAGTTTTACTTTGGCGTTTTCAGGCAAAAACGCGAACACCAATTGGACCAAGCTCACTCTGCCAATCAGACCTCAGCCCAAAGGGTCAAATAGTGACTCACGCAGAGCTTTTTCTTACAAGCATGCGTGTTTTTCTAATGAGAGGAAGGCAACATTGTGTATTCGTAAATGTATTATTCAGGAAACAAATCGAAAAACGTGGGTACCCCAGCTTTAAGTTGCGGCCTCCTGTCTGTCAAACGCACTAAGCTGTAAAAAACACACACATAAAAACACTAGAGTAGCTGTACACACACGGTCTGATCACCTTTACACTTTTGTATGACACTAGACTTGTATGTTCATGTCCCACTGAGATTTCATCGTTTAAAGCAGTCAGCTGGAGACGGGACCTCCCTGGGGGTTT
Organism: Knipowitschia caucasica; assembly: GCA_964034765.1. Classification (NCBI taxonomy): domain Eukaryota; kingdom Metazoa; phylum Chordata; class Actinopteri; order Gobiiformes; family Gobiidae; genus Knipowitschia; species Knipowitschia caucasica. Next base: position 23,688,749 of record OZ035843.1, read on the forward strand.
CTTTGCACTGTGCTGTCGCTCTCACTCCAGAGATAGTGGTTGGACCATTTCACGAAGACCTATGCATGCTCTGAAAGACACCGGACGATATCGCAGCGTGCGTGCGTGTGTGTGTGTGTGTGTGTGTGTACGAACATTAAGTCTGGCATAGCAGCCGGTGTGTGTGACGCATCGAAAGCCTTTCTGGACGTGACTTTGCCAAAAATGAAAACCCTACCAGCAGTAAAAGTGTAGGAGAAATTTCTGTGACCTTTTTTTGTACTAAACAAATGTAAGTGAGATATTATTAATGAGACTAGTTCTGGTTTGAAGTCTACATTGTGCGTCCTGGGCATTACACGTTCTCACTTGCACCCTCTTGTGGACAAAACTATGAACACCATCAAACTTTTTTTTTTGAATGGGGAAAAATATTCGCAACGTCTAAAGATATTAAGACAATGACTTTTAACATGTGTGCCACTTTGTTTTTGTTTTTGCATGTTTCTAATAACTCAAACGTTCTGGTAGTTTACATACTGTACAAGGATTACCAACATGAAGGCAATACTATATAGACAAACTGTACACATGGATTCGTAATGTCAAAAAGGGAAAAGAGCTGTGACACTGTAAGACAGCCTGGATGTAAATAAAGAAGCGCTTGCCAAAGTTTGTAAATGCCATCGTATCATCTGTGTGTTTTTTCACCTCTTTCAGGAGAAGTCTGTGTTAACACCTACTGTATATAAAGGATTAATAATAACATTTGTCGACATATTCATGCTCTCTTGATTCACTTCCCACAGCAGGGCAGGCCCACAGCCATTCAATACAATAATAGTCTTACAGTAGATAGAGCCAAATTCTGTATTCAATTATATTAAGTAAGTGTATACTTCTATGGAGAGAAAATACAGTGAAATCTGGCCGTCTGCATGGTGACGGTAAATGGCCTTTGTAGCAGAGTCTGGAGGAAAAACTATGTACTTGTCTGGTGCACACTGGGGACTTCAGCACATGTATTCCAATGTGGTTTTACTGCAAATGGAAAATAAATAATCTGAAACTAGGAAGAAATAAGATTATAACAAATCTCAAATATACACATACTCATATACAGTATATATATAAGGTATCATGTGTTTACCTGCGATGGTGACTTTGAATTTCCTAATAAAAAGTAAAAGAGAAGGGTGGAAAGTTTGCCATGTCCCAATAGGAATGTTTTAAAATCTGCCTCAGAGTGAGGAAAAGAGTGTGTCCGACCTTATCCTCCTTGTTCTCCAAAAAGTGTTTGAAAGGTTCTAAATGTGAAGACCTTCTCTGTATAATGTGTTTATGGTTTTTATTTATACGACTTTATGTCCAGTCAGCAGTGTAACTAAGTACAACATTGGCAATACTAGTTACAGGCATATTTCATTTAAATGTAATCACTGGAAGAGCAAGGCAAAATCAGCCCAGTAACTAGTAATCAATAATATATTACAATTTTAGAGTAACTTGCTCAACACAGGGGATCAAAACATAGATGTAACTGTAAATGAGGACTTGTACTTCATATATAATCCTTAGTTGAGGTTAGTAAACAATATACCGCACTCTCATTTAAATCACTGTTTTGTTTGTTGGCCATTGTTATATGATTTGTGTTATAAGCAGTGGGAGAAAGAGGGCAGTAAACGAGTGGGTTTCTATAATGTGATTAAAGTATACTGTAGTACTGTAGAGATTTAGCACACAGGAATGGAAAATCCATATTAGCTCAAGTAGGTTTGTAGGACTGGGGCAAATACTCTGCTCTGGAACTGATTATGCCAGCTGCCACAGCGCATACCAGGGAGATTACACAGCAGCTACCTAAACCCACATTTTTCCCCACAATTCAAATGGGTTTCCACAGAATATACCAGCTCTGTGCTTATTTGAACTTGTACTAAATGTAGTTAAATATAGCGTATTCAGTTGCAGTAACGGCGAGCTGGTTCTGTGCCGGACAGACGGAGCATTCAAAGCTGACCACAAAGAAGCAGGTGTAGGTTTTCCTGGACAGCGGTGGCGTAATGCAGGCTACTGCCACGTTCCTGTGCCATAAGGGCCCCTTTCAGCTCGCTCCGGGGCTCTACTCCTGAGAGAGCCGCCCCTGACACAGACTTTCACTTGGGGGAGGTGAGCCGTGTGAAGCGAGCCATTCAGGCTTTTTGACCGAGTAGCTGTCCAGGGTGACCACCAGCACCACAGCAGCGCCTGGCCAAGGGGAGCTCGCCCTTCCCCTGGGGGACGGGAGAGGGGAGGGGGGGTCGACTCCGCTCCCCAAAGACATGTGCAGATGAAAACAGAAAAACCTGGGTTTGGGTGGAGAAGCATGGGTCTATTTTAGAACTAATCACTGCATCGAGGCCAGAGTCTACTGTGGAGAATAAGGTGAAAATTGGAAATATATGTAGTTTACTGTCTGACTGTAAATAGGGGAAAAAAAAGAATCTCCAAGCAGAAAAAAAAGCATTTTAATACTCTTTCAGAAATATGTCAAGACGAGGCAGCTGAGAGCTCAGCTCACACATTCAGTCAGTCTTAACACCTTAAAAAAGACATTAAAGGCAACAACTGTATTGTATTTGGTGTCTGTGCCAACCAAGGTATAAATAGATAATCTTCTCAATAATCTGACGTTTTTGGAGGCAGAACATGTCTCATCAAGACTTTGCAAAGTCATGAGTCAGATGCAGTGAGCAGATCCTCCCTTTGGAAGTTAGTCCTGCGTCATCAGCTTTACTGCCTCCAGCAGATACTGGTTCCTGTTTTGATCACGGACAACAACTCCAGCATAAAGATAAAGTAAAACCATTCACATTATTCTAAGCATTTTGGATTGAGTTCAAGTGGAGGAACAGCCTGGTCCTAAACAGGAGTTAGGTGCTGTTAGCCTGCTCCTGTTCAAACAGAGCCATGGCTAAGTGTGAGCGCGAGCCCAGGCCCTCCAGGTTGCTGAGCACACAGCGGTGGTAGATGTCCTCACTAAAACGTGGGTTACAAACACGCCTCACATACTTTTGAATGAGCGCTGGCTCCACAGCTCGAAACACGTGTAGTCCAGAGTAGCGCACGAATATGTCATATACATCCATGCTCTCCAACAGGTCCTCATTGTCCAAAATGTCAGCAGCCATTTTGGTCCGTGCTGTCATGTAATCAGCGTTATAAAAGCACGCTTCGTCAAAAACATGGCGATCAAAGTGACCATCGCGCAGAGACTCGGAGGCAAAGGACGAGGCAGCTGAGGGCTGCTGGTCTCGGGACACAATGGCAGGGCTGTACTCTTGGAAGTGGATGGGGAAGAACACCTGCCAGTTACTGATTGCGTTCATTCTACAGCGATTGAGGAAGTCAGCATTGACCTCCGTCCACACACTGGCCAAGAAGAACAGAGTGTCCACTGGGTGCTTCTTGGAGATGATGTCCATTAGCTTCACCTGGGAGGGCACCTCTGTCTTCACACTGATCCAGGGGATTTTGACATCACCATAGCGTTTCTCCACTTCCCCAATCATGGCCTTAATGCCAGCAAACACGTCCGTTTGGCTGACGCGCTGAGCATCAAACGGGTCATAGATGAACAAAAAGGTGAGCAACACATTGTCATGAGTGTCCAGAGTGTTCATGACGTACATGTCCAGGAAGTTACTGACAAAGTCCTGGTCCTGAGCCGTAACTGGAAGAATGACCTGCACTCGAGTGGCCTCTGTCACATACGGCATGGGAATAATCTCCACTGAACTCAGCGGCCGCAGCAGGTTCACCCTCTTCACGATCACCTGACTGTGGCCTTTCTGAGTGTAGGCCTCCAGAGCCAGGTCCAGCATGTACTCCATCCCCCGCGTGGGGTCAAACCTCCTGTACCCATTCAGTAAACGCCTCTTCTGGAAGCGGAGCTGAGGCTGGTATCGCTCGTTCAGACGCTCCACAGCGATCTCCAGGACGGCGGCCACATCGGCGTGATCCGCTCCTCTGATCTCACACTTTGGAGAACTGTCCATGCACGAGTAGATGTGCTCCTCGGTGAAGTACTCCCAGTTTATCACCTCAAAACGAGTCCTTGGTTTGAAAGGTGGGTTTATTCCAATAGGCCAGGTCACTCCAGCCTCCCCCTCAGGCGTCAAGTCACTCAAGTTGTTGATCTGCTTCTACAAAATAACACACCAAAACAATCACTTAGACCAGGTTTACTAGAGTGTGTGTGTGTGTGTGTGAGAAAGAGAAATATATTAATGTTTTGACTGTGTTTTAAAATTGAATAAGGTTAAACTGATGGTTTTATTGTAAATGGACTCTCAACCAGTTGTCTTACTGTAAATGTACTACAGATGGAAACTAGCCTTTTGCTAAAACCTGCACATGACATATTTTCTCTTTATAAGACAATATAAAAACATAAATTCACTCAGTGTCTTACGAGAGATGTCCTTATACTATATCTAATTTTGTGACACAACTCAAAATAAATAGGACACATAAAAGTAAAGTCAACAATTGGATTGAAGAGTTTCTGAGCTTTACAACAATGTTTAGCAGGCCTTTATGGGTGGAGCTAAAGTCGGCTGAATGACATGTGATCTGAAAGGCAGAGGACCAGTTACAAAGCCACAGAGAGCCGCATTTGGCCCACAGGCCTGAGTTTGGACAAGCCGGACTTAAACACTTTCATTTCAGACTAGCCTAATTATGATACACCACATAAGGAGCATGAGTCATGTCAAAATGGTCGCAGGGTTGTATCATTACCATGAACTTTAACTACAGAAGACATAAGAGGACGCTATAACGATGTAGGACTGTAGTACTTTATGGTCTTAACAGAAGTAACTCACTCCGTGCTCTGGGATTTCTGACATATATACATTTTGCATCACTCTACAATTTTCTCTCAGGCCAAACTGGGTGTGGTGGCAGGCGCACAACCAACACTTTCCCACAGCGTTCGTACACAATCTGGCACTCGCTGTGAACTGATAACATTTCTCAAAACACAAACCTGCAGCTGCTGGATCTGCCCATAGGTCCAGTCCAGCTCGATGTGACTGAAGCGCTTGTGAAGGCGGTACATGAGGTTGGGCTCTGACACGGGATGCACGGTGAAAGCCATTTTAAACTGTGGACTGTCCTCGCGCTCAGGGTCAGCATTTTTCCCAAGCTCAAAGTAGTGATAACTCATCTCCTGTGAGAAAGAGACGTTGACAAAAATACTGGTTCAGTTCAATGCAATCTGTTTGTGTATAGCCCTAAATCACAACAGTAGGTCGGAGGAATTTGCCAACACGGATCAGAGAATCTAACAGTTAAAACACAGGAATCGCAATGATATAAAACACATTGGAACACGTTTATATTTAGGGCAATTTACACAAAACCAGAACAAGTGTAAGCAAAATAAATATAGTGTTGACAGAAACTGATGCTGACTAACAACTAATCAAATGTGTGAAGAGGAAATAACAGCAACTCTCTGCAACAATCTACTAATGAAAAGATGCAATCAAAAAACTTACTTGTTAAACAGGTTTTATGAATTAGTCACTTACACAGTTTCATCACTGTGAAAGTCTGAACCTACAGAGCTAATGACTTATTACTTCAATAGACTTACTCTAGAATATACTACAGATCAGTCTACGGATACACAGAAGAAAATACAGGTTTATACACTGTATGTTTATACTTTATTAAGCTCAATATTATTTTATTTTTGTTGTACTGAACTTAATATTCACTTATCTTATGTAGTGTTCTCCTCATTCCTACTGTTCTGTTAATAATAAATAACAATGTAATAAAGGATCTATTGAGATATTATTACAGCGTCTTAACTAAAGGTGTGTGAGTTTCAGGTTAACTTATCAAAGGGTTCTTACCTGATGTACTTCAACACAACTGAGACCAAGATAGTCAATGATGCAGCGTCCGAGCCACTCGTCGGGCCTGACGCTGAGGATGTCATTGCGACACGTATCGAGGTGCGGCTGCAGCCGAGCCAGCAGGCTGCGTGACAACAGGTAACCATAGCCCCCATGGCAATATCGAGCTTTTTCCTCTCCACCGATAAACTCCTCTGCTCTTCCCATGTACAGGTCCTGGCCTGCGCTGAGGTGCCCCACAAGCTCTGACAAGCGATCCGCCTGAATGTAGGTGTCATCCTGGGCCAGAAAGAACCAGTCGTATTCAGAGCCATGATGCTGGTGCAGGTGCCTCACAGTCTCGTACATTAGCCACACAGGCCGGTCATCACCGTGTGTGATCACGGTCATTCCATGGGGAACTTTGGGGCTGCGCAGACCTGTGAAGAAGAAAGTCCGGTGGAAGTGGTGTGCGACTGTCCGGTTCACCGCCACGGCCAGAGTGTTGAGTGTGGCCCGTGATGTCAGCACGCCGACCAAGAGGCGCTCTCTGATGCCCAGCTCTGTGTGAATATATCGTGTCCTGGAAACAGGGGGAGATAAATGTATTCATTAACACCTTTAAATTATTACTATACACAACTTCTATTGCCTTATAGTGTACAGATGACATAAGTAAACAACATAATTTGGTAAAATCTTATTTGTTATGGGATTTATATTTTTACCTGAGGACTTTTTTGTGTGGCTTGTTTGGGTCTTTGTGGTATGGTATGATGCGTGGCTGAAAGTCTTCATTGTTGAAACCATCTCTCGTGTCTCTGAGAGCATCTCCTCTGCCCAGAAAAAGTCTTCTATTTCCCAGTTCATCTCGACAGGAGTCATCCGTGTCTTGTGTCCAAGACACCATTAATAGACTGAGACTGCATCCCAACGATAGTCCCAGGATCAAGGGTAAAGCAGGCCTGAACACGGCCAAAAAGGAAGAGAGGCGCATATCTGGTACCGATCCTGAGGAGGATTAATGAAAAGCTAGAGATCGATGGGTGATTTGGCCGCACTCCAGCCTTCGACCAAAAAACACTCTTGTAGTGAGTGGTTATGTTCATTTAGAAACCAGACGCGTGTATATTACTGTGTTATACCACTGCTGTTCTGTGCCCCATGCACACTGGAGATCCACAGCGGACTCTCAGTGCCTTCAGACCGAACACGAAAAACACACATTTCACCAGCAGAAAGCGCTCCGTTTGTAAAAGAATTAAAATGTCGGTGTTAACATAATGTTAATTCCATCTTGTTACTTGTGAATTGATTGTGCAAAACAGCGCTAACATTTCCTGAAGTCTCCACGTCTCCAAGTCCTCTGTAACAAAGCGGTAACTTTCTTCAGAGAACCATCGGAACTAGCGTTGGGTTAATTAGCTTAGCGTAAACAACATTTTGCTAATCTAATGCCTAAATTCAACGAAAGCTAACAACCAAGTGCTAAGAGGTTGCCAACAAAGCGAAGCATAAATCTTACATTGCGAGGACTGTACTGATAATCGCTCCCATCCATGTGCAAGAGTCTGCCCTGCTGCTTCAGTGACGGTATGTGAGCGAAGAGCAAACATCAGAGCTAGCATCAGGCTAACATCCTCCACTGTTCTAATCCGCCTCCTCTCCCGGATCACCGTGGAAACAATCACGCACGACCCATCATTCCCAATCCAAGGTTAGTCACGTTTAGCTGAGAATTGTCGGTCCATTTCTTCCGAGTCGGACTTCCTCCAGACGAATGCCACACACACAAGTAAAAAAAAAAAAAAAAAAAACCTGCACACTTCCCCCTACGTCGTACCCCCCTCACCCCCGCTCATCCAGAGTCAGCGCTGCAGCATCACCTCTGCTGTTTCTACGTCACTGCTGCTATTCTCCCCTTTTCTCTCTCTCTCTCTCTCTCTAAACAGTCCATGTAGTTAAATATGTCAGACAATGCGTTAAATATGTATCTATATGAATTAACGCTGCGTGTGTGTGCTGTCTATATTTGTTCTAACACTCAACGAGACTTGTTTGTTTGACCCTATGATTCCCGGGTCATATTATTCCCCATCGATGGATTATTTTAGATGGAATATGCTGTCCTTGGAGAAGAGGAGGCAGCATCATCGGCCGCCCTCCCCTACCATATATGGCTATCCCGATCCGCCCCTTTACGCCTTATAAGGTAACTCGGGTCCACCCTTTCAGAACATAAATGGTAGTTCCGGTCCTCCCCTTAGAACCATATATGGCATGTCTTCTGCTGTAGCCGCGGCACACGCACCCGGCAAAAGTGAGCACGAGACCGCGTTGTGCTCCCACTCATTCGTTTAGGTAAGAAGCGCTTTGTGTAGTAGAATAGTAACGACTAATGAACACACTATGATGATGTTTTAGTGTAATTAATATCTAAAGGGAATGTGTGGTCTATTGTACGTCAGTATGTGATGGTAATAAGCTTTAGCCGAACTTCACCCAGGGCCTATCTTAGCCACACCGGTTAGCAACACGTTAGCCACTGCTAGCTAACGTAACATATTTCTGGGTTAATTGTATAAACGGGACGACTAGCATATATGTACCTGCATTGAAATAAAATCTGTGTTTCTTTATTCATTAATCAACTGTAAAATAGCTATGACACGTGTCCGCGGTTTTTTAGGCCTTTTAACCACCGTCAGCTAGCGGTACATCCTAGCTAGTGTTAGCCAAATGCCCCTTGGTGGGTTTGAAATATGGTTTTCATAGAGATAATACATTTCTACGTTTGGAAAGGCTTAAAGTGAATGACATAGTTTGCGTTAGGCCCATGGCACTGCCCATCAACTCGGATAACCGCAAAGTACAGTAACCATGACGCCACTTTACGTAATCCGCTCCATTGTGGGATTTTACATCATGACCGGATGTTATAATTGGACAACTCTTCTGGTACATGTGTCACTGTTAATGCCTGTCTGTTGTCTGTTCAACAGCCATGCCGTCTGATTTAGCCAAGAAGAAGGCTGCGAAAAAGAAGGAAGCCGCCAAGGCCCGTCAACGCACCAAGAAATCAGATGAAGTCGATGGCGACAATGAACAAGCGGAGGCTCAGGAAAATGGAGCGGAAAGCAATGGCTAGTTCTTGTTTATATTTGATGTATAGAAATTATTCTTACACAACCAAATCCAAATAATTGTTAGATTATGATCAAATAAATGTAAATTTGTATAAAACGAATGTAATTTTTTTCCCTTTTCTTCTTCAGGCATTGACAGTTTGACACAAGAAATTGATGAATTTGAACTGCAAAAATCTGAGGCACGGGCTGTCACTGGCGTTCTTGCCTCACACCCCAATAGCACTGATGTCCATATCAGCAGCCTGGCACTCACTTTCCATGGGCAGGAGCTACTATCAGACACCAGCCTTGAGCTTAACTCTGGCAGACGATATGGTCTGCTTGGCCTGAATGGAACAGGTGTCTATCAGTTTTATTCTATCACTTAAAATATCACGGCGTTCTCAAAAGTATATATTTTTCATTAATATATTGTATTCCCTTAGGAAAATCTATGTTGTTGTCGGCCATTGGACACAGAGAGATACCCATTCCAGAGCACATAGATATTTATCACTTGAGCCGAGAGATGGCACCTAGTGAAAAGACTGCTCTGCATTGTGTTATGGAGGTGGATGAAGAAAGGATAAAATTGGAAAAGGAGGCTGAGCGACTTGCTCATGAGGATTGTGAGGGAGACCAAATAAATCTGCTCTCAGCATTTCAGACTGGGGAATTTTGTTGCTAACTTGAAGCTGTTCTTGTTCATAAAGCTGAGTGTGAGAAGTTGATGGAGCTGTACGAGCGTCTGGAGGAGCTGGATGCTGATCAGGCCGAAGTACGAGCTTCTCGGATTCTTCATGGTTTGGGCTTCAGCCCCGTCATGCAGAATAAGAAAATGAAGGACTTCAGTGGAGGTTGGAGAATGCGCGTTGCACTTGCCAGGTACTTGGATTAATATAAATGCTATGCAGTCATCACATGACTCTTAGTTTGCATTTAGTCTTATGCTTTGTGAATTCTACACTTTGTCCTCAGAGCACTCTTCATCAAGCCCTTCATGCTGCTTCTGGATGAACCCACAAACCACCTGGATCTGGATGCCTGTGTATGGCTGGAAGAGGAGCTCAAATCGTATGTCCAGACCAAATCATGATGTAAATGCAATTTTAAAAGGCTATTTCAATATTTGTTTTTTCTTTTCAGCTTTAAGCGTATCCTTGTTTTGATTTCACATTCTCAAGACTTCCTCAACGGTGTCTGTACCAACATTATTCACTTGCATCAGAGAAAGCTCAAATACTACACTGTAAGTAAACAATCGTCTTTTCCTGAACTTCTTAACGACTGTATCTTTGTTTATTCTATGTAATTATGAATGTGTAACTCTGTTTATTTTTATTTTTAAGGGTAATTATGACCAGTATGTTAAAACCAGAGAAGAGCTGGAGGAGAACCAAATGAAGCGCTTTAACTGGGAGCAGGACCAGATCGCACACATGAAGGTAATTTCTTCATTCCACAGACGGGAAATATGTTCAATTTCTTTTTATAATGGGAAATTTACATTTGACCAGAATTACATTGCCAGATTTGGCCATGGCTCTGCTAAGCTGGCACGGCAGGCGCAAAGCAAAGAGAAAACGCTGCAAAAAATGGTGGCTTCAGGCTTAACTGAGAAAGTTGTGAATGACAAGGTACAGCAACAATTTCCTGAGTAAAAGATTAAGGGCTATTTTCTACCTTTTAATATTTTTGTATCCAACAGACATTGTCATTTTGTTTTCCTCCCTGTGGGAAGATTCCTCCACCTGTAATCATGGTTCAAAATGTGAGCTTCAAGTACAGTGACAACACAGTAAGTGAGCTGAAGGCCCCAAAATGTCTATCCATTTGTGAATACTTTTAAATATTAATGTTTTATCTTTTAGCCCCACATCTATAAAAACCTCGAGTTTGGCATAGATCTGGATACACGAGTGGCTCTTGTGGGGCCCAATGGTGCTGGAAAGTCAACGCTTCTAAAACTTTTAATGGGAGAGGTCAGTACACCCAAATGCTACATTGTCATATAATGATAGTGTGATTTTAATCAGTGTTATTTTGTCTGTTGTAGCTTTTGCCTTGTGACGGCATGATTCGCAAACATTCACATGTCAAGATTGGTAGATACCACCAGGTAATATACTGAACTCATTCTTACTATGTACTCTACCTTCAGGAGTTAAATGTACAATGTGTGTGTGTGTTATATATATATATATATATATATATATATATATATATATATATATATATATATATATATATATATATATATATATATTATATATATATTTTTTTTTTAAAGCATCTTACAGAACAACTTGAGCTGGACCTGTCCCCGCTGGAGTATATGATGAAATGTTTCCCTGACATAAAAGAGAAAGAAGAGATGAGAAAGATCATTGGGCGTTACGGTTTGACGGGGAAACAACAGGTAATGAATAGTTGCTTGGATTTCCAACTGGGTGAGAATTGTATTTGCATACAATCTTCTCAAAGACTAACTAATGTCTTACCCTAGGTCAGTCCAATCAGAAACCTGTCAGATGGTCAAAAGTGTCGAGTTTGTTTTGCTTGGTTGGCTTGGCAAAACCCTCACATGCTGTTCCTTGATGAGCCGACGAATCACTTGGACATAGAGACGATAGATGCGTTGGCGGATGCGATCAATGATTACGAGGGAGGAATGATGCTTGTGAGCCACGACTTCAGACTAATCCAGCAGGTAAATGCATTTACACGCTTCATCTGAGGTTGGAGTTTGTTAAAGTGTTTGATTTAACTTCTTTTTGTAGGTGGCTCAGGAGATATGGGTGTGTGAGAAGCAGACTATCACAAAGTGGAATAGAGACATCTTGGCCTATAAGGAACATTTGAAATCTAAGATTGAGAACCAGGCGCATGATATCTGAAGTCTCAGTTTATATCCTCTGAATAAACATCTTTTATGCCCCATTTTTGGACATTTCTGTTGTGGACAGTGCTTGAATGTGCTGAACCTTTCATTCCATTTCAGGTCACCCGATTGGTCAAACCTTTTTCAGTACATATGTAGAATGTAATGTACTGTCTTAATGTTATTTCCTCCCAATTTTAAATATGTAGTCAGCTTTTAAATCATGTTTATGATCTTTGAAAAGTTGACTGAAAAAAAAAAAAGCCTTATTTAACTTGTAAACGCAATAAAGATGTCTGAAAGTACTTGTGTGCCACAAATGCACTGGGACAGTTTGAATTTAGTGTTTTAATTGCTGGAGTACAGTTTCCCTTGGATTATGACATCAGATGCATAGTTTCAGCTCAGTGCTCAAAGTCGGGCAGAAAATGACTAAATATATAGTGCAAGACTGCTCAGAAAACCAACAGCTCTAAAACAGCTGCAACAACTAGAAAATGACTCAAGACTTACAGCTTAAAAATAATGTACCAGATCTGGGATCAGCCTAGAATAAACAAATGTAAATAGCAAAATAACTTCTGGATATAAAATGAAGCCGTGAGGGTATACTTAAGTAGACATAACATTACTATTCGGTCTACGCAGGTAATCTAATAATTCCATTATGACCGCAGTAAACTCGCTTTTATAAAACAGTGCAAGGCTCCACACCTTGGAGTCCTGATGGTACAAGCAAAGCTGGTGCAATTACTGTCCGTAAATATCAAGGCATCTTCAGTTGGTCTCCAGCTCCTCGTCAGAGACCTCATCTCGCGGTATGACACGTGTGTTGCTTGCACGAACATTGATTATGTTGGTGAGAGAGAGGAGGTTGGCGATCCCCAGGAGCGTCACACCAGTCCCATCCAGATTCACCTGCGCCAGACGCAAGTGCTTCAAATACTTCAGACCTGACACAGAACATTTTATTAACAGGTGAAAAATAATAACATTATGTAAATCAGGCACAATACTTTGATCTGTGATTCTGGTACGACTCAGATTGATCTTGACGAGCTGATTACACCGAACCAGACCCCTTCTCACCACATTGTCTCCAATATGTGTGCTCGCTAATCCCAGAACCTAATCAAAAAACAATTTATCACAATTAATAAACTGCAAATAGAAGCCCACACTTTCCATGAGTCATAAATCCATCACCTGCAGGTGAGGTAAATGAACGATGAGGTCTGCCACTCCTCGGCTGGTCACTGTGGTCCTGTCCAAGCACAGATCTTGCATCTCCAGAAGACCTTGCAGATAAGGAAGACCTGCATCCGACACCTGAGTGTTGCTAAGTGACAGTTTTCTCAACCTAAAAATACACAGATATGAAGGTTGAAAACTAATTCTGAGTCCAGAGTGAATTAGAGACAAAAGGTGACCTGGTCAAAGAGGAGAGATGGCCGACTCCTTGGTCTGTGACACGAGTGTAGTCTGTGAGGTCGAGCTCACAGAGCAGAGTCAGGTTGGACAAAGCAGACATCCCACCATCAGTCACACAGTGCCGCCCCGGCAGAGTGAGCTGGGTCAGCTTTAGACCTAGGAGAACCTGTCATTTAATTCATCTGCTGGGTACATTCACAGCCTTCAACATAAAACCAGCTAACCTGAGATGATTTGCAAAGCTTGATTTCCATCCTCTACTTGAATCCCAGTCAAACTGAGTGAAGAGAGAGAGGGATGGTTCCTAAGGTGCTCCAGTGACGCCTCAGTCACTCCAGTGCCATCAAGGCTGAGTGTCTGAAGATTATGCATTTGTGACAAAGAAGTCACATGACTAACCTGGAAACACAAGCAACAGAATAAGGAAAACAAACATTGAATGACATAAAAATGTCTAATAGAAGAAAACCTTGGTCTGTTTGATGCTGAGCACTCGCAGCTGAGGCACAAATGAAGTCAGAGCTTCTAGTGTGAGCTCAGTGACAGCTGTTTGATTGAGACAAAGCTGAGACAGAGGGGGGCAGGACTGCAGGTACAGCACCATTCCACTGTCGGTTACTTTGGTTTGGTCCAGGGACAGGAAACACAGGCTCTTTAAACCTTTGAGAGAGACACATTTGTATTTTAGGTACAACTCAAACACACTTTGCATTTCTTCTGTTATAACAGGGGTCTCCAACCTTTTTCAGAACAAAAATTGCAGAGAGCAACTCCCTGACATTGTATTGAATCAAATTGTTGACCTCACTTTAGATGGGGTACAGTTAAATGTCCATAACAGGGTCCACTATCTTCTACTACTTTTGCATTTACAATAGTTATAGTGATGTAAATTATGAAATCTGAAATGTTGAACAAATTATTTGAATTTTTTTAATCCTTTGAAGAAAACTTGGAAGGGGAAAGATTGGAGACCCACGTGTTTCCGAGCAAGTTAAATTGAACCTGTGATGTGCTGCAGACAGGCATCTGTCAGTTTGCTACATGAAGCTAGGTTGAGATATTGGAGCTTCACCAGGCTTGGTAGAATAGTCAATCCAGAATCTAGGAAGACATGATAATATACTATCAACCAAACAAGCAACAGTTCTAAAGTAAAGTGGACTTACCAGTAATGAGGGGAGAGTTGACCAGACTCAGATGTTTCAAAGCTGTAAAGACTCGTAGCTGCCGCAGAAGCTCATTAGTTGAATATGGATAGCAGTTGAGGGCAAACCTTCGTAATGGGCAGCCAAAAAATAACTCCAGAGTGCGTGGACGCAAAAGCCTCTCACGAGCCATGTGCTCAAGCAGAAGTTCTGCCAGCTCCGGAGTGAGTCCTGCCAGACTGCTGCTGTACTGCATACTGGGAGCTCCAGAGAAGAGTGGAAAGAGAATGCTGAGTCAAATAAACAGTAAGAGTATGATAAGTGCAATATCCAGATCTATACCAGTCATCAGGCTGACAGCAGCTCGTGTCGCCAAGGCACACAGCGACAGCACACTCGGAGTTTTAAATGGTCGTTTTGGGGGCGATGGCTGCCCCTGAGAGGCGTTCTGCTGAGCCGCCCGCTGCAGCCGCTCCACTGCAGCCTGACCTGCTGCTGCAGGGGCCACTGGACCCTCATCCTGCTCCGGAGGCTCCTCCCTTTGTCATACACATTTCACTGTAAGGATTCTCCAAGTTTGTGTTTGAAAACTTGTTTGTCAACTATTTAGATTCCTCTACAGTCAAACGCAATGCAATCAAGGTACAAACATTTATACTTGACTGAGCACAGTACACAGTGATGTCCATTCTATAAGCATTCTTCAATAGAGTTATAAGATTATTAGACTTCACTCACCTGAGACGATTGCCCTGCTCTGGCCAGTGGTGTCTCAGATCAATTCCAGCTCCATGAATCCGGTTCTCTGGAAGAAAGGGTAACCTTGGCATTCCTGAAGAAGTAACAGAGCAAAGAGTTGTAGTAACAAACCAGCAAATGAATATAAAAATCCCCCTATAATTGAGCTTAGGTTGGATGCATGTTCAAATTGTATTGGTCTGCCGTATGTATGATTTAAACGACCATGTTGATTTACTGACTCCAAGATCTTAAAAGCTCTTTTTCACATTTACACGCACACAAGTCAACCCCTTGTTCTGAATGAACCCTAACCCAAGCTGAAAGGGGTATTCATATAAAAAAATATTGTAATACTGATCCGTCTTGCATGTCTTCAAAGTATTGTATAATATTTTGTGAGGGAAATGAGGCCAAAATCTCACCGTTCAGCATGTCATACGGCTCCCTTTCCTCTTCTAGATCCACATCAACATCTACTTCTGGAGCTCCTTCAACATCTCCAGGAACCAACCTCTGGCCTCGCCCTGTACAAACCCAGAAATACTATGTGAAAAAAAGAGAACAGCCATAGAAGTTTGTACATACAACTCCAACAGTTACCCCAACTGTGTGAAGGACCAGTGAGTAAATGGCCCATTTCTGGAATCCCTGCATAGTTGACGGCCTCTTCCCAAAGCTGATTGGGCAGCAGAGGGGGAGGAGCAGGACCTGGGTTCAGGTCTTGATCAGGTATCTGTGCCGCTGGAAGCTCAGCAGACGGACTGTTTTGCTGCTGAGCAGCCTCCAGATTGACAATGCTCTGCTCCTGTGGTGTTTCTGGTGGAGTCGTCTGAATACAAAGTGCAGCATTGGGAGTGAGGCCAAGAGAACGCAAAGAACAAGCGAGCTCTGCCTCCCCAAAACGTTTCCGCGGGAATCCCTGAAGGAGTGAGAAGGATGTGAGGGACGGGTAGCGGCCGCTGATATGGTCGACAACAGTGCGCAAAGGTGCGTCTGCCTTGAACTGTTCACGCATGGACTCCCCAGAGGGCAGTCGAATCTGAGGCACATTGATAAAAACATTGTCATGGAAGAGGCATCGCATTTATCATCTCAACTTTTTCTCTCTGTTCTTCCGTCTCACCATAAGAATGCAGTTGTTTTCCAGATTTGTCTGAATTGTTCCACCCAACTTCTGACCCTCACTACTCCGGGGGGCCTCAGATACAGGGCTGGTCTGATTCTTCGCCTGTAATGTCTTCCGGTCCTCCGCTATTCTTTTCAGAACCAAATCTCGTTCCTAAAACATAGAATACACAACATTTGTTGCGATACACAGCTTGAAATCTACAGTAGGTGTTTGATACCTCAGTTCATCCCCACCTGTTTCTTTTGCTTCCGTTGCTCTCTGGCCTCCTGTGTCACACGTAGCCTCTGCTGTTCTTCAAAGTCACTTTTGTCCTGTTTAATGCGAGACTCGATTTGTGGAGGCTCTGGACTTAAATTGCTATGTGGTGATTTAAGCACCAATGGAGAACTTGCTGAAACAAACAAACAAATACAGCAAAATGAACGACTTACTTCTCATTATTTGTGTTATAAACTTGTGCTGAACCTTACCCCCACTGTCGCTGGGAGATGCTTGGGAGCCAGTCTGTTCTTTGGGAGGGTTGAATGCAGAGAAGGCCGTTTCAGCTGGTTGTGATGAGCGCTGCGTTAACCTATGTCTTGGTGACTGACCTTGTAAAAGCCTATTGAAGAGGACGAGTCAAATAGAAGCCTTTATCAGCAGTTTATAGAGATGTGAAGAGCTTACCATTCAGCTGCATCTGGCACAGAGAAGTGTCCTGCCTGCACTGCAGCCTGAATCTGCTCCTGTGTGAAGCCCATTTCACTGAGGATGAGGAAAATATCCCCAATTGTCTAAAAGTGAATCACAAATTAATACATACAATAGTGATGGAAAATATCTGCGTTTATTTTTGATTATTCAAGAGACGTGTCAATAAAACATTAAATAAGTTTATTTATTACATTTTAAAATATTTTTCAAGCATCTGAAGGCAGAGTATACACACGAATCAGGCATGCATGTCTGTATGCCTGACTCGCCTGAATAATCACGTGTTACGGCATTATTGCAAACCCAACAGTACAATGTCAACAACAAACCAATGTTAGCATCGCAGCTAGTTAGCAAGCCGAGCTAAAGCAGTAGCCAATACGTTTTCAAGTGTATTCATTTTAAATTCAAGATTCAGAGTGTGACATGTTCTTACCGGGGACTCAGATGAGCTCATGGTGATGTTGAAACTATGCCCCAACAACAACGGAAGTCAGTTTCATCACAATTAATAACTTATTTCTTACTGCGGAAAAGTCAAGCAGCTAACAACACTGACCTCTCCCCATTCACTGAACAAACAAGCGGATAAATATCGACGTCCTGCGCATGTCCAAATCAGTCAACAACACTTACATGCGGTGAGATGTCAAACTAAATAACGCCAGTATATTTACGATTTTAAAGCAAACAATTAGCTAACTCAAGACGTTTGGCAGAATCTAACATAACATGGAGCAGTTACAACAACACGCCAGCAGGGGTCGTGCTTTCGTTCTTTATGTTCTCGCGTCATCTCAGTCCCTTCTGCTCTCGCTCAAACCAGTGCGCGTGAGCAAACCAAACCAACGGTCCCAGGGAATATTCAGGATAATATAATATAAAATAAGATAAGACACTCCTTTATTTGTCCCACAGTGAGGACATTTTTATGTAATGGTTGCGTACATTACAGCAGAGTAAAAGGAGGAAATAAGAGCACTCAAATTGCACACATCAAAGCGGATATATAGATAAAAAATAATAGTAATAATTATCAAGATAATAGAATAAGATAAAATAATATAAATAGTAATAATAATAATAGTAATAATAATAATAATAATAATGATAATAATGATAATAATAATAATAATAATAATCCATCCATCCATTTTCTACCCTTTAATCCATTTCTGGGTCAGGGGGGTGGCAGTCAGAGATGCCACCCAAGTCTCATAGCACCAGCCCCTCACTGACCCTCTGCAGGTGGTGAGTCCACAGGAGGACGGCTGCTCTCTGAGTGTGAGCATAGCCTTGATCTTTCAGTGGGGGCTTTGGGCAAAGTGGGGTTAAGTGTCTTGCCCAAGGACACAACGACAGCAGTCATCAGTGGGAGTCGGTGGAGAAGGTGCAGAGGTGGGAAGTGAACCCACGACCTTCTGGCCTTAAGGCCAATGCTCTACCAACTGAGCTACTGTCGCCATAATAATAATAATAATAATAATAATAATAATAATAATAATAATAATAATAATAATAATAATAATAATAATAATAATTATTATTATTATTATTATTATTATTATTATTATTATTATTATAATAATAATAATAATAATAATAACAATAATAATAATAATAATAATAATAATAACAATAATAATAATAATAATAATAATAATAATAATGTAGTTGAGATAGTAATAATGATAAAAAGCCATCATCATAACAATTGTTAAAAAAATATACATACACAATATAATCACGTACATACACATATAAATAACGCTACACACCCACACTCGCACAGACAAACATTATGCTCTCGTACCAAAATCTGACTGGATTTGCCGTGTGTTTTTTAATCTAGAGGTAAATTATTTATTGATTTGTTGTCTTTATTTATAATGTATTATACACAGATGAGATCATGTAGTTGAGATGGGGATGGGCAGTCTTGAAACAAGTGTCAACTTTAGGTCAATATGAGTAAATGACGACGGCGACCACCACACACCGGAAACACGTGGGCCGTAATAACAAATTAATGCAACCTGACGTTGTTTGAATACGATAATACCCACTAACGGCATCTTGATGGGTTTTAGCGTGAAATAAATACAATTAGAGTCAAATACCACCAGTGCATGAAGGCTAAGTGGGTCATACTCGTGATTATAAAAAGACGTGGATGCTTTTATTGTGGTTGATAACCGGAAGTGCGTATGGCGTCACTCTCTCACATTGTGTATTTACATTATTAGGACCTCATTCAGCGACAAGAGAAGCCGGTGAGTTCTTAATAATCTGTTGGCGTGTGTAGGGAGTTCTGTCTCTGGGGCAGCTCAGACCTGGCTTTAACTGGACGGATCAGGAGGTTGATCTGATGCTGTGTTTTCTAAAAAGCAACGGACTGAGGCGGTGCTCTCAGTGATACCTCCACCTCCTCCTCCTCCTTCTCCTTTCCACCACCACTGCTGCTGCTGCTGCTGCTGCTGCTGCTGACACATGCAAAGGATCACTGCAAGTTGATGACTGCGCCTCGTTTTTAGCCTTTTCAACAGGTAATATCACTAAAAAATATCTACATTTCTCTTATTTTATTACATTATAGACTAGGGTGGTGCTCTCCATTAGGACAACAGATTAACATCATTTGAATTGGATTACATGTGGACTGAATCAGGAAAAATACATTGCTCATTTAAAAGATTAGAGGAAAAAAATTAGCGTTCTATTCGATGTCTTCATTATCTAAGTCTTCTCTTGTTTTGTCTATTTCAATTCACTTCAATTCTTTTTTTGTATAGCCTTAAATCACTACAGTTGTACAAAGCTGTGGATTCACAAACACAGATCAGAGAATCAAACAGTTCAAAGACAGGAAATGCAATTATAAAAACACACATGGATTAATAAAGGGCAGATGATCAATGTCAAATGTAGGCCTTGCTCAGAAACTAAAGAGAGATGTTGTTATGTGTCATTGTGATGATTACGTTTTCACAACTAAATTAAAATATTTCTAAGATTACCCAAATTAATTAATGAAATCACAATGTTACGTTATCTATAAATAACACATGACTCAGCAGAAAGTGTTGTAATAGTATAAACAGGGCACAACATTAGAAAACATCTTTTGCATACTTGAAAGAATGATCAGTGTGAGTCACTGAAGCTTTGAGCTGAGAGCTGATTGAAAGAGTGAGACTGGTCCTCTCTTTCTCTCTTTCTAGTCTGAAAAAGCTGATTTAAAGACATGACAACGGCCAAAAATATACATGTGAAAACTATCGATACGACCAAATTGTTCTAGCGTCAAGAACTAGTTACATAGACGGTTATAATCTTTGTGTTTTGAAAGTTAGGTAAGTTTAAACATATAATTAGCTTCCATAATGAAGAGGCATATGACAGTTTCTTACCGTATCCCCCAAACACAGGTGCCCCATTACCCCCAGTCATAACTCTATTGTGATTATGTAACTGAAATCCTGGAATTGGTTGGTCTATTTGTTCCACCTGTGCTTCTTAATGGTTTATATGTACCACAGTGTGTGAATCATTGATTGTGATGGACCACATCGGGTATTTTTCATCCAGTATAATTCAAAGTCGTACTATGGGAAGTATATGGGAATATTGATTGACGATATGGATATTTAGGACAAACAGACATCGAAAGCAAAACGGAATCATCTCAGCTTTGAATTTGAATAAAGTAGATTTTTTGTTATCAGTCACTAACCCAATCATCATCAGAGACCAAAATCATGTCCTGAACTCTCAATATTACAAAGTGACGTAGACTAGGAGGAGGTTCTGGACTCCCCTGTGTAAAAACAACAGATTTAAAACCTTTTTTGTGCCTCAGTCCATACGATAAGATTCATTTGGACCACAGTGGGGAAATTTTAACAGTAGTAAGAGCACACAAAATATACAATACAAGTGATTTTGTGTCAATCTGCGATGTTTTGTTTTGTATGTGATTTTGTTATTTATCTCCCTCGGTAGATTAATGAATAAATGAACCAGAAACTGAACCTGAATCTTGCACTGGCTCGACTCCAGTACAAGTTAGTTTTGTAGTCGCAGCCTGTCTCTCCTGTAAATCTGTTTGGCCCACCGGAAAGAGGAGGAATGCGCATCAATATCCCTGTCTTGTGCACACGGAGTTATGAGATATTATGAAAAATAGAGGAGACAGGGTTAAGAATGTATCTAGAAGTGATTGCATCTCGAGCTGAAACTCCCATTCCAGCGTCACAAACTTATCAAACAAAACAGGACACAGCAAGGACTCATAAGATAGTGGAATCTGTGTGTCTGACCCTGGGGGTGTGTTTCAGTCTGACCTTGTAGAAATTAGAAAAATATAATCAAGCAAAATTCCAGTGTGATTGAAGTCTTTGTAGTTTAAGCCTGTTGTGGTGGTGGTAGACGGATTATAGGCAGACGTTGTTTTCCTCCATCTTGTAGAAATTCTTCAGACAGACTCATTGTGTATAACAGTGGTGGGGAAAAAATTGATTCTGTTCAGTATCACGATATTTTGGAATTAAACCGATACAGTAGAGCAAAGTATTGTGATATTCAATTAAATTCTTATCTGTTTCACTTTTGTGTTTTCTCTAAGTTTACTCTGGTAATTTATATCTGATGTTTATGTTCCTTTGGCCTGGCTTTATCCATCCGTACACTCCGCTCAATCATCATTTCACTGCATGTAACGTCTGGGTCTAGTCCCTGGGTTAGCGATTATAATTGGTTGAATTTCGACCGACCAATCAGAGAGCGCGGGAGGCGGGTGTTGTAGTTAGATGTGGGTGACGTCAAGAGTTTGCGTCGAACGGGAAGTTTGTAGTTTGGAAACGGCGAAAAATGTGATAGATCCAGACCGGATTACTTTACTATCAAGAAACTGAAGCCGGAGCAAGAGGAATGTTTAGCAAATGTAATCGCTAGAAAAAATTGTGGTGCTACTCCCCACGGGCTCCGTTAGCGGCAAAGGAGATGACTAGGCTTAATGCTAATTGCTAAATGCTAACAACTCACTCGGGCGCATTACATAAAAAACTCAGATCCAATCGTTTCAATCTGCAAAAAGAGTTAACCCCTCCCACCTGTTAACGAAGTCAATGGAGCGCCTCCAGACCTTAGTACGAAATGTAATTTGTACTATGGTGTGGTACGACCAGGATAATGTTTCTCTATTATGTCTGTTGTATTTAAATAATGTAATTTCAGTCCTGGGAGATCATTTTTAATATTAGAGCTCGCCTTCAGAGAACAATGATGTCTTGTCTGTGATAAGTTCCTGTGTCCTGAATGTTCAAGGATAATGTTTTTGCACTATCCTCCTAAGTTTTTGCAGTCATATTTACCTCAATTTTTGTAATGTCTTTGAAAAATATGAGGAACATGAATCGCAATATATCGCAGAATCGAATCGCAATATCTGCTGTATCGCGATATGTACAGAATCGCAATAATATTGAATTGTGGCCCAAATTTTGCAATACTATAAAATCGTCACATTTTTGTCCAGTCCCACCTCTGTAGAATACATATATGTGTGTGTGTGTGTCTCGCAATACTGTGTGCTAGAGACAAACGGAATAAGTCAACAGATGAGTGGAGTGTGTATCGTCACATTCCTGACAAAAATCGCTTGGTCATGCAGAAGGCAAGAACAGGGGAAAAAAAGTCTTGATTGTATGTGTGACACTAAATGTTTATTTGACCTTCCCACACAGAGCATCACTCCGTATTTATACCATGAGTCAAACTGGCTTCTCATATATCAGAAAAACAGTTTAATTTAGACTTGATTATACAGAGCCATGTTTTATCCTCTCCTCTTTTAATGTGAGATGGAAAATTGTTATGATTATTGATGCGTGATCCAATTTATGACCAGGCTTTTCCTTCTTAATAAGAGCAACTGCTGAGTCTGGTATTTCTGAATGAGCTTTTAATTTACGGAATAAATTAAATAGTGTTTGTATTTGCAACAAGGAATTCAAAGAGCTCCTCGCTAGCTAAAATCTCACCTTTTCCCCTCCTTTTTCCTCTTGACATCCATCCAGCGCTCTCTATACTTCTATTTAATTAAGTATGTGTGTGTGTGATCGTTCATTTGTTATTGAATATCCCTAAATCACAACAGCAGTCGTCTCGGAGGACTTTACAAAGTTTAGAGAATCAAACAGTTCAAACAGAGGAAATGCAATA
The DNA here is from genome assembly GCA_964034765.1 of Knipowitschia caucasica. Classification (NCBI taxonomy): domain Eukaryota; kingdom Metazoa; phylum Chordata; class Actinopteri; order Gobiiformes; family Gobiidae; genus Knipowitschia; species Knipowitschia caucasica. The sequence goes on from OZ035843.1 coordinate 23,711,995, forward strand.
ACAACAAACACATTGCAGCCATTGGTTCATAGGGAGAAGGATGACCAATGTCCAGAATTGGTAATAAATGTCTATAAATGCCCTGGATCATCACTGTCCTTACACCCTTCTTTTCCAGGGTTGAATCAAAGTTACTACACTGCAAAAAATGTTAAAATACGAGGTGGATCGAGTGGATTTTGCCTTAATTTATGCACATTCTGACTGGCTTAAAACAGCATTTGCTTTGCCCAACCTCTTCAATCAACCCCTGAATCAAACCTCTGTATCTTGTTTGCTTAATTCTGCTGTGTGAAAATTATAGATGTGAAATAACCCCTAAGCTAGATTTGCCAATGGAACAATTGATTTAGTCTTGTATTTCAAGAAGTGTTGCTTTATTTTCTCATTTCAAGGGAGACATTTCTGTATCTTTTTAAACAAGATTTGCTCGTCCTTTTAGCGAATCGGAATGTGCTCAGATTAAGATATATTAAACCAAATTTGAGCAATTTCTAACCTATTTTTCATCTTTTTTTGCAGTGATACTGAAGGCAAAATCACACTATAGGTTTTTATTTTACTGAAATACGTAATGAAAGCTTGCTTAATTCCCAAAGGTCACAACATATACATAAATGTTTTCACGGTGACTGAATGTTTGTTTCTGTCACCGAGGACAATGAACAGGCATTAAGAGCTTCTCCATTTCAGTTGCCCCTCAAATACCCTCGTGTCCTCCCCAGACAGGTGCCGTCTTAGCAGCGTGAGAGTGGCACACGCTCAGATAGAGATGGGCATCATGGACGGCAGCTGTTGGTGCAGGCTGGACCTTTGCCTGCTGCAGTAACACAGTCGCACTGAGGAAGACCTGGGGCTGTCGAATCTTAGCACTGTGCCTGCGGCCGGTGCAGACGCCGCAGACACACACACACACACGCACACGCACACACACACACGGAACATCTAAATTACACTTCTATTTTAGGCTAAACACTGAGAGGCAACAGAGACACAGCTATCAACATTCGCTATAACCAAATCCCTTAGAGATCTCCTGCACAGCTGTTGCTCTGGTATAGTTTCAAGACGTATCGGTGGACAAATAATGTTAAGGTTTGTTTCTAGTTTACTTTTATGACATTATCTGTAGGGCTGCACGATATTGGAAATTAGTGCGATGTTTGATATGAGTGTTTAGTATTTCGATAAAAAATAAGCACAACATTGATGACATTCGAATGCATATATTTATATACTTGTTTGTTTGTTGTTCTTGTTGAATGTTATGTGTCTGTCTGTTTTGTTGTCTCTAATGAAGGGGGAAAAAAATAAAAAAACTTCTCGATATGGATATTGCATGGACCAATATCGCGATAACTATCGTGCAGCCCTAATTATTGTTTCTTTTTTGTTTATGCTATTAGTTTTACCTTTAACTCCCAGAGCAATCATTGCGACTGCCCCATAAGTTTTTTATATACCTTTCAAATTTAAACATTTTAGTCTTGGCTACCAAAATTCCATGGCAGTAAAAGCTCTGGTCCTGGACTGGTCCTGGACTGGTCTTGGACTGGTCCTGGTCCTGGACTGATTCTGGTTCAGCTTGTTTGTTCAGAGAAAGTGCTGGTTACCATAGCAACACATTGTTTAGTTGCAGCAGTTATCATTTAGCCTTTCGCCAAACTTGTTTTTCTTTCTGTATTTAAAGCTATACTCACCAGTTTTAGAACTTGTATATAAATGACTTTTTTTTTTTTTTACACCATATTTATTAAAAGCACAACCTTTTTTGAGATTTTTTCAGAATTCCATTGGTTTGGGGGGGGGGGCGTCAAAAAAACTGTGACTGCGTACTACTAGTGTTAATTCTGGCTCAGTTAAACTTGTATATTTCTGTATTCATGGCCTCAGCCTTTTTCTTATGGCATCACAATCAGTGAGGGATTAGCTGAAAAAGAAATTAGCTTCTTTTGCGCCAATCCAAAGTGTTTCGTTGCTCTGTATTCACACCTTAATGTAGCTGCGTCAATGCAAAACACAATGGCGAACGGAGGAAAAGACCAGACTTTGAAGTAGACGTCAGGTTCAGGAACTGTTTCTTTTTCCACTTAAGTCATGCATGTGACTGTTGGCCCCTGGGACAAACAATTATATCTCCCCGTACACACACACACGCACACCCACACACACACACACCCAGCCCCCCGGATTTCTCCAGCCCGGTATAAGCCCTCACGGAATGTAGCTTTTGAATATTTGGCGTGGAGTGGTAAGCAACTTGTTTATATCCCAGGAATGTTCTTTGTTCCTCAACACAATTAATCCGATGCCTTATGACCTCGGAGATTTCAAATAAAAATACTTTAAAATAATATGGGATTCTAGGAGGTGTTTTTAAAGGATGGATTCACCTGATGCTATTGAGAACAGTGGCCTATTCTCTCTGTCAGGGGTGAATGCGGTGGTCCCATTCTCTTTCATGTCGCCCGTGTAACAAAAGCCCTTTATTTACCAGACATCCATCTTTTGTATGCGCAACAAACACACACAACCCTCGATTTTATCCATGACCCCCTCATGCCGACTTGAACCATACAGTGGACTGGGAATGCTGCTTTCTGTTTTAGTGTTAGTTTCACCCGTGCATTTCAACCACACATTTTTAACCATAAATTACTCATTGATCTCAAAGTCTTCTCCGTGGCCTCTCACCAAAATACATCCGAGACATGTTAGTGCCATATGAACCAACTTGGACTCTGGGAACCAGCAGGAGGCCAGTCCCAGTGCTCCTCAGAGTCAGAACTAGTATAAGATGGCATAAGATAAGTTAAGAGAACCCTTTATTTATCCCACAGTGGGGAAATGTCAATGTTGCAGGAAGCGCACATACAGGACAGTAGAAAAAGCACACAGGGAGTACACATAATACTGTATATGATAGCTGCTATGTTTCTTAACTGCTGTAAAAGTGACATTCATTGGACATTCTGAAATTGTGCTATGGACTGGCTTCTTCTCTGACAATGTGTAAATCTAGGTTTAAAACAGTTTTGTTTCGCTGTGCATACAACTGGGGGATTGTACCTTCACTCTCTGTAATGTAATGTGATAATTTATTATTTAAATGCCTTGCGTTATTGTTCATGCCTTGTTTTGTTCAACACTTTGACATCGCTTGTGTATGAACTGCAGAAAACACTAATAACTCCAGGGACATGTAGATCCATAATGTGCAATGCTGACTTACATTAATAAGGAGAAACTAATCGAAAATGAAGAGCTCAAACAAACTGTAAGGATGTGTGAATAAGTAAATGGCTTATGTATAATGACATTTGTTTACATGTATTGTTTTGGGGCTCAGTCTATACGCTATTGCAGCTTCCTACACAAGCAATCTCTATACTGCTCTACTGTGCCTTGCCTTGAACATACTGAGACTAATCGACGCGTCTGTCTTGTCACCTCAGTTTTATTGGGCAGGTAGTAAGTAGACTCACTCGGCGGCTGGATTTGAGTCACTCTTGAATGGGCTGCAGAGGTCACATGGCGCCCTGTCAGCTGGTTGGAGGAGGAAACACAAGCCTGCCCATTATCAGTGGCTGCACGCTGACCACTCACTGCACTGAAGCGTGCAGCGCAGACACATCGCTAACTCTTGTGTCTCTCTCTCTCTCTCTTTCTCTCTCTGTGCGTTTTCTTCTGTTTGTTTTGTTCTGTACTCTGACCAGGCCCGGCTTTCCCAACACGGCACACTTCCACATTGCCCTGCCATGTCTGCTGTGGATTCCCTGCAGTAAGCACACCAAGGTATGCGCTCTCCGCTCTTCTCTCTGCTGTCTATGTTTCTGTGCATGTGTAGATCCACTTACTGACCATTCTGTAGTTTATCTTATGTACTTATCTGTTTTTATCTAGTTTTTCCCAATAGATAATGTATAGAGAGATAATGGATAGATAAATACTGAAGGAAATTGTGCAAAATATGTGGATTCTTATTATAAATTCATATGCAATGTACACATGCAAATCCTATGCCTGGAAGTCATCTCCCAAAAAATGAATGAATTGGGATCTAATATTCTGTGTTTGTCTTTTCTTTTTTTGCTACTCATCATGAAGTTGCTCAATGTTTTTTGAAACTGAGAAAACTGCTGATTCAAATCCTAAATCCTCAGCCTCTTCCCTCTTCCCTCTGCTGCTCTGCTGTTATGTGTGATTGTCTCAGTAAGAGGACCATCCGTGCTCTTGTACTAGATCTGATCTCACTGTCACCTGCTGCACCTCACTCTCTTATTTATTTATTTAGTTGAGCAGACAAGTTCTGCTCAAAAGGAGTGGGTTGAAGCAAGAGCTTACTCGTGCCCACCCCCAAAACACTACAATAACCGGTACACATTTAAACATTTTACACAGTACAGCAACAAGAAAAGAACAGACGATAACAACAACATTAACGGCACAAAACGGCCGCCCAATAGAAATGTGTTCTATTCATTTGATCTGCAGAAACCCTCTATTGTCATATGATTACTGTAATACATTTAGCAGTGATTTAGTTTCTCTGACATTGTGCTTTGGGCTCGTATAGAAACAGCGCTCATGAGCCACGTGACCCGAGCGGATTCATGGATCTAAGAGTCCCCCTCCCGGTTCTATTTATTAGTGTTTCTTTAAATAAATGTCAGACGGGCTTCTGTCTGCAGCAGTTTGCTCAGTCACCTTCTTCCTGTTTCCAGGCGACTTCCTCTCAAACGTATCCCAAACTTTGTTCATAAAGTTATTGAATCAGATCCATGAGAGCAGTTAGAAATATCTTGGGAATCTTCCGGGCACACACCTGGTCACGCGTGTGTATTTTTGCGTTCATAAGTATTGCCATTGCAGAGGAATTGTTAATTTTCTTTCTTCCCATGTGATAATTGTTGTTGTTATCATAATAGTCGTATTTCAGACGTGCCTGAGGTGGACAAGCAGTTCTCATGGATCTGACTCAGGATCCCAGGGTTCTGTAACTCTATCCCTCTAAGGACGCGTCCAAAGAGCACGGATCTAGGTTTACTGAGAAAGTTGTGTTCCCCACACCTAGTGTGACACTCTCTCAAGACTCCAACCAAAGAAAGTCACTCAGACACAGGGTTCCTTTCACCCTCATTGTGTATTGTCCCCACCGCCACAAGTGCTCATTGTGCAGCTCTTTATTCCTCATTATTTCTCTGCAGTTTCCACTTTCACTGCTCAATACGTCATTATTTCAGACAATACTACAGCTTTTTCACACACTGCAAAAAGTGGTTTTTGTCTTAATATGACTTCATTCTGACTGTCTTAAAACCAGATTTCCCAATGAGACAAAGCCATTGGGTCTTATTTTTAGGACTGTTGCTTTATTTTTTCATACCAAGGGAGACATTTCTTGTATCTTTTAAAAACAAGATAATCTTTGCTTTGTTCCACTGGCAAATCTGGTTGAAGGCAGTCAGAATGTGCTCAAATTAAGATACATTTTGCCAAATTTGAATTTTTGTTCTTATTTTTCATCACTTATTGCAGTTCATTATCAGTACATTAACAAAAGTCTACAGTTATTCTTCCTCATGACCTCTGTGGATAAATCCTGATGCATGTGGAGTACTTTGCTGGTGGCACGCGCCTCTCCTTTATCAGAGGCTGCTGTAAACAGTAGCTGTTAGCTATCTTATCCAACGCTAATGGCCAATGACCTGAGAAGATGGCGAGCGGTGAGATATGGGCCCATAATCATAAATGGTTTACTGACTGTTTTTGATGTACCACCTCAGCCTTTCTTTTTCATTGTGTCTCAACATTCCGTCTGTGGCACTGACAGAAAGTACACATTTGTCATTCAGGCAACTTCACCTCCTACAAATGTGTATCAATGCTAGGGCTGCACGATATTGAAAATTAGAGCGATATTCGAAATGGGTGTTTAGTATTAGAATAATCATATTATTGGAGATTTGTCAGGTTTCCCTTTGACGTAGTAACTATTTTCTGACATGACTTGCAAATACCTAATTTCTCCTGTCTTGGTCCCATATTCCAGAGGTAAAGTGTCTTTTGGGCACAAGTTCCTCTCTGCATTCGTCTGCATTTGTCTCTTCATCGTCTGCCATTTCTTGTTTTATTTCTTCACGTGCTCCACTCTAGCATGCATCGGTGTTGGCCCGTAGCGAGGCGGCACTAGGTTGCAGCAGATTCATCAAACGATCAACCATCAAAGGTCCACGATCATTTCAAAATGATCGTGGACCTTTTAGATATGGATATCGCACTTACCAATATTGCGATGACAATATTTTTTCGATATATTGTGCAGCCCTAAACAATATGTTGATATCATACCACATTTTACATCTCATAACACCGCCTGATTCCCAGTCAACATTACAGTCAGTGTTGTCGACCCCTGGGAAACACTGGTGAACAACAGCGGCCCTCTTACTAACAAGTTTGGACACCCCTGCTCTAACTGGTCTGTGTGTGTGTGTTTCTGTGTAGGTTATGCTGCCCAAAAGCTGCCTCAGTCCCAGTGAGAAAGAGAAGGGCTAACGGCACACCTCTGCAGCAGCTCTCCAGTCCACACACAAGCACGGAGCCATGAGCAACGCAGCCAACCAGATCACAGACGCCGTGGCATCAGTTATCCACAGCGTAAGTCAAGCCTCGCGGACCACATGATGGAACGCATGAGACACACTGTGCCCAATGATGCAAAGAATAACACTTTATCTTAATTGTGGTTCTTATAATATGCTTTTGTAGATGGTAGAAACTGTTCACTCACAGACACATGGTTTCTACTAGATTCATGCTGCGTCAGTTTCCTCATTGTACTAACTCTGAAATTTCCCCACTGTGGGACGAAAAACAGATCTCTTTTCTTATCTTACTTTTGGAAACTGCATGACAACTTTAAATCTCCCTTGTACTAAAGAAATGTAGATGATCATCAGTGCAGTGCGGTGTTGTGGAGGTGGTTTTTTTTTTGTATTTTAAAGTGATTTATCTGGAGTTTGTCCGAAAGAGAGACAGAGAGGTACTTGATTTGAAAAAAACGACGCAAGCTCCTCCCCCTTCCTTTCTGATTGGTCTACACCTACGTTTCCGTAACACTTTGAAATGTTAATCAGAGAACACATTATTCATATACATTATTAATACACATGCATGGAGGTTTTCAGAATTATTTGTTAACGTTTGAATGAAAAAAATAGTGTTTTTATGCACAAATCTGCAGAGGATCTGATTATGGATATAGGTTCAGTATATAAATGATTATGGATATAGGTTCAGTATATAAATGATTATGGATATAGGTTCAGTATATAAATGATTATGGATATAGGTTCAGTATATAAATGGTTATGGATATAGGTTCAGTATATAAATGATTATGGATATAGGTTCAGTATATAAATGATTATGGATATAGGTTCAGTATATAAATGGTTATGGATATAGGTTCAGTATATAAATGATTATGGATATAGGTTCAGTATATAAATGATTATGGATATAGGTTCAGTATATAAATGATTATGGATATAGGTTCAGTATATAAATGATTATGGATATAGGTTCAGTATATAAATGATTATGGATATAGGTTCAGTATATAAATGATTATGGATATAGGTTCAGTATATAAATGATTATGGATATAGGTTCAGTATATAAATGATTATGGATATAGGTTCAGTATATAAATGATTATGGATATAGGTTCAGTATATAAATGATTATGGATATAGGTTCAGTATATAAATGGTTTATGGATATAGGTTCAGTATATAAATGATTATGGATATAGGTTCAGTATATAAATGGTTATGGATATAGGTTCAGTATATAAATGGTTATGGATATAGGTTCAGTATATAAATGATTATGGATATAGGTTCAGTATATAAATGGTTATGGATATAGGTTCAGTATATAAAATGATTATGGATATAGGTTCAGTATATAAATGATTATGGATATAGGTTCAGTATATAAATGATTATGGATATAGGTTCAGTATATAAATGATTATGGATATAGGTTCAGTATATAAATGATTATGGATATAGGTTCAGTATATAAATGATTATGGATATAGGTTCAGTATATAAATGATTATGGATGTATGTTCAGTATATAAATGATTATGGATATAGGCTCAGTATATAAATGATTATGGATGTATGTTCAGTATATAAATGATTATGGATATAGGCTCAGTATATACATGGGTACCTCAGCGCGGATGTTCAGAATTATTTGCTCAGTTTTCATGTAGTTCCAGAGCCTAATAGAGGCTTGATTCAGAGTCTCCGTGAAAACGAACAACTGCGAGCATCAGCGCCGATGATTGACAGCTCTTGGCATCACTTGATTGGTTAACCTCGACGGCATCGTGAATTCTGAACTATAGCTAAGAGAAGGGAAGGCGGGACTTGCCCGTAATATTAGAATTAATAAAATGACTTATTTTATATCAACATTTAAGGCCAGGAGGTCAATTTAATACATTTCCTAACATTTGTAATTCATTTACCAAAAACTTCAGCCAACTGGAATCTATAAATATATACAGTATACACAAATAAAGTTTTTATTTGATTGTTTTTAAGGCATGGCAATCAATGACAAAATGACAACGACGATTCAAAACAAAAAGGCATGAATTAATATTAAAAAGACGAGTCAAGCCATTTTTAGATCTTTCTATCTAAAAATGTTCCCATTGGCACTGGGAAATGCATATGAAACCTTATGAGTCACATTATAATTAGTTTTTTCCTCTCTCCCTATTTGTCAGTGAGAGAATGTGAAGGAGGCAACTGATGGATCAAACGATATGATGAACAATAACAAACGTTTCCAAAAATAAAATGTGCATTATATTGATTGATTTAACTCTGGCTCCAAACAGAGACCGACCTCTCTCCTCCTCCGCTCATTCCCAATGAAACGCGTGCGATAAAGCAAAAATAGCAGGACCACTTCCTTTTCAGAAACCCAAGAAAATGATAGTGATGGTCATGGTCTTTTTTTGTTTGTTTCTTTGTTTTTGTTTTTTTGCTGTCAATAAACATTCAACTGACTGTACAAGCTGTTATTTGAACAAAAAATAAGAGAAAAGGAGAAAATAAAGAAATAGATGATACATATGTAGGTAAAATTAAATCTAAAAATAAACAAGAGAAAAACAGCAAAAAATGGGCCACACATATAACTTTGTAACATTATGCACCGGTGTCAGAGCTCTTCAAAGATATGTCTGTATTTCAAATGTCTGCAGATTGTTTTATAGCAAAAGCAGATATGATTCCAGACACTTCCGCAGCCCAATCCAATTAGTGCGATAGACGATCCGCCCTGCAATCGTCGCTGTCGTTTTTGTCGCTCCAAAGGGCACAACGTCCTCTGCCCTGATCTCACACAGCACCACGAATCATTTCACATCATACACTACTGTTATTACTCATCTAGAGCTAGCCTGGTCGTACCACACCATAGTACAAATTACATTTCGTACTAAGGTCTGGAGGCGCTGCATTGACTTCGTTAACAGGTGGGAGGGGTTAACTCCTTTTGCAGATTGAAACCACTGGATCTGAGTTTACCGTGACGTATGTAATGCGCCCGAGTGAGTTGTTAGCATTTAGTTTTTAGCCTAGCTTTAGCCATCTCCTTTGCCGCTAACAGAGCCCGTGGGGGGTAGCGCCACAATCTTTGCAGCAATTACATTTGCTAAACATTCCTCTTGCTCCGGCTTCAGCTTCTTGATAGAACCAGACCGGAATACTTTACTATCGCATTTTTTGCCATTGCCAAACTACAACCTGCCCGTTCGACTAAAACTCTTGATGTCACCCACAACTAACTACAACACCGCCTCCCGCGCTCGCTGATTGGTCGGTTGAAATTCAACCCATTGTAATCGCTAACACAGTGAACAGACCCAGACGTTACATGCAGTGAAATGATAATTGAGCGGAGTGTACGGATGGATAAGGCCAGGCTAATCTAGAGCTGGTTTATGTACTTTTTTTTGCCAGAAATAATCAAAACGGGTTTAAAATTGCTTGCAAAAGAAAAAATGGAGAAGGAGGCACTTTGAGAACTGTGTTAGTTTTTAATGATAGACCGACGCGTTTCGACCAGAGTCTTCGTAAGGGCAGTGCCGGGTTTAAAGTTGGTTTGCGTATGTCAACACAGATTATTTGGGATTTCAACTTCTGCAAAACTCTTTCTTAGTGAGGGGTTTGGAGAAGCTCAAAGGCAACTGGTCATCAGCCAAGTACAGCGGTGTTACTCAACCCAAGACTTCCTCTACACACACTGATCCTCAAATGATTAAAATGCTGAATGAAAATATACCCCAACTAAGTACTGCTTTTGTTATAAGTCATGGCTCCAAAACATATTGACTTTGTTCATTTGGTTTCGGTGTTCATTTTTATCCCCCCTCTTCTTCCTGTGGTGTTTTTTCACCGTCATGTGACTCTGCAGCGAAGCCCTGAGTCAGTTCTGAGGGGGTCCCAGCCACAGATCATGTTTTAAATACAAGCCTAGATATGAGGGTGCAGAATGCGGGGTATGTGGGACGTGGATGTTTGTGCAGGACGCTCGGACACAGCTTCATTAATGTCACTGCTTAAAGTAATAATTATAACAATATATCTATACAACTGCTGTTAAATATGTGTCGTAGGGATTAGGGCTGCATGACATTGGAAAATAGAGCGATATGAGTGTTTTGATATTATTGCGATATTTTTGTCTATCACCTAAAATTGCAATCTGCTTTGAGACGCAAGAGACAAATAACAAAAAATAAGCACTACATTAATGACATTCAAATGCATATATTTATATACTTTTTTGTTTGTTTGTTCTTGTTGAATGTTGATGTGTCTGTCTGTTTTGTTGTCTTTAATAAAGGGGAAAAAAATCAGTTAATGCATAAATTAAAATTATTGTGCAATACTGCGATAACTATAATTTTCCGATATATCGTGGAGCCTTTCATGTCTTTAGGGATGGCAGACTGAGTAGATGCCAGTACATACTTCACTTTATAATCTACATGTTTTGATGAGATGCTTTGACAATATCAATGGGAAAACTCTTGTACTTTTATATATTAAGAATAATAAGTAAGTAAGTAATCTTTATGTACAGTATATACCGCCTTTCACAGACCACAGTCACAAAGCGGTTTACTATTGTTATTTTTTTGGGCATCTGTCTCTCACTCCACACAGAGATGGGAGCGGGGCCAGTACAGAAGACACATGCCAGACCTATTGTACATGTTTTTAGTGGTAGGGCAAACCGGAGCACCCAGAGGAAACCTACGCTGAATGTCCCTTTATGACTGTAGAAGCAGCGGCAGAGTGGTGAGCGTCCGGAAGATAAAAGTGTGAGTGCGTTATGGCAGATGTGGAGCAGTTATTGGTTGTTTCCACGGCTCTAACTCGACCAAGTTAATGATTTACTCTTCAGTCTGTGTTGTGTGTTCTCTGTACGTGTCCAGTTTGGTGAGCCCCATATAATCCAGTTGTTCTTCAGCAGTCCCCAGCGCTCTTCCTGTGTGCCGAGCATTTCTTTATGTCTTGTGACTAAAATGGGAAGTCTTAAAACCTTGGAGTCTATTCTGAAACCACTGGAACATCCATGAATCTAATTTGATGGAATTGTTTTACTCATTTCAGGTGAGTAAAGAGTTCGGACAGACGGGCGCTGGGTAGTTAATTCTTAGACGTGTGAAAAACCCTGTCCCTATAGATCAAGTTAAACTATATTTAACCTCGTGCAAACTGTGAGTTAATGTTTACACACATAGCAAACTTACTTTTACTTTGTCAATAGGTGACTGACAACTCAGGCATCCGAAATCTGAAGTAACAAGTACTCAATAATGTGTCTTTTATATACTATTAGTGGAGAGATGATGGCTGGGGTTTAGATATTGATATATAAATGGTGACACACTTTCAAGTTTATTACTTACAATGAGCAAGAGGACCCACTTTGTAAATACTGTTACACAAAGCCTCACCTACTACTAAAACATTAAAGAATGTTCTTTATTGTGCAGGTGTCTACGTCAGTCTACTCTAGTGGAAGTCCCCATCTGATAATGTGTGTATTAAAAGACTGGGCCTCAGTTGAACCAGCCTCAGTTGGATCCACACCTCTGTTTTATGACTCTTGCGTCTTAACCACAGCGTTTCCTGAGATCCGGGACATTTCCATTTAAACTGAGTCACGTAGAGGACGGTTCTTGCTTCATATCTGTGGAACAAGTGAAGCTCACAGATGAAGTGCAGTGAGTGGCTCTTCTCTCCTCGGTGCTGACTGTGTGGGATTTGAAGTTGGTCCACAGATAATCAGCTTTACTGCCTCCACACACAGAATCTCCACCAGTGTCTCAACCACAGCTGCTGTTTACTTTGAAATGACCAGAGAAAGATCAATCTCAGTTATCGACATTCATATTTACAGTTATTGATTTAAACTGATTTGGGGAAAGGACGGTGTGTGTTTATCTCCCTGCGTTCAGCTTTCGTTTGTTTGTCTTGAATCTACACAGGGTAAATCAGAGCCTGCTCCATGCTGTGTGCAACTGTATTGAACATTTGAGTAAGATACAAAAATTGAATTGAAATTATATATAACTATAATAATACATTTTCTTAATATTGCAGCTCACATTTCCACGTAACTAAGTACTACGAATTAAAATACAGTAAAAAAAAACTGATTAAATACATCAAAAGTACACTCAAATACAAAAAAGGCGCTTTAGAGCCGATTGTAAACCCAGAAACCGATTCATTTTCAGCGGGAAGATTGGTTTAGAAACGGTTATCAATAGAAGTATGTTATTATAGCTGTTGTCCCCTGGATGAGACAAGGCACTGCTTTGTGTTCGTACGTCATGCGCATTAAAAACTGGAGGTTATCTATAGTTTGCTACAGCGTTGATCTAATGTCCTCGTCCTGAACTGCTCTGGTGCTCAGAGAGAGTGAGAAATACAAACCAGAACTTAATGGACAGATGTAGGGCGCAATAACAAGACTTCACCTTTGCAATTTTGTCACAATCACTGCTAGTTGTAGACGACTATTTAGAGATGGATGAATGAAACTTATAGGAAAAGGTAAAGGTGCAATTCATCCTCTGCATTTGACCCATCCTGCCAATAGGGCGTATTATCAGGAGCAGTGGTTGCCGTAGTAACAGCGCCTGGGGGGCCGATCTCCAGATGTTGATGCTCGGCTTGGTCACACGTCACGACTACCGGAGCTGCAGGATTTTTACCTATTGTGCATGTTTTTAGTGGTAGGAAAGACCCTGTTCTGACCGGGATTGGAACGTAGGATCTTCTTGCTGAGAAACGAGTAGATAGTGGAGTTGAAGTATCTTGTACATTACTGTCTATTACTATATTACCTACATGTGCTGCATATTGTTGTATACCATGGACCATCAATGGCAACCCTATTGACTCTAAAATTCCCATTATTTTTCTCTATAAGTTCTGAGAAAACCGATGCATTAAAGTCTAAATCAGCTGGGAACTTGTGGCCCGAACTGGGGAACACATTGTTTTGTTGCTTCAAAAGATGACTAATTCCATATATTTGGGTAATGTCTTGTGCCAATTTATCCAATGTCAGATGAGATGACCCCCACTTTGAGAACCATTGCTCTCGATAGGCAGAGGCAAAGGGTGTAGAGCCGTGTTGTGCTGAGCTTCTTTTGAGGGTCACATGTGTCTCAGTTCTGCAGATATTTGGCTAAGAATCTGTCTTTTTGAATTACGGGAAACATTTGTATTTGTTGCTTTCTTTGATAAATACAGTTGTAATGAGGGTGTGCTGCAGTGTCTGTGTCGGAGGCTAGGAGCTCCTCTTTGCACAGATCGGTCAATATTGAGTGTTGGGCTGTCACCTGTGTGTGGCATGTACAGTCTGCACAGGGCTCAGAGGCCTGCACAGGGGACCAGGCTACTTTTGGACATAACATGCACTTATTATGCTCCTTTGGCTCATGGATCTAATGTGTTAGCTTGGTAATAATAAGAATAAGAATAAGAGTGAGAATGATAACGAGTGTAATCATAATTATAGAGTCATACATGATAATAGAGTTAAAGTTAAAGCCAGGACAGTAGGCGAAGAGACAGTTTAAATCAGAAAGCGGTTACACTCCTGAACTCTCACCCTATTAAAGCCCATTAGATGCACTTTAATGTAATTTAATATAATGAATGTATATACTATCAATAGCAGCTTGTACAGTCTCCCAAAAATGCAAATATATTTATCTGTGTTGTTAATATTATCCCAAACCTGCGCTATTGCACTACTGTTGAGATGCTAAACTGCATTTTTTTTGCATTGTTCTGACTTTAGATTCAACTTTATTGTCATTACTATCGAATCATTTGTGAAACATGTCGAGACCTTACAATGTCCTCCTTGTGTTTGTATTTTTGCAGTATATATTTTAGTGCAATAACATCCAATAATCTCTTGAGCACCTTTTTTAATAACACGGGAGGAAAGTGGCATCAAGGAAAACAAAACTTTGTGACAACTTTTCATAATGAAGATTGGCCGTTTGCCCGTGGCTTAAGTGAAGTTCCAAAGTATGTAGCACTGACTGTACATGGTATTCAAGGAGGCTGTGATTACATAAATATAAGCTAAAAATAGTCTAACGGCTAAAGAAATTCTCGGTCAGCTGTAGATATTCCCTGTCGGTTGTCTGAAATGATTTGACACTGGAAGTTGTTGTACACAAAACGTATATGTGTGAGTGGTACACAAACAAACACACAACATCACATAGTTGGGTAAATGCAGTTCAAAATACATACAGTATATCTTTGGGTAGAATAACCTTTTGTTTGCCGTCTAGAAGCAACAAGCACCTGTTTTCCTGAGATTCTTATGAGGACTTGGCTCATTGAGTTTTCCTTCAGCCTGCAATCATTAGAAAATATGGCGTGCGCTTTTGTATGACAGAGTAGTAGGTGGTACAGTGGCTGAGGGGGCAGCACTCATACGATACAGAAAGACGTTTTTGGGTTCTATCTCCACTCTGCCTGGGCCTATCTGTGTGGGTTTCTTCTGGGCTCTCTGGTTTCCCCCATTACCAAAAACATGCACCATAGACATAACATAGACTGTAAATATGAATGTATCCAAACCAAGCTCAGTATCAACAACTGGAGACCTCTGCACTGTGGTGACCCTCCTGACAGAGAGCGACGTGGCATTGGAAGAATACGACTACTACTACTCCTACTACAACTACTCTGTGAGGTGAGGTAGTAGTTGTGGTAGTCGCAATAATAGTAGTAGTAAGAACACGGGTGTGAAACCTTCCTCTGCAGGTTTCCCCACAGGCTGCTGCTATCACAACATTTCTGATGCAGTGAGCCCCACGTCCCGTTGCACAAAAACATATCTGTGACATCACATGATCACTCACACGCTGCATGCTTGAGGATAACTCATCGAAGCACGTGGCTATTGTTTCCACTTAGTCTGTAATCCTAAACCTTTACTTAACCGACTGTACGACTCCCTCTAGTGTTGTTGTCTGGTAGGATCACATGTCTCCTCCTGTTTCCCTTTAGAAAGTATAAAATGGGAAGTATTTGCACAGGATCAATAACATGTCTGTGTGTTTTGCAGCCCGAGGCCCAGAATGCCTCCTCGGCTCATGGAACGCCTCGTGCAGAGGAGGAGGACGACCGGGACTTGAACAAAGCCCTGGGGGTCGAGCGCTTCCAGCAGATCCTCTCTCCGGCTGCAGCTGTTCCAGATGAGCAGCATCACAACTATCACGAGGAAGACATTGAATGTAAGGAACACAGCCGTAGAACTGTAATTATTCTTTAGGCCTCCAGAGTCTAAAGTCTGCTCTGCTCCCAGACCACCGTCACTCCTCGCACCACATCCACCGTCCTCTGTCCAAACTGCCCTCTGAAGGACGCAGACGGAAGGGCGGCAAGAAGAAGAAGAAAGAGAAGGAGCACAAGAGCAGCCATGGTCTCAGCATCGAGGAGGGAGAGGACGAGGAGGAGGAAGAGGAGCCAGAGGAGACCACCCCTGCTCCTCCAGAGGCAGAGGAGGTCAAAGATGTGGAGGTGATGCAACACTTTGCTCTCGGCTCATAACTATTATCTCATCCACGTGACCACATTTCCATCACGAGATCAAGTCCAGATGTTGTTTCAAATTATGGATTGATAATTGACATGATTCATATTTTTAGATTAGATTGTTATCTTCACATAACACACAAACAACAAGTACGTAGTTTGAAAAGGACACAATAGACGGGAATCTGTTTGTGTGTTTCAGTTCTTTGTTTCCGATGAAGACCAAAGAGACAAAAGTATTAAAGGGATCCTGTCCACGCGGCAGCTGAGCATCGTGCCACAGACTGCGGTGACCGACGATGGCAAAGACACAGACACAGAGTAAGTTCAAATATCTATATCTATACTAGAACTAAGTAGAATCTCTAACTTTAGCGTAATAAAGTATAAAAAAGTATTTAGCTTTAGCATGATAAGGAAGCACATCTAAAATCTCCAACTCCAGTATAATGAAGACGCAAGAATTAGCATAATAAGCAATAAGCATGAAGGGTCTATCTTTAGCCTAATAAAGAAGCAAATGTAAAATCCTATATATCCTATATATTAGTGCAAGAAATACTGTATATAGTTGTATGTTTACATCTGGTTCAAATTAATGCACAGATGCGGTCAAGTCGGCAGTGTTTGTTAGTCCTCATTGTTCGTAGTACAGTGTGACAGCAGCAGGAAGGAAAGCCCTGTATTCTGTTGCTTGCATTTGTTTTGACTTCCTCGCCCCACTCCCATTGGTCAGAGAAGCACTCGCAGGACGTTACCATGAGCGAGGCATCCACGACCTGCTGTTCATTATCTGACGGACTGAAGTAATCTATTCCTGAGAGACGCATAAATCACCTGTCTCTATAGAGTCCACACACCTCCGCAGCCACTGGCCCCACCTCCGACATTTACGCCTTCTTTCTTTAATCCTTGCTGCGTCAAAGATATGTACACACAAGGACTTTCTATCTTCAGCGTTAGTTCGAGCCATTTTTACCTAGCTTGAGCCATGCCGAAAACTGGACTCGCTTCTCTAATTTGAGTTGACCTCTATTTCATGTGAGGAGATTTTTATTTAAGATCTTTTGTGCCTCTCTCTCCTTGGCTGTCCAGTAAAGCTGCCTCTCCTGAGCTCAGTCCCGGTCTCCCGCTGACCCCAGAGCACATCCCTTTGACCCGAGTCTTGAGCCGCGGCTACGACCTGCAGGAGCGGCGGCGAACGGGCAACATGACGGGGGCAGAGCAGGCCAAGTACCAACGCATCCCCACCGACGAGAGCGAGGCCCAGACCCTGGCCTCCGCCGACCTGGACGGCATCAAAAGTGAGAATTGTGTATTTTGTTTCTGTTGTGATGAGTGTTTTATCGAAGCAGGACGACAGACGAGCGAAGGCAGCGATGGCGTCACAGTTCTCTGCGGGATTTCTGCGCCTCTTTAAGTTTCCACCTCAGTTCAATGTGTTGAAGTTGAAGTGATTTACAGCAGGGAGCACAGCAACAGCAGACACTGTTATTACAAAAGCCACTCCTACTGTCGGAGTCAGCTGAGGCCCCTGGACCAGACCACAAGGAACACAGTTGGGAGTTTTTTCGTTTAATTACCTTCACTTTATGTATTTGGGGAGAACAAGTGAAGATGAGATTTGAATATATCTAAACGTTTCAGAAAGAACAGATAACACTATTATTATTGTCAGTAGCTTTTAGAAATATGTGTTTGTGTTTGTTTGGATCTATCTAAAGCCACATTGGTTTGAGCATCCAGCCTTCTCTGTTCTGACTCTAGCATCTTTTGAGTTTGGCTTATTCCTCATATTTTCAGTCCATAAACAAATGAATGATGCAGTTCAAGAGAGATTCATCAAATTACAATATATTTACAAATTTTGATTATTTCTGTAATTACAAAATGACAAAGTGACCATTGAGGTACTTTCAGTGTAGTCCAGCCAACTCCAGTTTATGGCTTTACAGTCCGATTAAAAATACCAGAATTTCAATAGGAGTTTCCCTTTTGTGTAATGACTCTTATATTAGCTGGACATAAATAGACTTTTGAACAATATAAAAATGTTCCGAGTTTTACCTGTACTTTGAGGGGAAACAGGCGAGTATGAGTTATCAAGACAAGAATATATTTTAATGTTTACGAACCTCAAAAAGTAGGAGAAAGAACAGATGCATTGTCCCAAAGCTACACTGGTTTGATCCTCTGCCTCTACTATCTTATTTCTTATATTTGGGTTATTCCTACTTGTTCAGGGTCCATAAACACATGAAGCTGTTTTATTTTAGGTTGTGCATGTGACTTTGGACAGCTGGCGTTGACCTTGACATTAATACATTGAATTATTTACACAAAAAATACACTTTTGACAATCTTTTTATCACTAATGTCCTCCATTTCTGATGTTCTGGACGTGGATTTGACTTTCAGGCAGTTTGAGAAGAGAAGGCTGACTGTGCAAAGCTTGTAGTTTGAAGATCACAAGGTCAAACTCTGGTCATGACCTGAGTGAGAGGGAGTTCTAATCGGATTACAGAACACTTGTATCTTTGTGCTCATCAAAAACTGACAGTATGCATCTGTTGGCACTTTGAAGAGCACATAACGCAGCGTAAAAGCAGAGTTTGAAGCTTAATAGATAAAAACCGTTTGAATAAGTGCGTTGGTGACAGTTGTCCATGCTTGCTCTCTCCTTTGTTCATTAATTAGAATAATTGGGGCGACAGAGGCTCAGTTTGTGGAGCTCATTGGTCTTCGAGGCTGGTTTTTTGTGGATCTGATCTCCTCCACGTGACCAACTCCATCTACTCGATTCTATTAAATGCATTTTTGTATAGCCCTAAATCACAACAATAGGTTTTTCTGCGAACTTTACAGAGCCAACACAGTTCAGAGACTAAAACATTGCTAACACAGGAAATTAAATAATAGAAAAAAACATATAGAGCCATTGGTTCATAAGGGGCAGAGACCAATGTCCATAAATGTTGTTGAATGTCCTGGATCGTCACCACTGTCCTCAGACCCTCCTGCTTCGGCAAGGAACAACTCAAAAACCCAGTGGTAAAAAAAGTGAGAAATCTCATTGAGAGAGGGATCGGCTCCCACAGACGGACTGTCTGTAGATCCAGGAGTCAGGCTGTAAACGAGGACCGAGGCCACGCTGTGCAGGACTGAGGTGGCTCCCAGGCTGTGAGGGAGGGAGGGGGTGCAGCCCACTAGTCCAAGCCTGGGGAAGACAGTCCACAGGTGCTGATGAAGGAGGCCGGATACAGTCAGTAACATCTGCTGTTGTTGTGTCCCTGGGCAAGACCCTTAACCCCACTTTACCTGAAGCCCCAGAAAGACCAGATACATATACAAATACATCGTACTTATATAGCGCTCTTTTGGACATGCAAATCAAATGAATGAATGATTGTTAATGGGTGTAACTGTGTCTTTGCAGGTCACAGATTCGAAGATGTTCCTGGAATGCGCCGACACTTGGTCAGAAAGAGCACCAAGGGTCAGGTGGTGCACACGGGCAAAGACCACACGGAGCCCAGCACGCGGCCCCGAAAGCAGGACCACACCCCCCATGAGGTGAGACCCGCTGTCGTTATTAAAAGCCGGTTTTCCCCATCGATTCTGCTCTCAAAGATAATCTGAGAAGCTCGGTGAATGCTAATCTATTTTGTATGAACGTGTCTTTATGGAGTTGGTGTTAGTCGATACTAGTGAAAGTATTTAAATCAGCCTACGATGAATGGGTGCAATAAAAAATGAATGGGTAACTGGACGCTGTGAGCTCCGGACAGTGCGGACACCATGTTTTATTCACGCTAACTTTCTAAAAACCCCAAGGGCCCCTGTCTGCTGCTCTGCTTTAGCATGAGGTGGACTGAGGATTCCTTCTCCTTGTTGTTTTTTTTTTTTTCTCACACCGTTTTGACCCTCCAGCCTTTACAGCTGGTCGTGTACCGCTCTGCATCGCGGACCGAAGGCATTCTGCTGAACATGAATGCAGAGCAGGCTCAGCAGTACAAGAAGGTGAGGCTGTGTGAGCGGCCACGGTGTAACCAGAGTGGGCCTGCTGTCACTGGCATGCTGCGTGGGATGGCACCAAGTCGGCATCAAATAGAAATGATACAAATGAAGGAGATATAACAGCAGCCTGGTTGTTTTAACTGGTGTAATACTTGTCTTGTTGTGGTCTAAAGTAAACCATCTCTAACAAAATCTGGTTGGAAGAGTGTGTGTTTTTGAGATTTTTTTTTTTGCATTGCATGTGCCATAGTCGTTGCCTTCTGTACCATAATCGTTTTCTTCCCCGTCCGTTTGTGAAGGTGTTTGTGGAGCTGAACGAGCTGACGATAGATAAGAACCAGGAAATGCAATGGCGGGAAACGGCTCGTTGGATCAAGTTTGAAGAGGATGTGGAAGAGGAGACGGACCGCTGGGGGAAACCTCACGTGGCGTCGCTGTCTTTCCGAAGTCTGCTTGAGCTCAGAAAGACCATTTCTCACGGTAAGCAGCAGGGAGGGATAATGTCACGTACCGAACCCCACACCAGGGGTCTCCAACCTGGAACTCAGGAGCTAACAGCAGCGCGCCACCTGCTTTCAGGTAGCTCCCCAAAGAATTTATGAAGTAATCTATTATTCACTTTCTCACAACTGTTGTAAACTTTTCTTTTCCATATACAGTATATTTAATTGAGGGTTTCAATGCATTACAACATTCAGTTAAACAAGTTAGTTAAGGGAATACGGGAAGATTTTCTACTTCCAGGTGGATCATCAAGTCTTTTGGATTAACTCCCAATTGTCAAGCGTTCTGGTGATAAGTGCTCGTCAAATAAGACCAGATACATATATCTAATTTCTGAACGTTGTAAAGTGCTTTGGGAGACCTTGGTCTGTAAAATGTGCTTAATAAATTACTCTCTTACTCTTTAAATAAACATTAGTGGGGTAGTGGAGAGGGCATTTCTTTCCTAAAGTTGACAAAATTCCTTCTATATACCTTTAAACAGTCAGTTAAACAAGTGAGTAGTTCAGTACTACAAGGTGATTTTAATAAAAAACTAAATAAAAACATAAACACACACTCAAAAATAAACTGTGTCTTCTGAGAATTTATAAACTGACTTTGTGCAGTAGTAACAAAAAGGTGATGATAAAAACATTTCGATAGTGACAGTAACAAATCTCACTCGTTTTTCAAAGAGCCGCTTAAGGGAGTAGCTCTCTGCCATTTATGAGTCTCTCTCCAGGAGGAACAGGTCGCAGATCCCGTCCCTACACAATAAAATGACTGTAGTGTTTCTGGGTTTTCAGGTGCGGTGCTTTTGGACTTGGACCAGAAAACCCTTCCTGGTATTGCCCACCAGGTTGTGGAGAAAATGATCATTTCTGACCAGATCAAAGCCGAAGACCGAGCCAACGTCCTCCGAGCTCTGCTGCTGAAACACAGGTCAGACATGAACCACACTGTTTAAAATGCATTCTAATGGTCAAGGCAAGTTTATCTGTATAGCACTTACTATAGGCATACACAAGGCAACTCAAAGTGCTGAACAAAACAAGGCACTAAAATCATAAATGATCACCATACATTAAAAAGATTAAATCGCTCAGTTGTCCTGGATTTGAGCTTTGCCAGAGAAGAAGCAGTCTCACATTTTCAGGAAGACTGGTCCAGATTTTAGCTGCATAAAACTAAAATCCAAAAATACTGTGTGGAGAAAGTCAGCTGTGACATACCCAGCTTTCCTTAACATTGTACTTTTATTTTTAGATAAGATTAGATAACGTTTATTGATCCCGTTGGAAATGACAGTGGTGCCGGCGGCTCTCATTCACACAGTCACAGCTACTACATAAATAAGTTGCTAAAATATTTTAAAAAACAGTACAAAAGCATCTAAAAGGCTAGGTCAAAGAGTTGAGCAGTCTAATGGCACGATTTAGCCGAATTACCGTGATCTTCTGGGGGTAACCGTTCACTCGTCTTTCTCCGCCAGTCACCCGAGCGATGAGAAGGAGCACAGCAGTCCTTTCCCCAGGAACATCTCTGCCGCCAGCCTGGGCAGTCTGATCCCGCACCACCACCACAGCACCAACCACATCCACCAGACGGAGCCATCGGTCACGGAGCCTCTCATGGGGACCGGCAACTCTACAGGCAACGACGCTCACATCGACCTGGAGAAGAACGAGCTGCAGGTAACGAGGCATTCCGTGTTTCAAAAGCATCATTCAATTCAAGTCAATCGATTCTTGTGTAGCCCTTAATCACAACAGTAGTTATCTCAGAGGACTTTACAATGTAGTCGATTCGCAAACACAGATCAGAGAAACAAACTGGATGTATATGATCCATCACAATAATCCAGCAAATACAACAGTAGGGGTGGGAACCTAAGGGTACATCACGATACGATACGATACACGATACAAAGCTCACGATAACTTTCACCAAATTATGGCATAAATAAAAGAAAAAAATACACTTTATTTTATGATAAATGGAATGGAAATGCGTAATGTAGCCATATATCAAGTATTGATACCAATTTTCAATACTTGGCAAATGCATATTGATAATCTAATCGCGGGAGAAAGTATCGCGATATATCGATATATCGTCACACCCCTATACAACAGTAATACATTCCATGAAAGAAAGAACAGGAGATGGATGAAGAAAAATAAATTGTATAAACTCCTACCCCCATAACATTATCATCCAGTTTTTATCGTATTAAACTTGTTTTTTTGTTCCTCCGCAGAAAGAGCCAATCCTGACGTCCGGAATGCATCGCTCCAAGTCGAAGCATGAGCTGAAGCTGCTGGAGAAGATCCCAGAAAACGCAGAGGCCACAGTTGTGCTCGTTGGTGCGTGGTCCGTCCAGTCCTGGGCCCTCTCCCATCTCTCCCTCTGAATCTCGAGTCTCCAACCAGTTCAAAGTAGCTCCCCAAAGGATCATTTTTTGAGTGAATATAAAAAAAACGCCTACTTTTTGCACTGGTAAATAATGAGAGATTCAATGAAACTTAATTATAGAGTCTAGGTCGAATTTTAAAGCAAACCTGTCAGTTGAGATTTGTGTATGGGTATAACACTTATGTCAAAAATTATCCTAAAAGAAATGTGCCTAAATGAATTAAAGACCCTTTTGACGATCTTAAAACAATATTTGGCAACAAAACAAGAAATACATTTGCTATATCTGTACTTAAGACGAAAGCTGGTTGTTCCATTGTTTTAAGATATGTTTTTAAATCACGAGAAAATCTACTCTGCCAATTTGTAACCCACACATTACGTCGACTGTCTAAAATGAGTCGCTCTCTGACACTTTTTGTCCCGATGAAAAGTGTGTGAAGCCTTTGCCTTGTGCTTCCAGGGTCTGTGGATTTCCTGGAGCAGCCGACCATGGCGTTTGTGCGACTGCAGGAGGCCGTGTTGCTGGAGTCGGTGCTGGAGGTCCCGGTCCCTGTGCGCTTCCTCTTCGTTCTGCTGGGACCTCCCACCTCCAGCATGGACTACCACCAGATCGGACGCTCCATCTCCACGCTCATGTCCGACAAGGTTTGGATCTGTCAATAATTACATTCAGAGAGCTACGCAGTTGGGAGATGACTCTATACTAAAAAAAAAAATGTTTTCTAATTCATAATTCTTGGTTCTTTAATATGCTAGTGTTAGAGATTTATATTTTTATGTATATGTAATGAAAGTCCTTGAGTTGAATCATCTCGTTTTTGAGCAGGTCCTAAACACACAGTAAATACATATAAACATACACACATACCATTCGTCCATTTAGTTTGGTTTTGCCTTTTATTTTATCTGTTTTTTGTCTTGTTTTTTAATGTCTTATCATGTTTTATGTCTTCTGAAATAACTAAATTTAAAAAACATACACACATACATAACAATTTACAGAGCATTAAGGATAAGAAAAGCTAAAATAAGTAATAATATCTTTTACATACTGAGAGCTGATTGTCACATCTTTAGTATCGTCCCTGACCAGCGAGAGGCCAAAAATGCTTGTCAAAACTTTGAGAGCGAGGGACTACCTTATTGCATGGAAGTTATTATGCATTTCATTTTTAGTAGTTTTAAAGTTTCAAAGGTTTCTTATATAAGGAGACTTCTTCGACAAAGTTTAGAAGTTTAGTAGTGATCAATTACCTGGCGTATTAAAATAACCATCTAAGCTTTGAATATAAAGAAGGGTTAGGGACATAATATAAAAATAATATAATATAAACCAGGAACCAGAAGTACGACCACATTAGTCGGGTCCTCAGGTCTCTGCACTGGCTTCCTGTGGCTCAGAGAATAGACTTTAAAACAGCTCTGCTTGTTACAAGTCTCTCCATGGCCTCGCACCAAAATATATTAGTGACATGTTAGTCCCATATGAACCAGCCCGGACTCTGAGGAGCACAGGGACTGGACTCCTGTTAGTGCCCAGAGTCAGAACTAAACATGGGGAGGCTGCTTTTCAGATTCATGCTGCTAAAATCTGGAACAGTCTTCCTGAAGATGTGAGACAGGCCTCCTCTCTGACAATGTTTAAAACCAGGTTAAAGACAGTTCTGTTTAACTGTGCATACAACTGAGGGATTTTATATTTTTATTTTTATTTTTAATGTTCTGTGATTATTTATGATTTTAATGCTCTTTTTTGTTCAGCACTTTAAGTTGCCTTGTGTATGAATTGTGCTATACAAATAAACCTGCCTTGCCTTAAAGACATAATTAACATTTTACGTGTCATCTTCTGATACCTGCAGCAATTCCACGAGGCCGCGTACCTGGCCGACGACAGACAGGACCTGCTCAACGCCATCAACAGCTTCCTGGACTGCAGTATCGTGCTGCCGCCCTCGGAGATGGGAGGAGACGAGCTGCTGCGCTCTGTGGCCCGCTTCCAACAGGAGATGCTGCGCAAACGAGAAGAGCAGGAGACCAAGCTGCAGAAGGAGCCCAAGAGCTTCGAGGATAAAGGTGAGAGGTGTGGTTCCAGGCCGGGGCAAAACTGATCTATGTCCTCACGGCTGGAAAAAACTATTACAACCATAGACTGTATATTAGGAGTGGACTGACCGAGTGACCCATAGTGTTGGCCTAATGCAGAAGAGGATTTTAACATAAGCTAGCTTGAGTTTCCACATGCTAGCTTGTGAAGGCTAGCTGGGGGATAAGGCAAGCTGAAGGCATTTGATTGGACTGTCTATACTTATCAGGCTCAAAATATGATTCAGGATCTTTTTAGAGCACTAAACCCAAACTCTATAGGAGCCAGAGCGACATAGAAACTTTGTGGTGCTTGTGTAAAAGTCTCTCCACGGCCTCGCACCAAAATACATCCGTGACATGTTGATTCCATATTAACTCATTGACTGCCATTGACTTATTTGTCTGAGACCCTCTATTTGACTGGGGATTACAGGACCATAGAAACAGCTAGAAACGAGCTTATTTTTGCTGATGAAAGTAGACAATCCAGTCTTTCAGAATCTGGTTTCATATTTCACATAGTCATAGGAAATAATATTCTGTGGGTCTTGAGAATCAGTTAAATAATCAAAAACGGCTGGCAGTCAATGAGTTAACCAACCCGGACTCTGAGGAGCACCGGGTCTGGCCTCCTGATGATGCCCGGGGTCAGGACTAAACATGGGGAGGCAGCGTTTCAGATTCATGCAGCTAAAATATGAAAATAGTTCTGTTTAGCTGTGCATACAACTGAAGGATTCCGTCTTGACCCTTTTTTATGTACTGTGATTTATTTGTGATTTGAATTCCTTGTGTGATGAGCCACTGTATTCTGCTAGTTCAAGATGTTTTAATCCAGCAGCAGAAACACATCCATCCACTCAAACAAAACAAATAAATACACAATTCTAAAAGTGGCTAACAGTTTAATGTTTTAGTCTTTGTTGTGTCCAAACAGTGGCTCTGCTCACTCCCTTCAAAAAGCCGGACGACCCTCTCAAACGGACACGGCGGCCGTTCGGGGGCCTGGTCCGGGACGTGCAGCGCCGCTACCCCAAGTATCTGAGCGACTTCAAAGACGCCCTGAACAGTCAGTGCATGGCGGCCGTCATCTTCATCTATTTCGCCGCACTGTCTCCGGCCATCACGTTTGGAGGACTGCTGGGTACGCTCCGGCTTCTGCTGTCATGTTGTTTTGAATGTGTGGTTCTTTTTCTTTGCGGTTCTGTGGGGCGGCATATCACTCTCGCCTCTGAGCAAGAAGGTCCTGGGTTTGAATCCCGGTCGGAACGGGGTCTTTCTGAGTGGAGTTTGCATGTTCTCCCCGTGCTTGCAAAGATTTCCTCTGGGTACTCCGGTAAAAACATGCACACTAGGTTAAATCCTCCAGCTCCGGCACTCCTGACCAAGCCGAGCATCAACATCTGGAGATGGGTTTCCGGGCGCTGTTACTACGGCGACCACTGCTCCTGACCTAAGCCTTAGTGGCATCAGGATGGGTCAAATGCAGAGGATGAATTGTCCTACGGGGATTAATAAAGTGCACCTTTACCTTTTAATTTTTTTATTTAATTTATTGTTGACTCTTTCGGCAGTTCTTACAATAACAGTTTACACAATGTTACATCTGTCTCTTTTTTACATAATAATAACAAAACAAAAGAACAGTTGAGTAACATATAAAGGTATATGACAGGTGTCCTTGAGTGCTGCACTGATGCGTCAAAAATCTGCTCAAATCTGTCTTGATCCAGTCGTACTGCGTACGTCAGTCTCTCCATTTGCTTCTTTTTCCATCATTTTCTTTTGTTTTTCTGTGACAGGAGAGAAAACCGAGGGCCTGATCGGGGTCTCGGAGCTGATCGTGTCCACCGCAGTGCAGGGGGTCATCTTCTGTTTGCTCGGAGCGCAGCCGCTGCTCGTGGTCGGATTCTCTGGACCGCTGCTGGTTTTTGAAGAAGCTTTTTATACAGTACGTCATCACTTTGATTATAACTTCACAAAACCCAGAGTGGATTCAAGATGAGATTAAGGTTTATTGGTCTCACAATGGAGAGGGAGAGGGACCAGAGAGAGAGGGACCAGAGAGAGAGGGAGACCAGAGAGAGAGGGACCAGAGAGAGAGGGAGACCAGAGAGAGAGAGAGACCAGAGAGAGAGAGAGACCAGAGAGAGAGGGAGACCAGAGAGAGAGGGAGACCAGAGAGAGAGGGAGACCAGAGAGAGAGGGAGACCAGAGAGAGAGGGAGAGAAGCTTGTTCTTTTGTGCGTGATTTGATAAATGCATACCTTTTTTTTGTTTTTTTTTACCAGTTCTGCAAAGCTCAGCAGATGGAGTACCTGACTGGCCGCGTGTGGATCGGCTTCTGGCTCATCATCATCGTTACCGTGACCGTGGCGTGCGAGGGCAGCTTCCTGGTCCGCTTCGTTTCACGCTTCACCCAAGAAATCTTCTCCTTCCTCATCTCCCTCATCTTCATCTGCGAGACGTTCATCAAACTGGCCAAGGTAATCCCGCACTCGCCGTGACTTCGCAGAGTTCTTGCACTTTTATGGAATTCACCGTTTGAGGCTAAACTGAAAAGACACAGGTTTTTGAATCCAGGGTCGATTTGGCAGCGGTGAGCGGTTACGAAACCACATGAGACCCTCTGTGACTGACTGCAGATGGAATTTAATGTAATTGCTTTGTGGCTGTAGCTGACATTTTTTTCAAACCTGTGATTCCAAAATCTCTCAGTCATACGACACAATACAAAGAACACACACACACACACAGATGAGATATACAGATAAGACGCACACAAACCCAGACACAAACACACACTCAGATGAGATACACAGATCAGACTTACACAAAGACAGACACAAACACCCAAAAATGAGATACACAGATAAAACGCACACAGACACACACACACTCACTCACTCAGACAAGATACACACACACTCCGACATGACGCACATACACACCCACACGCACCTTCAGATATAATGCATGCACACACACACACACACACACATGGACACGCGCACCGAGACAGACACCGTCATACTCATGCAAGACACGCACACGTTCAGAAAAGAAGCACATACACACACACACACTTTTAGACATGACGCACACACACGTGCAGACAAGACACACACACACACACTCTTTCAGACATGACGCACAGACACATACACAGGCCCATATCCTCTGACCCCACACCTCTCTGACCCCACACCTCTCTGACCCCACACCTCTCTGACCCCACACCTCTCTGACCACACACCTCTCTGACCACACACCTCTCTCGCCCCACACCTCTCTCGCCCCACACCTCTCTCGCCCCACACCTCTCTGACCACACACCTCTCTGACCACACACCTCTCTGACCACACACCTCTCTGACCACACACCTCTCTGACCACACACCTCTCTGACCACACACCTCTCTGACCACACACCTCTCTGACCCCACACCTCTCTCGCCCCACACCTCTCTGACCCCACACCTCTCTGACCACACACCTCTCTGACCACACACCTCTCTGACCACACACCTCTCTGACCACACACCTCTCTGACCCCACACCTCTCTGACCCCACACCTCTCTGACCACACACCTCTCTGACCACACACCTCTCTGACCCCACACCTCTCTGACCACACACCTCTCTGTGCCTTTATGTCCTTCCTCAGATCTTCAAAGAGCACCCTCTGAAGCGCTGCTCCCTGAACGTCACAGAAACCAACGTCTCCTCTGTGGACGGCGGGTCTTGGCAGGTCCAGGGGGAGCCCAACACCGCGCTGCTGTCCTTGGTGCTGATGGCCGGAACATTCTTCATCGCTTTCTACCTGCGGAAGTTCAAAAACAGCGCCTTCTTCCCAGGACGGGTACAGCAAAACACTTCTGTACACATTTGTCAATCTCGCAAATCCCCCCAGTTCTCATCAGCTTTATGGTTTTCAGATCCGGAGAGTGATCGGAGATTTCGGGGTTCCAATAGCTATTCTCATCATGGTGCTGTTGGACTACTGCATAGAAGATACGTACACACAAGTATGTAAGACGAGAGAGACCAGAGAGAGGGACCAGAGAGAGGGACCAGAGAGAGAGAGGGACCAGAGAGAGAGAGGGACCAGAGAGAGAGAGGGACCAGAGAGAGAGAGACACCAGAGAGAGAGAGAGACACCAGAGAGAGAGACACCAGAGAGGGAGAGACACCAGAGAGGGAGAGACACCAGAGAGGGAGAGACACCAGAGAGGGAGAGACACCAGAGAGGGAGAGACACCAGAGAGGGAGAGACACCAGAGAGGGAGAGACACCAGAGAGGGAGAGACACCAGAGAGGGAGAGACACCAGAGAGGGAGAGACACCAGAGAGGGAGAGACACCAGAGAGGGAGAGACACCAGAGAGGGAGAGACACCAGAGAGAGAGACAGACCAGAGAGAGAGACAGACCAGAGAGAGAGACAGACCAGAGAGAGAGACAGACCAGAGAGAGAGACAGACCAGAGAGAGAGACAGACCAGAGAGAGAGACAGACCAGAGAGAGAGACAGACCAGAGAGAGAGACAGACCAGAGAGAGAGACAGACCAGAGAGAGAGACAGACCAGAGAGAGATAGACCAGAGAGAGATAGACCAGAGAGATAGACCAGAGAGAGAGAGACCAGAGAGAGAGAGACCAGAGTGTCAGTTTCTCATTGGATCATTATTTGAAAGACTGTTTGGTGTGTTGTGTTCAGAAACTGAGCGTCCCCAGTGGTTTCTCTGTGACCACTCCAGAGAAACGAGGCTGGTTCATTAACCCGCTGGGCTCCGATGGACGGTTCCCGGTCTGGATGATGTTCGCCTGCTGTCTGCCCGCTCTGCTCGTCTTCATCCTCATCTTCATGGAGACGCAGATCACAACGTGAGGCCGCCACGCTCACAAACACCACAACGTACACAAATACACACACAGATATACACACACAGCCATTCAATTCCAAACAATACCATACGGCGACAATAAACACATTTCAAAAAAGTTGTAAAATGGACTACACTACAGTACCACCGATGGTATGAGAGGAAAGACAAAGCACACATACACACTCTCAGACATACACACGCACACTAATTGACACACAGAGAGACCCACTCAGACATACACACACACATTTAGAGACACGGAGGGAGAGACACTCAGAGGGAGAAACTCAGGGACACACAGACACACGGAGAGATACACTCATGCTCAGACGTACACATACACACGCACTTAGAGACATACACACACACACTGAGGCAGAGAGACACACACACAGAGAGGCACACACACGTTAAGACTGTTTGACCTGTGTGTTATCTCTGTGCTGATGCTGATAATGTTGTGTGTTTGATTCTGATTATTGCTTACCGTAAATAAGAACATTTAACTTTGATT
Source organism: Knipowitschia caucasica (assembly GCA_964034765.1). Taxonomy (NCBI): domain Eukaryota; kingdom Metazoa; phylum Chordata; class Actinopteri; order Gobiiformes; family Gobiidae; genus Knipowitschia; species Knipowitschia caucasica. The sequence continues at coordinate 23,742,589 of OZ035843.1, forward strand.
CTGTTTCAAACTTTCAAATCAATGAAAACCTGAAGAACAACAACTTCCGTGTGACCAGGTTTTGTACTTTAGATTTTATTCTTGTTTTCCGCAGCCTCATCGTCAGTAAGAAGGAGCGGATGCTGGTGAAGGGCTCGGGCTTCCACTTGGACCTGCTGCTGATCGTGGTGCTGGGGGGGACGTCCGCGCTCTTCGGCCTGCCCTGGATGGCGGCGGCGACGGTGCGATCGGTGACCCACGTGAACGCCCTGACGGTGATGAGCAAGGCGGTCGCCCCCGGAGACAAGCCTCGCATCCAGGAAGTCAAAGAGCAGAGGGTCACTGGGCTCCTGGTCTCCATCATGGTCGGTCAGTGTCTCTCTGTGAACCAGATTATTACAGATTTTACTTAACTCTAATAACACAAACACACAATCGTGATATTGTGGTGCATTCTTAACAAGGCCTTATTTTTTTTATTTTAATTGTATATAAAATGCAGTACCTTCCCTTTTTAGTGAATTAATCTGTATTTATTTATCTTTGACACACACTCAGACAACAGACACACACTCAGACAACAGACACACACTCAGACAACAGACACACACTCAGACAACAGACACACACTCAGACAACAGACACACACTCAGACAACAGACACACACTCAGACAACACACACACACTCAGAAAACAGACACACACTCAGACAACATACACACACTCAGACAACATTCACACACTCAGACAACATTCACACACTCAGACAACAGACACACATTCAGACAACATACACACACTCAGACAACACACACACAGATGTGCTGTGTATAATGCCATACAGTTCTCCTTAAATTAATCTGTATTTGTGTGACACTCTCTCGCTCTGGTCTCTCGCTCTGGTCTCTCGCTCTGGTCTCTCGCTCTGGTCTCTCGCTCTGGTCGCTCACTCTGGTCTCGCTCTGGTCTCTCGCTCTGGTCTCTCACTCTGGTCTCTCACTCTGGTCTCGCTCTGGTCTCTCGCTCTGGTCTCTCACTCTGGTCTCTCACTCTGGTCTCGCTCTGGTCTCTCGCTCTGGTCTCTCGCTCTGGTCTCTCACTCTGGTCTCTCACTCTGGTCTCTCACTCTGGTCTCTCGCTCTGGTCTCTCGCTCTGGTCTCTCACTCTGGTCTCTCACTCTGGTCTCGCTCTGGTCTCTCGCTCTGGTCTCTCACTCTGGTCTCTCACTCTGGTCTCTCGCTCTGGTCTCTCGTTCTGGTCTCTCGCTCTGGTCTCTCGCTCTGGTCTCTCGCTCTGGTCTCTCGCTCTGGTCTCTCGCTCTAGTCTCTTGCTCTGGTCTCTCGCTCTGGTCTCTCGCTCTGGTCTCTTGCTCTGGTCTCTCGCTCTGGTCTCTCGCTCTGGTCTCTTGCTCTGGTCTCTCACTCTGGTCTCTCACTCTGGTCTCGCTCTGGTCTCTCACTCTGGTCTCTCACTCTGGTCTCGCTCTGGTCTCGCTTGGTCTCTCACTCTGGTCTCTCGCTCTGGTCTCTCGCTCTGGTCTCTCCCTCTGGTCTCGCTCTGGTCTCTCGCTCTGGTCTCTCGCTCTGGTCTCTCGCTCTGGTCTCGCTCGCTCTGGTCTCTCGCTCTGGTCTCTCGCTCTGGTCTCTCGCTCTGGTCTCTCGCTCTGGTCTCTCACTCTGGTCTCTCGCTCTGGTCTCTCGCTCTGGTCTCTCGCTCTGGTCTCTCGCTCTGGTCTCTCGCTCTGGTCTCTCGCTCTGGTCTCTCACTCTGGTCTCTCGCTCTGGTCTCTCACTCTGGTCTCTCACTCTGGTCTCGCTCTGGTCTCTCACTCTGGTCTCTCACTCTGGTCTCTCTCTCTGGTCTCTCGCTCTGGTCTCTCGCTCTGGTCTCTCGCTCTGGTCTCTCACTCTGGTCTCTCACTCTGGTCTCTCACTCTGGTCTCGCTCTGGTCTCTCACTCTGGTCTCTCACTCTGGTCTCTCTCTCTGGTCTCTCACTCTGGTCTCGCTCTGGTCTCTCGCTCTGGTCTCTCGCTCTGGTCTCTCACTCTGGTCTCTCGCTCTGGTCTCTCGCTCTGGTCTCTCGCTCTGGTCTCTCGCTCTGGTCTCTCGCTCTGGTCTCTCGCTCTGGTCTCTCGCTCTGGTCTCTCGCTCTGGTCTCTCCCTCTGGTCTCGCTCTGGTCTCTCGCTCTGGTCTCTCGCTCTGGTCACTCGCTCTGGTCTCGCTCTGGTCTCACTCTGGTCTCTCGCTCTGGTCTCTCACTCTGGTCTCGCTCTGGTCTCTCGCTCTGGTCTCTCGCTCTGGTCTCTCCTCTGGTCTCTCCTCTGGTCTCTCACTCTGGTCTCTCACTCTGGTCTCTCACTCTGGTCTCTCTGGTCTCCTCTGGTCTCTCTCTGTCTCTGGTCCTCTCGCTCTGGTCTCTCTCACTCTGGTCTCTCTGTCTCTGGTCTCTCTGTCTCTCGCTCTGGTCTCTGCTCCTCTGGTCTCTCGCTCTGGTCTCACTCTGGTCTCCTCTGGTCTCTCGCTCTGGTCTCTCTCTGTTCTCGCTCTCTCCTCTGGTCTCTCTCTGGTCTCTCGCTCTGGTCTCTCGCTCTGGTCTCTCGCTCTGGTCTCTCGCTCTGGTCACTCGCTCTGGTCTCGCTCTGGTCTCACTCTGGTCTCTCGCTCTGGTCTCTTCTCTGGTCTCCTCTGGTCTCTGGTCTCTCGCTCTGGTCTCTCGCTCTGGTCTCTCGCTCTGGTCTCTCACTCTGGTCTCTCACTCTGGTCTCTCACCTGTCTGGTCTCTCGCTCTGGTCTCTCTCTGGTCTCTCGCTCTGGTCTCTCGCTCTGGTCTCTCACTCTGGTCTCGCTCTGGTCTCTCGCTCTGGTCTCTCGGCTCTGGTCTCTCGCTCTGGTCTCTCGCTCTGGTCTCTCGCTCTGGTCTCTCACTCTGGTCTCTCACTCTGGTCTCTCACTCTGGTCTCTCACTCTGGTCTCGCTCTGTTCTCGCTCTGGTCTCTCGCTCTGGTCTCTCGCTCTGGTCTCTCGCTCTGGTCTCTCACTCTGGTCTCTCACTCTGGTCTCTCACTCTGGTCTCTCGCTCTGGTCTCTCGCTCTGGTCTCTCGCTCTGGTCTCTCGCTCTGGTCTCTCGCTCTGGTCTCTCGCTCTGGTCTCTCTCTCTGGTCTCTCACTCTGGTCTCTCACTCTGGTCTCGCTCTGGTCTCTCGCTCTGGTCTCTCACCTTCTGCCCTGTCCTCCAGGTCTGTCCATCGTGATTGGTCAGCTGCTGCGACAGATCCCTCTGGCTGTGCTCTTCGGGATCTTCCTCTACATGGGAGTCATGTCACTCAACGGGATCCAGCTCACGGAGAGAATGATGCTGCTCCTGATGCCGCCAAAGTACCACCCGGACCACACCTACGTCCGCAAGGTGAGGGCCACACACTCTCCCCCTGGTGCCTGCGAGAGACCTCCACAGAATAGCCTGGTCTTATCACACCATCGTACTCATTTCATTTCATACTAAGGTCTGGATTTGCTCCATTGAGCTCCGTGAACAGGTGGGAGGGGTAAACTCCTTTTGCAGATTGAAACGATTGGATCTGAGTTTACCGTGATGTATGTAATGAACCCGAGTGAGTGAGTTATTTAGCATTTAGCCTAGCTTTAGCCATCTCCTTTACCACTAACGCAGCCCGTGGGGAGTAGAGCCACAACATCTTTGTCAGTAATGAAATTAGCTAAATATTTCTCTTAATCCGGCTTCAATTTCTTGATATTTGGAGCCGAGCCAGAACAGATTACTTTTACTATTGCATTCTCCGCCCTGGCCAAACTACAACCAGGAAATATGGCGCAAACTCTTGACATCACAACACCTACAACACCCGCCTCCCCCGCTCGCTGATTGGTCGGAGGGGATTCAACCGAAGTAACCACAGCCACAGGGATCAGACCCAGACGTTCATGTTGGAAATAATTATTGACCGGAGTTTACAAATGACTAAGGCCAGACTACCATAGAATGAAACATAAACCTGAGGCCGATCTCTCTGTCTCTCTCTCTTTCTCTATCTATCTCTATCTCTGTCTCTCTCTCTGTCTGTCTCTCTCTGTCTGTCTCTCTCTGTCTGTCTCTCTCTCACTCTCTCTCACTCTCTGTCTCTGTCTCTGCCTATCTCACTCTCTGTCTGTCTCTCTCTCACTCTCTCTCACTCTCTCTCACTCTCTGTCTCTGTCTCTGCCTCTCTCACTCTCTGTCTCTGTCTCTGCCTCTCTCACTCTATGTCTGTCTCTCTCTCTCTCTCTCACTCTCGCTCACTCTCTGTCTCTGTCTCTGCCTCTCTCTTACTCTCTCTCACTCTCTCTCACTCTCTCTCACTCTGTCTGTCTCTCTCTCTCTGTGTTCAGGTCCGGACTCTGCGTATGCACCTGTTCACCTGTATCCAGCTGGTGTGTCTGGCCGCTCTGTGGGCCGTGATGTCCACCCAAGCCTCGCTGGCCTTCCCCTTCGTCCTCATCCTCACGGTCCCGGTCAAAATCTTTGTGCTGGGACGCATCTTCACTGCCAGAGAGATCGCCTGCGTAAGTCGACCTCTCTGTGATGATTGTGTGTCAACGCTAAATGCAATGTGTGTTATCATCATTTGTGTCTTTATAATGAAAACAATGAACATCTTTTTGAATTGTATTTATCTCTTAACCCGTCGATTTGTCACTTTGTGTATTTAATCATGTCTTTATTTATCTATTTGGATCCCCAGTAGCTTCCACAAGGGGTCGCTAGTCTTCCTGGGGTCCACTCAATATTAGACATGTATATTAGATGTTTTATGGCATGCCTTTTTATATATTTTTTTACTACTTTGACCCATATACCAAAGTAAATTCCTAGTTTATGACTTCCTGTTACTTAGAATGGCAATTAAAAAAAAAATCTGATTCTGACAACTGCTGTTCCATATGCAGATCCACTTTGATAGCTGATTTAAAAGTGTTGAATAGATGTAGTCAATATAGATGTTGATCATATGGAAAATAATTAAATCAATAAGAAATAAATAAATGTGAATCATTAAGTAATTTTACAGTTGCACTAAATCATCAACCAATCTCACAACAACAGATTCAACACGTGACTTGAACCTGTGTCTTTCAGTTGGACGCAGACGACGCAGAACCAAAGTTTGAGGAGCGGGATGAGTACTCTGAGATGCACATGCCGGTGTAGGCCTCTAATGGCGCCCTCTAGCGGCCACTGCCCACCACCGCGCAGCACCATCAGCACCATCAGCACCATCAGCACCATCAGCACCATAACTGACACCTGTTGAATGTAGAAGGTCATCCGGACTCTGAACGTCTGTGTAGCTACAGATTCTTTTCACTGAACTGTACTGTTGTAGCTGCTGCTGCTGCTGCTTCTAGTTTTTTGGCAAATTCTCTGATAATCAAAGAAACATTTTTATCAAATCCATTTCAGGTTGAAGTCCAGCAACTGAGAATGAATTGCTACTGTGTTAGTCCTGAAACATTTCTCTAATTCACATTGAATCCTGAATATGCCGAGGATAAATGGGACGCATTCCTTAGATATTCTTACGCTGATGTCACTGTGGAAGTACTTTTTTGTGTTTTAGTCACTAAGCGCCTTTTTATATTATAGGAGATCTGTTTGTTTTGAGGTGAACAAAGTGCCTCTTTCAACTTGAACCACCTCCTGAAGCTCTAGCACTTTTAACCACACACCAAATCTGAACAATGGCTTTGTGTTACAGAGATGTATTATCATCGCAGTGTCCTCAGATCCATGAGATTAATTCGTCTTGTTGTCTTTGTTTGAGTAACTGTGAATTTAGTCTCACTTTAGCTTAGCCCTCACTGATTAGCATCTAACTAAGTGTATAACTTATGGTTAATTAGCTCTTAATTGGTATTTATTAAGCACATATTTGTTCACATTCTGCACGGCCTTTATTTAAATAACTACTAATTTAAACTTCCCCATGTGGGTTAGGGCTAGGGTTCGCCAATCTGCACTTCATTATCTCAGTTAATTTCTGAGGGCTAATCTAAAGTGCTGCCATGAGTTTTAACCTGCTGTAATCATGCCTTTTAAGCTTTTATACTGCGTGAATGCATGTGGTAGTAGTTAACCCGGATCGCCAGCAGAGGGCGATCTCATAGCTGTTGTTACACTAATGCCATCGTATACCTACAGATACACACGACGTAGGGCACTAGTATTACGTGCCACAGTTTAGGGGTTTGTTTTATTATTATTATGACTTTGTTTTGTGCCAAAAGTGTGTAAATACCTCTGAGGACAGAACAAGCTGCACATGTGATCGCAGCAGTAAAACATTCCATAATCTTTCTGACTATATGATCATGTTTTAGTTACTACAGTTCACTTTTGACCAAATTTCCGGGAGAAAATCTCACCGTTCGGAAAGTGTTGCGTCCAACTGTCAAAATGGACGTCATGGCGTCTGTATTAGGAGCGAATCACGTGTCTCTCAGTATATTTGTGACTTTAAAGTGTCTGTCTGGTGACCCGGATGTGCACAGCATCTTAAGTGCCTGTGGACCATGATGTACTGACTGTTCTCTGCTGTTTTTAGAAGGAATATTTGTAGTAGTTTTGCACTTTGTGGCCCACTTTAACCATTCAACTTTGGGGTTTTATTTATCCGTCGTATTATGAGGCATTACTGCTGTTATTAAGGAAATAACTGGTACATCCCATGGCCACTCACTGAATGAACGAGTATTTATATGAAGCGGATCATCTGTGTGCGCATATTGTGTCTGTGGTTGGATGAAGGTCGTCTGTATATTTCAAAAGCATCACAAATAATGAACTGATTTGTCCAATTCCATTTCAAATACAATAAACTATTTGCTAAAAGATTAAGTTATTTGTTTGTTTGATGTGGGAAGAACTACCTGTACTCTCCTGGTGCACACTGGGGCTGTCTTGCACGGTTATTCCAATGTGGTTTTACTGCAAATGGCAAATAAATGCTTGTTTCTGTGTTTTGTAACCGTCACATTGGACAGACCAGACATGCCTTTAGTGTTGTAGCAAGACCATGTGCGAATTGTCAACACTTTTCAGGCTTTTAGGACAGAAACGCACACAGAAATATGTATTCTTGTATAGCCCTAAATCACAACAACGTTTACAAAGCTGCTGATTCGCCAACACAGATCAGAGAATCAAACGGTTCATGATAAAAAAAATAAACACACATACACTGCATAAAAATAATGAAAAATAAGTTTAGAATAATGCTTAAATTTGGCAACATGTGTCTTAACTTGAGCACATTCTGACTGCTTTAAAACAATATTTGCCAATTGGACAAAAGCTAAACTAGCTTGTTTTATAAATATGCAAGAAATGTCTCCCTTGGAATGAGAAAATGAAGCAACAGTTTTTCAAATAAGACTAAATGGCTTAGTCCCCATCAGAATGTGCTCAAATTAAGATAAAAAAACACTTGATTCAAGCCACTTTTACCTCATATTTTATCACTTTTTGCATTGCATAGAGTTCCATTGATCCATAAGAGGCAGAGACCAATGTCCGTACATGTGGTTGATTGTCCTGGATTAGCACCACCGACTCCTCAGACCCTCCTGCTCATGGGAACAACCTCGCTGCCATTTCAGCCACATTTTCAGACCTCTATACAGGTGTTTAAGTCTGCTTTTTTTAAACATGATCAAGTTAATTTTGAGCAAATAAGAAACAAAAGTAGAATATCAAAGTAGTGCATAGATAACCGAGAGACATTTACTTAATACAAAATGATAAATAATATATACACAAGAGAAACACTTGCAGATACTCAAAAAGGAGAGGGAAGAAGAAAAAACCGTATTTAATCCCACATCCTTGTTTTCCTTAGTTTCTTGTAGTTTTAGTTCCACGTAAAGAGCCTTACAACATCACACTTGCTCAAATATAAAAAGCTAATGTCGTCTTATCATGTTTAAGGCTTAGGCAGATCTTTTATCAAGACAAATTGAGACATCCGTTCCTTTCCTGAGTCCTGCTAACTGTCTCTTGGATGCACCAGGTGTTTTCCAAATGAGTTCTGTTGAGCTCAAAAGGGCGTGGAATGTGTCCAGAAACCCAGAGAGGAGCGGGCACAGGGAGCAGAGCAGACTTCCCACTGTCTCCTACAACAGCAGAGAAAGCAGAGAGATGGCCTTGTTCCTGCTGGTTTTCCTCACTCTACAAGCCCTGGTCCTGTCCACTCAGGGCCAGGAGGCTTACGACAACCTGTCCGAAGACTTCAAGAAGGGGGTGAACCTCGCCCTGCAGAAGCTGAGCAGCCACAGCGGAGTACAGCATCACTTTCTGTTCTTCAGAAGCATCACAAAGTCAGACATTAATGTGAGTGCAAACCCTCTGCTTCACACACACACACACACGCTTTGTTTGTGCCATTGTGTCTGTTTTATTGTGCACTTGCTCCTTTTGATGCTTAAGTCAGGGGTTTTTATACTTGCTGGTCTTGCTTCTTCTTCATGCTAAGCTTTGGAGATATTCAATCCAATTCACTTTATATATAAAAAGCACATTTTAACAACAATCACGTTTTCAAAGTGCTGCATGAACAAGAATAACATATGCACAAGCAAGACACACAAAAAAACACAAAAAGACACCAAAAAGAAACTTATCCTTAGCTCCACCAAGTATTATACAATAAAAACAGACAGCAGATTAAAAACAGTTTTTTTCAATGTTTTTCCTTGTTATGCAAACGATAGATTTGATACTACTTATTTTTTATGCTAGAGTTAAACATAGACATTTTATTTTTAGTATTAATTTATCTTCCTCATTCCTTCTGTTATGTAATTACCTTGGACTCTGTTTGCAACTTTATTCACTGTGGGACAAATAATTTATCCATTATCTTATTTTTCTCTGTCTAAGAATGTCAAACTCTTGTCTTTTCAGCCTGGTTTTGACGTGAGATACATTTACCACCACTTTCTCCTCAAACCGACCCACTGCCCAAAAGGAACCAGTGATTCTACCGTTTGCCATTTCAGGAACGACCGAGTGAGTGTGATTTTGTGTGTGTGTTTTTGTGCATACGTTTGGAGCCCCTGTCATGACGCAGCGGTGTGGTATGTGGCTCTGTTCTAACTCGTCCATGTTCTTTGTGTTTGTGCGATCATGCAGCCTCCCATTGACTGTGCCGTGTGCTACAAAACCTTCGGAGGGGACATTGAAGCGGAGCCCAAACCCTACGTCCACTGTATCCACAAACCCAGTCTGACCGAGGTTTGTGCGTCTCTGCAGAGTTAAAGATTAGTTAGAGTATAAGATTAAAGCAGTAATATGTGAGATTTTCATGTCAAGTCATCATTAAAGGGCCCTAATCTGTCAAAAGGCATTCATAAAACATAATCTTTTCCAATACTTACAGTAGTTCAGAGATATTTGGATTTCAAAATTACTTTTACAGCCCCTAAATCTTGTTATTGTTTTCATTTCGATGTCCCGCGCTCTAGTGTTTCACCAATCAGAAAGTCTGTGATCAGGGTTGCCAGATCTCACTGCTTCAAGCTAATCTCACTGGTAAAGTACCATGTGGCCACCATAGACTGTATATATTAACGGACAACTATCTCCGCCGTTCTAACTAATGGGCCAAAAATTGGGCTTTCATGGAGTGATCCAAAATGGCCGCGGGGGCTGGAAAATGTGAAAAAAACGCATCTGCGCATGTGTCAGCTGCACGAGCTCCATTCATTTAAACTTCAAAAATTCACAGCGGGTAAACTAGAGTGGTCCAAAACACTCCCCTCAGCATTGACACACATGTGGACTGAGCTTTGGGCCAAGAGACAACTTTTAGGACGTGAAGACGTTTTTGAGAGGTAAGAAGATGTGTACATTTGCATTGAATAAATCCCTTTCCGGGTCCAGCCCTCTGGCTAGGTGTGGTATTGCAGCATGTCAGCGCCTGTCATTTTGGCCACTTTTGAGCCGGGACCCGCCCCCATTGATGGCCACAGAACTAAAAAAGGTCTCATTATGATTCTCAAATCATTAACGACAAAACAAGGAATAGGATTTCTATATTTGTGAAAAAGGTGTTGGTTATAGATTTGTTGTTGACAAAACTCTTGTCTATTCAGCTGTTATGGTCCCAGCTGGATTCGTCTGCATATCTGGCAACCTGAGTCAGGGAGAGTGGGACAGGACAACAGAATATTGGCCGTGACTGCAGTACCACTTTTGGCCAGAATGTTCGATATTGCTCCTTTAAAATATTCTTTATTCGTCCCACAGTGGGAAAAACGTCTGATGATTTAAATATTGGACATTAACTAAACACTCAACTCAACTCAAAAACATTGCTGTCCCCAAGGTTAAACTTGTTTGCATGTGGTGGAGCAGTAAAGTAATTATAATCACACAATAATTACAGCGAGTACATATCAGGCACAACTTCATTCAAGAAGAAAAATGGGTTTCTGCAAGTCATATGTCATTAAATGCAAGTCTATGCTGTGAGGAATCGTGGTCATTTATTAAAGCTGGGGTACCTAACTTCAAACTACTTCAAACTACAAAGATATTGAGCTGATATTGAATACATATATTGAAAACAGCTTCTATCACTAGTTTTGGCCTCTTTCACATCTGAATTTCATCATCATCATGAGTCGGCTACAGACTGGTACCAACAGATAAACAGGCTGTCTCCATCTCACTGGTTTATCTAACAGTAAATAACAGCCTGATGTCGTCTGATATGAACCTTTTACTTCATACAAAACTCTTTCTCTTCACAGTATGCAGTATTTATTGGACAAAACAGTTAGGTACCAGGCTTTTCAATTCAATTATTTTTGTTCTGCCTTAAATAACAACAGCAGTCAACTCCGAGGACTGTACAAAGCTGTCGATTCATCCTCAACAGATCAGAGAATCAAACAGTTCGAAGACATAGAAACACATTGGTCTGTAGGGAGCAGGACGATACATGTCCATAAATGTTCATAGCAACTGGGGCCGAAAGAATAGAAGGGATTTCCTTTTCATATATTTGTTTTTTTGACGGGATTTTGACATGACTTTTTTTTCATGACACTTAAAACTTCATGTTTCGCTTTGGCTTTTGGGGCTCAGAAAAAAAACACCGCCCTTTTCTCTGCACATTACAAAAAATTCAGATTTCAGTTCATGCAGTATGGGGTTGAGAATAAATATAAACCTTTTCTCAACATTAAAAAGTGAAATTCATGTGAAAGTGAAAAAAATCAAATAATACATATCTTTGACCATACAACCTGTAGTATCATCTAAATCAAGTATTTCACATCATCACTATTTTTGAAATAGTTTCTCCCCTTGGAAGTATCAACACCAGTGAGATTTGCTGCAGGAGAATCGTTTGACCAATGGTGTGGGGCCTCTGCTGTCTATCAAGGATTCATTGATAGATTTGAGTTCATTGTGTCCAATCAGGAGGCTGTGGGGGCGGGACTTCCTGCCGCTCGCATTAGAAAAACATCTCTCCATCTAAAGTGACCGACCTTTACTTTAACTGAAAAGAATAGAAAGTTAAAGATAAATGATATTTGTGGTCAGGGCGCGTGGGGCGGCAGTCTGCTCTTGTCCAGGAGACAGGAAAATGTGCTTATTGTTTATATTTAACCAAAACTGAACCAAACATTGCTCCATATTCAACTTCTAGATACACTGTGCTTCAAGTTAACGATAACAGTTGAAAAATCTGCATAGGGACCACTAAAAATACTCTTGCGGCCGGATTTGGCCCTCGAGCCGGAGTTTGACACACCTGCCTTTAGACCCTCCTACATCGGCAAGTAATATGTTTTTAAGGAGTGGGGAAAAAGCGAGAATCCTTATAGGGAGCCCCATATTGAGAGAGGGATCATGGACACACAGGCTATTCACATGTTTTCCATAAATCTGCTGTAATAAAATAAATTGGCTTCTGTAATTCACTGTTTTTTGTTCTTATTGTTCATTTGTTTGTTTGTTTGTTGCCTGCAGGACATGAAGGCCCTACGAATCGAGCAGTGCAACATCATCGGCTACGGCAGTGGAACCCCGACGCTCCTGGCTTCAAGAGGAGATTAGAAAAACAGCCTCGAGTGTCACTAACCGCACCTTAACAACCTTTTTTAAAAACTTTCACACGCGTTTATCTTTCTGTTTCTGAACACCCACCACCACACACCTGTCTCCAACCTCCTGCCTGTGGTAATAAACATGCAGTGTGATGCGGTTTAGTCATAAATATCAGTTTGCAGTATTGTTTATGGTATTTTGATTTGATTTAAATGTTAGTTTTGTATCAGCGCAGATTCCTATTAAAACACTTTCTCCCATTTTTGTTATTTTTTTTCTTAAACTGGTGTTGTACCCTGGGGCAAGACACTTCACCCACTTCACCCATTTGAGTCTGCTGTGTCTGTGTGTGAGTGGTGATGGAGGGGGCTGCCTTGCTTCTGTCAGTCTGTCCCAGGGCAGGTGTGGCTTCAGTAGTGCAACAGCTTCAGTCTCTTTTGAGTGTCCAGAAATAGTGCATTATATATTTTGTGTATCTATTTTTAAGTAAAAGTTTAGACTACATTAAATGTAATTAATAAGTATAACTAAAATATTCATTTACCCTCAGTACAAGCTTGTGTAGGTCAAGTTAAAAAGGCAAGTTTATATGTATAGCACAGTTCAGTATATAAAAGGAGACACATACAATCCCAGTTATCTGTTTTTAAACTGGATTTGAACATCGTCAGAGAAGAAGCCTGTCTCACATTTTCAGGAAGACAAATACATTTAGTCCTGACTAATAGGCACCAGCAGGAGGCCAGTCCCTGTGCTCCTCAGAGTCCCAGCAGGAGGCCAGTCCCTGTGCTCCTCAGAGTCCCAGCAGGAGGCCAGTCCCTGTGCTCCTCAGAGTCCCAGCAGGAGGCCAGTCCCTGTGCTCCTCAGAGTCCCAGCAGGAGGCCAGTCCCTGTGCTCCTCAGTCCCAGAAGGAGGCCAGTCCCTGTGCTCCTCAGAGTCCAACTTGGTCCATATGGTACTCACATGTCACAGATGTTCTTGGGGCTTTGAGGTGCTTTAAAGTCTATTTTCTGAACCACAGGAAGAAGAAAAAGTAAAATGCATTTCTGTGAATAATTGGCAGACAATATATTTATTTGAAACATTGACTCAAACAACATTAAAGGGAGGAAGTATGGATCTGTTAGAACATTTTTTAACTTTAACAACAGTTGCTTCAAAAGTGAGACAAATATCCATATAATGTTGTTTTATACAGGGAGGAAATATGACAAACAAAACTGAAGCCTCCTCTGAACTTAGAAGCACGGCTAACCACAATGCATCAATTCAAACAGAAACATAGCTGCTTTAAACCTGTAACAAGAGCACTAATACTTGTAAATACGTATAATTAAGCACTGAATCCATAAAAGGTTACTCCCACTGACGCTTACGTGACCTCAGCTCTGTCCAGTCTCGTCAAACTCAAACAAAAGTAACAACACAAACTGTCACTTTCTGTTTGTTCTAAAATTAAACTCCTTCCTCTTATAAAAACCAGTCTTTACCAGAACCCCTTTGTCTCTTCTTCACAAACACACAAGTTTATTATCCCAGAAAGAGCCTCCCGCTGTCTGACCCACTTTTACCGCTGCGTAAACAAAACCAAAAATTCTGCGCATTAACCCCTGAATAACACCCAACTAGAAACACAAAACTATTATTCAGCTTTTCACTCCCTCACAATCGTGTCCAGACATGCGCCTCACCACTCGCCTTACTACAAATACATTTTACTGGAAGAGACGCACTGGAGACGCACTGAAGTTGCGCATAGGGCCCTTTGGATGCGCATGCTCCATCCCATAAGGAGTACAGTTGTGAGTGAGGGCCAATCCGGAGCACAGAGGGTCCTGGTGGGCTGTTCACTGTGTGTATAGGACTGAGACTGTGGATGAAGATGGCTGTAGGATTGGCGCTGTCGCTGTTTTGCGTGATTTTGAGCGCGGCCGGAGCCCAGGACTCGTACGGTGAGCTCCCGGCGGGACATAGGAGCGGAGTGGACCTGGCTCTGGAGCAGATGCGCGGACATGCCTCCCTCCAGCACCATTTTCGCTTTCTGAGGACAGTGGACAAAACTGAGATTGAGGTATGAGCTTTTGTTTTTGTTATTTAGCTGTGACTATTAAAGCTGGGGTACGTAAACTGGAAGTACGACGTAAAAAGTGATGAAAAACTAGGATAAAATTGTAGCATCACCACTAACATATAATGGTCGTGTTATAAAAAGATACAAGAAATGTCACTTGGAATGAAAAATAAAAAAAAATTGCAATAGTTCTTGAAACGGGACTAAACGGGACTAAACGGCTTTATTCTTAAAATCTTGTTTTAAGAATAAATTAAGATTAAAAAAACACACAATTCAACCAAGGCAAGGCAAGATTATTTTACACAAGGCAACTCAAAGTGCTGAACAAAACAAGATAGAGTCAGACAAGGCATTACCACAACAATTATGAGCTCATATCTAATAATAGTAATAGTTTTTTTACAGTGTATGTAGTAAAAATCCATTGATCCTCACTCTCAAAGCAGATTCTCATACATGTTGTGTTGGTCTCTCTAGGAACCGCCCTCATTCAGCCAATCAGCATTCAGCCTAAAGCGTCAAAAAGTGACTCAAGATCACGTGTTCCAGTAAGATGGAGACATTTGACTTTAAAAACTTTATCTGTTGGCCCCAGTTTGTCGCCTATTCATGATTAAAACAAACGTAAAGTACCCCAGCTTTAAATTACTTTTTTGGGTAATTCTTTCTAATATTTTGAACTTGCAAATGTTTAAATTGGACACACTTTATGTATTTGTTGCATATGTCTCCACCACGCACCTTTTCTTTTTGGCTTTTAATACCAGGTAGAAAGAGCCACGTTTTTGTTTTTCTGTTATTGTATGCGTTTTTTACCGTCTGCACAGGACTTTAGTGAGAATAACCTGTTTAATAAGCTACAATTAAAAATCTGATTAATTGAAAACCAAAAGAGTCATTCTCTGTCTCAAAATCGGAATAATGTTTTGCATTTGTGCGTGAATGTGCGACTGCAGCAGACTTTGATCCCAGAGTCAACATGTCCTCTTGTCTCCTCAGTCTGGATTCGGGGTCAAATATCTGTACCAGCAGTTTCTCCTGAAGCCGACCAGATGTCCCAAAGGAACCGCGAACGCCACCCCTCAGAGATGCCCGTTCAGGAACGACCGCGTGAGTGCGACATCACAACTACCTGTTCTGGGAATTAATTAATATTTTTATTTTTTTGTATGTGACAGATTGATTACAGTTTCTGCTGCATGTTCCCACTTTTATTATAATAATATTCTGGTGGTGGCAAATCACAATGTCAGACCTCTGAAGCTAAGCAGGAAAGGCCCTGGTTAGTATTGTGATGGGAGACCTCGGGGAACACCAGGTACCACAGTGAGGCGTCTGTGGCTGTAAAGTGCCAATCTGCTGTTGTGTCCTTGGGCAAGACACTTCGCACACATTAGAATGAGTCTTGTGTGTGTGTGTGTGTGAATTGTTGGTGGTCGTGGACGGGGCCGATGGCACAGACTGGTGGCCTTGCTCTAGTCGCTGTGCCCCAGGACGACGGCGGCCACAGTATTAGTTCATCACCACTGTGGAGTGAATGAATAATGACAAGTGAAGCGACTTTGAGTGTCGGAAAAAGTGCTGTGTAAAACCGATGCATTATTATTATTATTATTATTATTATTGTGTCTCTTGCCGCCCACAGCCTCTGATGGACTGTGCCGTTTGCTACAAGACGGTGTCGGAGCAGATGGAGCCAGAGCCCAGACCCTACGTGCACTGCATCCACAAGCCCAGACTCACTGAGGTAACTGTGTGTTGTGGAAGTATGATTTTTTAATGTATTTTTGACACACACCACTTTAGAGAAACACTTCTAGACAAACTATTGTACTTCATGACGGGTCGACCCTGCTGACATTACAGTTATGTTGGTAGATGTATACATGTGTGTGTATGTGTATATATTTATATACATGCATATGTTTGTGTATGTTTATGTATTAATGTCTGATGAAGGGCCTCAGTCAGAAACGTTACTTTGTGGTCTGCAAATAACTTACTTGGAAGCAACAGCTGTGCGGATTCTTCTGTTTTCACGTTTTGCACTTTTTGAATCCAGCACTGCACTTTTTGAGTCCAGGCTACTGAGATGTACAGCCTTATTTGAAACCTTGTCTTGGAAGTACACATATATCTGTTCTCATCATACTTTACAATAAAACCTCTGTAAAAGCATATACATTTCGTCCAAAAACTATAGTCTCCTCTAACTTAAACATTGAGCAGCACGGGATGGTGTGTCCAAACAACTCGGCCTTCAACCCGCCTTGCGACATTTTGAGTCTTTTTGTCGAGGCGTGTGCAGTGAGAAAAATAAAACTAAAATAATAAAACTGTTTTATCGCCTATTGCTTGTATGTTATTGCTTATTTCAGATTATTTTTCAACTAAATATAACACCATTTGTTGTTGTTATAGGAGATGAAAACGGCCAGAACTGAGCACTGCAAAAAGATGGTCTACAACAGCGGAGCTCCCACTCTGCTCTCCGTCTCCACTGGTTAAAGAAGCTCCAGAGCCTCATGTTACTCCTTCTATCTGTATCACAAAACATCACCATTTAGAGATAGTTTTTATACTTGGCCACACACAGAGATGCAGCCTTTGTACATGTTATACAGGTGGATTACTAAATATTAAATACTAATGTCTGTAGCAATAGTTTGTTAATAATTCATGTTCCTGGACATCAATGAAGTTTGTCAAACATTGAAATGCTTAATTTTGTGATATATTTGTTTAAAGACTTCTGTAATTGTTGTTGTCCCAAAATAAAGAGTCGTGTAGTGAACAACAACACACTGTCTCCATCTTATTTATAAAGTTTTTTGTTGTGTACTTGTACTAAAGAGCTCTGTGAGTCAGTGTTGGACTCTTTGGGCGGATTTGGCTTAGTGAGGGTGGTCCATTGTGCCAGAGTCTTATAGTGGTGGAAAAAAGCCTGGTTCTATGTCTCTTCTGTGTTTTAGTATCTAACACAAGGTAAGAAATGTCACGACCAATTTGACCTGGCGCCCGCTAAGTGTGTCAAGTTTTTACTGCTGTCCAACACTCGTTCTATTCTTCCATAATGACCTCACAGCCTCCAGTGAGCGGTCTGCAGTCTGCTGTGAAGAGGAAACATCTATAGTCACGGCGTCCAGACAAACACACACTGGTAAAATCTGCAAATATTCACTTATGAGTTCAATTAAATACCAAAATACCTTAAAACATTTAATTTACTCCAATTGGGAGAGTTTCTACCAGTACCAGGTCCTTCTTTAGTCCCTCTTGGTTCTGGTTCTATCCAGACCATGCTGGTACTAAAGTGTTAGAAATGACAGAGAGTTCTGCTGGAAGCCATGGCTACCAAGGACTCTCCCCGGATACTGATTTGTTGTGGGTAGATTACTAGGATACAGAAGAAGATACTAAAGCGTAATGGAAACTCAACCGAGTTGAGTCGAGTAGATTAGGACCAAGTAGGGATGGTGGAAACGGGCTTTAGTCATAATTTACACAATGATTATGAAATACAATGTTATTCTATAAAGCATAGCAATGTATTTTAAGACTATGTTTAAGTTATGTTTAGATATTTATCTAAGATAAAAATAATAAATACATATATTTTGTATGTAAATTCCTGGTAGTGTTACTAGAACCGACCGCTAGATGTCAGTAATGCGTTAAGGGGCTTGCAGGCCTCTGGTCCAGACATGGTACCGTACTGTTGGTAAAGTCGCTCCCACTTTATTGTGTTGACATCATCAAGTAACTTTCCATGAATAAATCCGCTCCAGGCTCAGTGGATGCTTTAATCTCGACTAAACAACGAACTTGTCCAACGAACGATAACAAATCGAGTGTAGACTACTTCGGGAATGCTTTGTTTTGAGTGCGCATGCGCGTCGACATTACGGGGCGGCTCCATCCGAACAGCCCAACAACACCGCACTCCACAAATCAGCTGCGCCGCATGAGAGAGAGTGTGAGGGGCGTGCGCTGATCCGTGACTGGACCCCAGGCTCCTGCAAACACACTGCTGTCCCCACAGGATGTTGTGAGCTCCGCGGACCTCCGAGGACCAGAGAGCCCTTTCCCCTGCCTGCGTGAATGAGTGCGTGAGTGAGCGTGGATCTGTGGACGCGCGGGAGGAAGAAGAGCGAGAGGAGACGCGGAGAGAGGAGGAGAGGCGCAGTGGGCGACAACAACAGTGCGCTGAAACCTGGACTCATACAGCGTGAAGATGACGATGTCTGTCCCGGAGAGTAAGTCTGGGTCTGAGGGGAAGGAGGAGGAGAGCGAGGATGAGAGCGAGATCCTGGAAGAGAGTCCGTGCGGCCGCTGGCAGAAGCGCAAAGAGCAGGTTGGTCTATGTTTGTGTGTGTCTCTCTCCCCCTCTCTCTGTGTCTGTGTTTGTGTGTCTGTCTGTCTGTGTCTCTATAGTCTCCCCCTCTCTCTGTGTCTGTATGTGTGTGTGTGTGTGTGTCTCTCTCTGTGTATGTCTCTCTCTCTCTGTGTGTGTGCTTGTGTGTCTGTCTCTGTATGTGTCTCTCTCCCCCTCCATGTATGTATGTATGTATGTATGTATGTATGTATGTATGTATGTATGTATGTATGTATGTATGTATGTATGCATGCGTGTATCTCTGTCTCTATGTGTATGTGTGTGTATCTCTGCCTCTCTGTGTATGTGTATGTTTGTGTGTCTGTTTTATGTATGTGTCTCTCTCCCTCTGTGTGTGTGTGTGTCTCCCTCTCTCCCTCTCTCTCTCTCTGTGTGTTGTCTATGTGCGCGCTTGCACGTCTCAGGTCTGGAGGACTCTTTGCAAACAGCCGCCCCCCATGAAACAAACTGCGGAGGATTCTGTTGTTATGCAATGAGGCGTCCGGGGCCAAGGTGTTGTTATCACCGGCCCCATGCGCGCTCCTCGGCCGCCTTTAAGGGATGGTGCATGCCCTGATCCCTGATCTGCTTAGCCCACAACAAGTCTATTTCAGTGCTGACGCGATCAGTCCGCCTCTTGCTCACCCGCGGGACTTCGGTCTTTCAACTGGCATCGTTTTTAATGCATCCCATCTTCAGGCTGTAATTCACACCCATAAAAGATAAAAAGATGGAAGAGTGAGGCTTTAAGACATATCTCCAAAACCCCAATTATAGACGTGGATGAACAAGAAAGAGAGAAATACATGAGAAATAGAGAACATTAAGCATTATACTGTGACACTGTCCAGGTTAAAAAAGGTTGTGTTGCTGTGCGTACAACTGAGGGATTTTATCTTTGCTCTTTTTAATGCACAGTTTTTGAGTTTAATGATAGTGTGATTGTTCCTATGGTTTGTCCAGCACTTGCCTTGTGTGTGAACTGTGCTCTACAAATAAACTTGCTTTGCCTTAGAATTTAACACATTGTAAGAAAACTTCTTTTATTGGCGTCTTCACAAAGTGCCTAAGTTTTCAAAGGATTCACCCTAGATGTTTTTAGTCTTTAGCAAATTGGTTATTGATTTATTTATTTTCCTTTTTCCATGATTCAACAATAACTCCCACTGTGGCCTCCTCTGGCAGTTTGATTTGGCCAACAGCAACATTTCTCTTTGACATCATAAATATCTGACATTGCGTACAGAACCCTTTTTTCATTATTGCTTTCTGTTTGCGCAACTAGTGGAGTTATAATTGGCCGAGAGCGTGTTGTGTGTTGTGTAATTGTGGAACAGAGGGTGCAGCGTATCCAGCCGTTTAGATAAGATGCAGAAGTTGAAATTTTCTTGTTTATCTCTGACCCACACACACACACTGCTGCCCTTGATCTGAAGCCCCTCCCACTCCATGAACCCCCTCCCACTCCATACTATTTCCACGTATTAATGATTACTTTTGCTGAAATGAAATCCAGCCGGTTCTGTTCCCATTTATTCACAAGATGCAGCTTGTTTATCACAAGACGCTTCAGTCGATGAGGTTTAAAGATGTCGCCAATGTAAAACTGGGGTAAATATCTAACCTATTTACATTGTTATGTTCCTGTGGTAAGGACCCCCTCAAAAAGATGATTCCTCTCGTGGTTAAAACATCCATAACAACTCCAAACACAATCAGAATCCTTCTCATCTCTAAAGTTTTAATATGTTTGTGGTCATGAGCTTTGGGTAATTGACCGAAAGGATGAGATCTCGGATACAAGAGGTCCACATTAGTTTTCTCCGCAGAGTGACTGGGCGCTTCCTTAGAGATCAGTCACACGGGAGGAGCTCGGAGTAGAGCCGCTGCTTCTCCACGTCGAGAGGAGCCAGTTGAGGCGGCTCAGGCGTCTGCTTTGAGATTCCTCCTGAGCGTCTTGGGGAGGTGTTGAGGGCACGTCCCATCGGTAGGAGACCAGGGGAAGACCCAGGACATGTTGGCGGGACTGTGTGTCTCAGCTGGCCTGGGAACGCCTCAGATGAGCTGCAGGAAGAGTGTGGAGAGAGAGGGAGGTCTGGAGGTCTTTGCTGGCCTGAAATCCGCAAATTGATAAAAGCAAAATGGTTGGACATGTACAGTATGTGCCATGTGTAGGTTGCATTAGTCATTGAATATAATAGACATATATCAGTATTTTTCGATTCTTAATCCTAGGGGCCTCTGTGTGGCTTGTTAGCTGTCGCAGAAGTGTTTCCAGGAACAGCAGAGGTATGGGAGGCTCTCACAGACGCTGCCTGTTGAAATGTAAGACGGAGCTTTTTCCCGACGCGGCTCGTAACTCACTGTGATTTACAAAGCTCTGATTTTGCTCAGAGCCGTGGCACCTCTGCCCCGATGGAGTCATCTACAGTGAGGCAGTAATAAGCATTTTTATGAACTACTACTACTAGAAAAAAAATCAGGTATAGCTTCTTTAATGTTTATTGTACACTGTCCCTGTCACTTAAATTGCACTGTCATTATTACTATACTACTGCTACTGCTGCTACTACTAGAACTACTACTACTGCTACTGCTAAGACTACTACTCTAACTAATGCTTCTATATGTGCTTCGATATTTATTTGGTAATCACATCTCTTCTATACACAAATCATTACAGATACTAAAAACTTATTATTTTCTGCCTATTTAATACATGTTACTGAGCATGTGCAGGGCAGAGTTTGCTTATCAGGTCCTTTTATAAGATGTATATTACAAAGTAGCTGTAAATATGACCAACGCACATCATTCTAATGTGGTAGTAATTGCCCCTCTCAGGTGTGTAGAGTTGTTGTGTCACTTGATCTGCCCTGCTCTCTGTGTGGTTCATTTCTGCTCTTTATGACGTTTGTGTATCTGATCTTAAAGCTTTGTGCCTTCCCGAACTCTGCAGCCGTGTGCGAGCGAGAGGGAGGCGCCACTTCCTGAATCACCTGGATCTATACAACAGCAAATGACTAAGCAGAATATATAGAGTGCGTCTGGTGTAGTAGTAAAAATAAGTTCATTCATGTGTGAGCTATCTGCTGCTGCTGTAGAAGAAGAATATATTTTATTTGTAGAGTTTTTTGCCTCACAAGGACTGTGTAACATAGACCAAATTATTAACACTTCACCTGCACCCAGTATAGAGAGGGGTTTGCTAAAATATATTCCCAGTGGTTTGGAAAAGTGTCTGAATTGTTCGGAATTTGCCACATTTTTGCGTAAAAACCCAGTTAAATGTGATCTAATCTTTATCAAAATCACTCAGGTGAAAAAAACAGGGTCTGCTTGAACAAAAAACACACAAACATGTATAGATTGTCATATTTTTGAATGAGGATAACATGCAAACGATGACAGAAGGAGGAGGAATAAGTAACTGAACCTTCTGCTGTAGAACGGTTTGATTTGATTTACAGTATTCTTTGTTTATGGAGATACTTTTGTACATATACTTTTACACACATTATTATTTGACTTGGATCGTACGCGCGCTCTGATTGGCTGATTTGCGGTCTGATATTTTCCCATCTCGGACCGTTACCATGGCAACTGGTCTGCAGCGCGTATCAGATTTGATATCTTTCCTCGATAAAAAGGAAATAATGAGCGCTGACTGGGAGCATTCTCCAGTGGACGAGTTGGAAGAGCCAGAGGAAGTAAGGTTTCCTCCGGGTACTCCGGTTTCATAAAAATATGTACAATAGGACTGTGCATGCGCCTCCTGTACTGGCGACCCCGCTCCCATCTCTGTGTGGAGTGAGAGGACAAATGCCCAAAAAAATAATAACAATTGTAAACCGGTTTGTGACCCTTGTCTGTGAAAGGCGGTATATAAATAAACATTACTTACTTACTTACTTACTAATAACAGCAAATAACGACGAAAACACAACTCCTAACAGTCAAGAAGAGATTGACAACTTTGTTACAGACCAGAAAGGTAAAAACAGGATTAGGAAAACCAAGTCGGACATGAACATACTTCACAAATATGTAAAAAGCATTGGTAAAGACACAGAAGAGACTGAGAACTTACAGCGGGCGCTTCAATCATCTGATAAGTTCTCAATGTCACCATTTGACAGTTTGGTTGCATGTGTTTTTAGTGGAAACCGATTGATATTTGTCATATAATAAAACATTTATTAACCTCGCTTGCAGAGGACCTTGGTCTTTTTGCACAGACCTCTCCACGGCTCGGTCTGTACAAAAAGGCCACGGTATTTCTCTGTACAAACCTCGCGCTCGTTTAATAAGCCGTTACTATTCACCAAAGTTTAGTTCCACCTTGTGTTGAAATATATACAATTTCAATATGTGTTTACGATTTCAGATTTTTTCAGAAATACTGTAAATATACATAGATTTTTTTTTATATTTTGACTTGAATAACAATCAATCTTCAACAAATGAATTATGAAAGTAGAATAGTATTTTTGTTCAGATGTGGAGTTGGATAACGGGTTTAAAGCCTAAATTTTTACTGAATCTTGTCTATACATTTTTCAAGATATATTCTATGGTATTGAATTGAAAGTCCCCTGTAATGATGTATTGTATCAGCAGTTTCCAAAAGATACCATTATATGTGAGTGACTGAAATCTGCAAAAATAAAAAGTTTGGAGTATCTATAAAAGAGAG
Source organism: Knipowitschia caucasica (assembly GCA_964034765.1). Classification (NCBI taxonomy): domain Eukaryota; kingdom Metazoa; phylum Chordata; class Actinopteri; order Gobiiformes; family Gobiidae; genus Knipowitschia; species Knipowitschia caucasica. Next base: position 23,765,830 of record OZ035843.1, read on the forward strand.
TTTTAATCCAAGCTTCACTTCCATCATTTGGGTTTTTCATATGAACTTTTTTCTATCTCAAAGTCGTTCCCTGGAGTTTGTCTCTGCATGAGGGACCGATCAAATCTGCGGTTCCTTCTACCGTCCTCTCTCCATCTGCTGCGATCCCAAATCCAGATTGGAGCCGTTTCCTTTTCCTCGTCACACCTTTTTCTGAACGTTCTGATAGCTGCCAAGGTTTTATTCACACACAGAGAGACGCAGCTGCAGAGGGATGGGTGTTAAAGCACAAAAAACATTACAAGCTGCACACATCTTGAGGGTAATTTGGAGACTAGAACCATAAACGTAGCCTGGAATATATGTGAATGATATCATACAGTGGCTCTTCCTTATTTTTGACTAATAAATCGGGATAGATTGGATCATCATGAGTCAACCGATCACTAAAACCCCATAAATGTTGTATGAAGTATTGTGAGTTTTTTTACTAATAAATAGGGATTTCATTATTATTTGGTTATGATTGTTATTTTTCAAGATAAAATATCATACAATACAATCATACAAAATGTGTGTGATTATTTTATTAGAAAAAACCCCAAGTAATTTTACATTTTTTAGGTTTAGTCTTATTCCAAACTCAATCTCAATAGGTGGAATTTGCTTTAGGTATGCCATGTTATTTTAGATTTTTAAGGTCAAATCAACAGATGCTTACCAATATGAGAAAAGAGATATTATAATCACATCTTCAAGCACTTTGAACTTGGAAAAGGATCACGTTAGACAAAGAAAATCCTGCCGTCTTTTAACAATAATCTTGAATATTTGTGACATTGTAGCGTTTTTCTCTCACAATTCTCATAACTTTAATAAAAACGCGTCATCCTAATAACACTGACTTTCATCTACAGTCGGGCCGTGGCTCTGTGGGATCTCGTTCTAGTGTCTGTGATCCGTGGTTTTAACAGCTGTCGTGTTATGAGGCCTCACACCTCCACGACCCGAGCTCCCAGGGGCCCGAGGCTTCAGTGCGATCCCAGGACGGTGCTCTCCGGACTGGGATCCACCTGTTTGCTCGAGGCCTGCGCCCGCCTGCCCCCAGCGCCTGTTCAGAGCCGGATTAAAGCCTCCGTGGATTTGGACGAGGGCAAATGTATCTACTGTAAAGTCCTTGTATTATATGAGGAGTCCTGACCTGCTCCGAGGATTATTCTGAGTTTTGTGACTTAGACGTTTAATTCGCAGTTTTCTGACATATTGTGGTAGCCATTTTTAATAACATATTTTATTAAAGCTATATGGACATCATTGGAACCAACTGCAGAAGCACTTGCAGTACTTTCTAGGCTAAAAGCTACCGTTTTATTCAAAATCTGTGAACTCTGCTACATTGGGGGGGAAAAAAGTATTTAGTCAGTCACCAAATGTGCAAGGCCTCCCACTTCAAAAGATGAGATTTCTGTCATTTTCATTCTAGGTAAAACTCAACTATATGAGACAAAACCCGATTATTTAATCTCATTTTGTCTTTTATTTTGACTTTTGTAAGAATGGGACACACTTTTTATATTGTCAAAATGAGTCACGAGTCACATATAGGTCACATGTTTTTTTAGAGGTGAGAAAATGTCAGTGTTGCATCACCAATTACAGAGCAGTAGGAATGAGGAGCCCACAACACAAGATGAATGAACAATAACTCCATATTAAAAACACAAAATCTCGAGCTCTAGCATAATTAAGAAGAAAGTATAGCATTGTTTAGTTGACTTCGAAGGATCCTAATGAGACAGATTCTTATACGCTAACATCCCACTGTATTCTGGTCTCTCATGTCATAAACAGTGAAGGCGTCGGCCTGTTGCCGCAGAGAGATCCACTAAAAGCACAGAAGTCGATATGGTTGATGCGCTGCAGTAATGTCGTTGACAGCGTTTGCACGAGTTCATCTGAGAACTGCTCCGAAACGTTTGCGCCGCCAATTCCTTCTCTTCATGGGAAACACCGGTCTCATCTCTCACATTCACGCGGCCCCCTGAGGAATTTACCCACATTGTGACGACCGAAACCATGTGGGAAAGTAGCACCTGGCGCGAATTATAACACCTATGTTTTAATTATATAGTGTGGTCTATTATTACTCACTCTAACAACCTAACATGGAAGTACTACATTTGAGACATTTTGTTGTAATTTCTGGACAATGCTAACCCGCTAGCTTAATGAAGTCCAATATGTGCTCATATGTATCTATGTGCTCATAGATGAAGTTTTGCTCCAACTCACTCTGGCTCCAGTTACATTGAACTGAAAACTCACATTGTTACAAACATCAATAACTAAATGTTCTAACTTTTGTGGCAATATCCAGCCGTCATAGACACACACACGCACACACACACACACACACACACACACCCCAAAACGTATGAAACCAGATTAGAATCCCCCTCCCCTCCCTACTTTTATTCCCTACCTGCATTTTTTCTGTGTTATACCATTTGTCACTTCCTTGCTTGAGGCTTCCAAAAAAAGATTATTATTTGAAAAAAAAAAAATAGAAAAGTAAACTCCTCCAGCTCATTGACTGTTTGTGTCACTCTCACCATTTTGGGTTTAAAAAATCTGTTATTTAGCGTTATGTACAAACCACAAAAAATGTGGGCAACAATCTGCGTGTTCTGCGTGGGCAACAATCTGCGTGTTCTATTTTCAACAATCAATAGATTAACGAATCCCCCTGTTGAGTTGCCATTAGAACACTACTCCAAATCCAGGTGTAATGAGTTTGCACAGTTCTTCAGAGACAAGGTTCAGGGTATCAGAAATGCCATCACCTCTACAACACAAGTAACAATGCAACATCCAGTGAGGCTTTGTGAGCTAGCTCAATTTGCACCTGTCAATGATGAAACTGTTAAAAAGATAATCACAGGTCTTAGTTCCTCTACCTGCAGTCTGGATGTACTACCTCCTAGATTTCTGAAGTCTGTTATGTGTAGTCTATTACCCTCATTGACACAAATAGTAAACATGTCTTTTTTATCTGGAACATTTCCAATGGCCCTGAAAAAGGCAGTCATTAGGCCCCTCCTAAAAAAGAGCAGTTTGGATGCTGCGGTACTTGAAAATTACCGTCCCATCTCAAATCTGCCTTTCATGGGAAAAATTCTTGAAAAAGTTGCCTACCAACAACTTACTGAATTTTTAATATCTAATGACTCATTTGACATGTTTCAGTCTGGCTTTAGACCACACCACAGTACTGAGACCGCTCTAGTCAAGGTAACAAATGATATTCGGCTTAACACTGATGCAGGAAAAGTCTCTGTTTTAGTCATGTTAGATCTGAGTGCCGCTTTCGACACCGTTGACCATGAGATTCTCATGCAGAGACTGGAGGACTGGGTTTGTGTTGCTGGTACCGCCCTAAGCTGGTTTAGGTCCTATCTAGAAGAAAGGAAGTATTGTGTGGAGATTGGAAACTATGTCTCAGATAATATGGCCCTGACCTGCGGAGTGCCACAGGGGTCGATTCTGGGACCTCTCCTGTTCAATATTTACATGCTGCCATTAGGTCAGTTAATTCAAAGTATGAAAGTGTCCTACCACAATTACGCTGATGACACTCAGATCTATGTCTCACTGACTGCAGGAGAGCATGGGCCGGTGGACTCACTCCTTCGCTGTATCCAGCGGATCAGTGAGTGGATGCAATGCAATTTTCTCCAGCTAAATGCGGACAAAACCGAAATGATTGTCTTTGGTCCCGAGAAACAAAGAGAGACCGTCATTTGTCACCTTCAGTCTCTCTCCCTAAGGCCCTTAAATAAGGTCAGAAATCTGGGAGTAATAATGGACTCTGACTTAAACTTCAATAGCCACATTGGATCGCTAACATCAGCAGCTTTTTATCATCTGAAAAATATTGCCAAAATTAAAAATATTGTGTCCAGGGCAGACTTGGAGATTCTTATCCATTCTTTTGTTTCCAGTAGGCTGGATTACTGCAATGGCCTGCTCACAGGTATCTCCAAACATGCAGTAAGACAGTTGCAGTATATTCAAAATGCTGCAGCCCGAGTCCTGACTAGAACCAGGAAGTACGACCACATTAGTCCGGTCCTCAGGTCTCTGCACTGGCTTCCCGTGGCCCAGAGAATAGACTTTAAAGCAGCTCTCCTGGTGTACAAGTCTCTCCATGGCCTTGCACCAAAGTACATCCATGATATGCTAGTCCCATATGAACCAGCCCGGACTCTGAGGAGCGCAGGGACGGGACTCCTGTTAGTGCCCAGAGTCAGGACTAGACAGGGGGAGGCTGCTTTTCAGATTTATGCAGCTGGAGTCTGGAACGGTCTTCCTGAGGATGTGAGACTGGCTGCCTCTCTGTCAATGTTCAAATCCATGTTAAAGACTTTTCTTTTTTCCCGTGCATACAACTAGAGAATTTTATCTTTTTAACACACCTTGTTATTTATTGTTGTAACTTTTTGTGTTTTTAACTATTTTATTGTTTTTAATTACTTGTGTGATTTTTATGTTTTTAAATTACTTATGTGATTTTAATGCTTTTTAATTACATATGTGTTTTTAATTGTATTGTAATGGTGATGATTTGTGCATTGTGTGGTGTGGACTGTGAGGCGCTTTGTGTTGCCCTGTGCAGGAAAAGCGCCCTATAAATAAAGATTGATTGATTGATTGATGTATGATCCTGGAGTTTCTATTTTGATATTGTCTTTGTATATCCAGATTTGAGCCATACGGATTGACCAATCAGATGCATTCGTTTGCGTGAAAACTCCAGCTTGCCTTAGCAACCACCATAGCAACACGTTAGTTTGCATCTGCCCCTGCTACGGCATGTAGGTCAACCCGTCGGGACAACTGCTCATATAAAGGAATTGGCTCCAGCTTATGTCCAAATAGTCCGCAGTATGGCTTTGACTATTGCATAACAGAATAATCAGAATTTGATTAGTTTGAATTGATAATGTTGAATGTAGATGTCCTTGTTGTTGTTGTTTTGATGTTGTTTTGGCATGTGCAGTCCAGATATTCAGCTGATAGTGAAATTAGATCCACGGCGTCGTAGGCTGTCAGCGCACTCCACTGAAGCTCCTAGGGCTCTAAATATGTGTGTGGTTCAAAAGCGATTACAGACACTAAACAAGCTAGCAACTACTTCAATATTACTGTAATTTCTCGGTTTTAAGCCACTACTTTTTTCTAGTACTTTAAAACCTGCGGCCTATACAGCGGTGCAGCTAATATGTGTGTTATTATTGTGGTAGAGTTGTCAGAGTTTATGGACATATTATTTTTTTATCAAGTTTTAGTAGCTATAGGACACGTGTTTATTGTCAAAATAGACTGGTGACACTTAAAATAGTCGTCTATCTGATACATTCAAATATGAAAACTTGCATATTGCATTCAGGTGCGGCTTATATGTCAACAACATTGATTTTTATTTTCAAATCTAGGTGGTGCGGCTTATATACAGGTGCGGCTTTTATGTGAACAACATTGATTTTATTTTCAAATCTACGTGGTGCGGCTTATATACAGGTGCGGCTTATAGTCCAGAAAGTCCAGGTGGTTGTGATTCATTGGTGAACTTGTTACAGCCTTAGTGCAATACAAGTTTAAGGAAACATTGTGATAATTGTTCCCAAACTCTGTGGCCGTTTGAACATCACATAAATTGGGTTAAATATTGCGCGGCGTGTCCTCGGCTCGTCTCCATGGTAACCACTGTTTTATCTAGTCTCTGTTTTATCCTTTCAGCTTTTATCGCTTCTTGTATTCCCCCAGCAGACAACATCACATAATATCATTTGTTTTAGATGAACAAAGATGAAAACTGCCTTTTGGCTTCAGTCGGCAAAGCTTTTTATAGTAATATCACAAAACACCACAGAACTCTCCGCTCCTGCAGCTTCACAGCAACAACTTTGAATCCATTCTGTAATGTTTTTCTAATCCATAGTTTTTGTTAAGGAGAGCAAAGTCTGGATCCAGCTGGGTGTCTTTCAGAGCAATACATGACCTTTAGTAAACAAAAGCTTTCGGCCACTTACCGAACGCTCAACAAACTCTGAACAAAAATACATTATTAAAGCATTTACATTTAATTTATTAAAGATGGTTATTCAAGTCATAACAGAAAAATAAAGAATAGAAAATAGATACAGTATATCTGATTGGATGCACAAAACAATAATACAAATTAATAATACTTAATCAATATTGGATTTCATCTCAAAATATCTCTTTATCTAAAACTTGTCTTGGTTCATCCCTAATGTCATTTTGATACAACTCTAGTATAAACTGTTACCAACACCATACTGTCCAGGCGATTGTACCTTTTGTTGTAACTTTTATTGGGTCATTTCTTTGCGACGCTCGTGTTTTTGACCTTTGGAACTAAATAATATTATCTCTGTTCATTCTAGCGCTTTAGTTCCTCCGTTTGTCTTTTTCCGAGGTCATCTATAAACACAGACGCCGCTCTGCCCTGCTGTCGGAGGTGGCATCCTCGCACTGATGATTCGCATTTGTGTAAATCTGTGAGGGTGACTTTCAGGTGGAGTCACATGACCATAAAGATGAGTTTAGTCTGTGTTAAGATTTTATTATTTTTGAACCTGAACAAGACATATTTTCACTTTTGTCGACATGTAGGAGAGACACATTACAAGTACATGGTTTGTAAAGTGGTTGGACAATTATGTATGTAGCTTCCTGTTTAATCCTAAGTTATCAGTCTACAGTGTGTAAACAGCTGTAACTGCCTGTAAAAGCCCTTTTATTCCAACCCCTGTCTCTCTTACGCGCACACACACACACACATATACATGCACACACACTATGCACACATATACACATCCATACATATACAGTACACATACACATCCATACACACACATATACACACCACACAATACACAGCTGTAGTAATATCATGCTGTCGAATTCAAAAACACATAACTCTACAGTACATACACAGTCACACAACAAATGACACTACCACAAGTGGTGTAAAACATACTAAACACACACACACACACACACACACACAGGCCATAACACAAACACACAGGCCACAACACTCTGACCCTACACCTCTCTCCCACTACTCGCTCTGTGCTGATTCTATTAAACCTGGGCATTTTTGCTTATGACTATAAAATTCTGAATAAATTCACTTGAACACATTTTCTCAGTTAAAACTTTGTAGAGGCCAAAAATAACAACTCAAACCAAACTATTTAACTTTGTATAGTTTAGTTTATTGAAAACAGACGCCACAAAATTTCTGGACAGTTTTTTTTTTCTATTCTTTGAGTTTTGGGCAAGAGAAATTGCCGAGTTGACTGAAACCAGCTCCACTCTACATATTCCCTGCTCCAATCCCAAACCTTAATTGCTGCAGCCTTTTCTTGGAGTGCGCATGTGTTTTCCATTACAGCCGCTGCAGGCCTCCTCCGCCGGTGTCACTGGAGTCCTTCTCTTTTGAAGCGGCATTAGCTGCTGTCCGGATGCATGCGCAGACCGACCCCCCATATGCTCCTTTCACAATAAGAGCTTTGTTTCTCCTGTTACATAAGAGAAAAGGCTCGCAGAGAGAGGTGGACTTTTGTCTCTGTGCTCACCCGACGCCCGGCTCTGGCCACGTGCAGCAGGGTGTCCTCTTTACAACACACACAGCGGAGGTAAAGCGCTAAATACTTAATGGAGGTACGGTTTGGGCGGTTTGAGGTACGGTTTGGTCTTTTACAGGCAGTTACAGCTGATAACACACTGTGGACTGATAACTTTGGGTTAAACAGGAAGCTACACACATAATTGTTCAATCAAGTCATGGGGTAGGTTTATTCCTTGCCTATGGTTCTTCTGGCACCCCCTCTGCTGGTTATGGTAGGCGCTGCTTTGCTTCCATCACTGATATTCTTCTCCGTTGGCCTCTGACTGTGTTTCTGAATGTGTTGAGTCAACCCGAATAGGAGAACTTGTCCGTGTTTGAGTAAGTAATAGGTCAATGTGGGCCTCCCCGAGCTTTCTAACCTTTTCCCACTGGGTTTTAGAGTTTTAAATCTAAAGCAGAAGGGTCTAGCATGAGGACTGTGATGATCCAGGACACTCAATATTCAACAACGTTCATGGACATTGGTCATCTGCCCCTTATGGAGTAATACCAATGTGTTTTTATCATTGCATTTCTTGATTCTCTGATCTGTGTTGGCGAATTCAACGGTTTTGTGAAGTCCTCAGAGATAATGACTGTTGTTGTTTTGGGCTATACAAGAATATTGAATTGAACGTGTCTGAGGACTTTGGATGTGATATTGAATTTTTTTTTAGAAACCGTTAGGAAACCCATTCTTACTTGTTTTTAGTGTGATAAACAAATAATGGTTCCCGCACACGTTTCGGGCCTGAGACAAATCAGGCAAATTGTTGTGTGATTTTTTTTAACATGAGGTATTTCAGAACTAAACCAAACTGAACTAAACTAATCGGACAGAGCTCTATTTTGGCACATATACGCAAAGTATGTGTGGCCATACTGCATGGGAAAGCCAGATCTCGCCGAACTTCTGAAACTAAGCAGGGCAGGGCCTGGTTAGAACTGTGATGGGAGACCTCTGGAAACACCAGGTGCCACAGTGGGGCAACTGCGGTTGTTAAGTGCCAATCGACACTTTTCACCCTCATTGCCTAGAACAGGGGTCGGGAACCCAAAATGTTCAAAGAGCCATAATTGACAAAAAAACTAAAAACAACATCTGTCTGGAGCCGCAAAAAAATAACAGCCTTGTATAAGGCTTTTATGAAGGTAACACAGGCTGCAAGATGTATTAGCTATATTAGCCTAATATCTAAATGACAAAGTAAAGGCTACAAATACATAATAATCATTCATGATTATCAAATGTGTATTTTCACTGCAGCGTGTCGCACCACGCGTGTCGTGAATGACGCAACACGGGACAACTCTGCTTTAGTTTAACTTCCATTTTTTTGCCTTCATGCAATTATAGAAATACAGTAAATCAATCTGCTTTGGGCTCAGAGGTCACGAACCTGCATCACTGTCTGCTCATATCCATCACGTCACAGGCTGAAGTTTGCTGGAGCTGAATTAAAATCCTTAATGGCCTTTTCTTTCACCGTCTTTGAGAAGGTTTGAAGTCTGAAAATAGGTGCTCTGAATTTTTGATGAATGAATCCTTCACGTAATCACCGTTTACGGTGTTTTGCGCGTCGTTGTTCCTCGTGTTGCAACAAAACTTTTCATTACAAACATGAAGCAGTCCTTCCTCATTGACTGAAAGAAAATGTTCATTCTCATTCTTAGTCCAGTCTTGTTATCGACTCTTTCTCGTTTTAGCTTTGGGATACATGTGCACTTACAGTCTATGATGCACACACGTCGGTTTGTTTACAGCAGCGGCCGCATGGGGCGGAGCCGCGTGACCGCGCGTCATAGGATATGACGCACTACGTTGACAGAAATGTTGAAATTAGATATTACTTATACATATTTTTACAGCATTTAAAAACGTAAAGATTGTTTTTCCTCCTACAGAAACCACATTCAAACTAGAAATAAAATATAGCACTCACACTCCATTTTTAGACATTTTTGAAAAGGCTCCAGGAGCCACTCCAGGAGCACTCAAGAGCCGCATGCGGCTCCGGAGCCGCGGGTTGCCGACCCCTGGCCTAGAATGAGTCTGGTGTGTGTGTGAATGGTTGGTGGTACTGGTTGCCTCGCTGCTGTGGCTGCAGTAGTACTTTCTCACTGTGTATGGAGTGAAAGAATGACATGTGAAGCTGCTTTGAGTGTCCAGAAAAAGCACTATATAAAACCAATGCATTATTATTATTATTATTAAGTAGGACTGTGTTACTAAACCAAACTGAATCGGTCGACTTCTCGCTTCTCCTCATACAAGCTGTGTCTCCTCACCTTCTCCTGTCCCTGGGATAACACAGTTTACAGCGGAGTGCCACGGTTACCAGCACCAACACGCACGAGCACGCCGCAAACCCACTCACACCGCCCCGTCCATCTCTGTGTCAAATCCTCAATGGGACTTTGCAGACTCTGCCAGCACCATCCTGCAGAGTTTCACCCCATATCACCCTTTTTATTTGCACTGCAGTAACCTTGTCTGGGCCCGAGTGCCGAACGGGGCGGAGCCTGGGCACATAATGCATTCTCAGTAGCAAGAGGACGAGCCGCGTGTGGATTTATAGCCATGCGTTGGGTAATCCAATAGGCTGAAATGATCCCACTTTTATAGAGAAGCTCAAACAGACACCAGGCTAAAACCCAGGCCAACCGCCCACCAAGGCCCAGATGTTTTTATAGCACTGGGAACCACTCCAGATCTGTCCCTGTTTCTCTTTTCTAGGAACTCTAAAAAGGGGGCAGTGGAAACAGAGGAACGTGCTTGTTGTGTAAATGGCTACAGTTCACATACAGAGCCAGGTTTATTTCTTTTTGGAAAGGTGAGAGTAATGGGAGCCCTCGTGGGAATTGGGGCGTAGTTAAAATAGATTTTTGTTTATATGGGTGAAGTTGCCACCAGCGGTCGTCACATGAACAAACACTGATTAGACTTGAAGGATGTTTATGTTTTCGGTGGTAGCACTGAATTGTGGTTAAGATTTCCACAAGACCACTGCGTTCAAATAAGTCTTTTCTGCAGCCACATTAGCAGCCCTTTGCTATGGCATGATTATTATGTTCTAGTATTCAAGTGTGCAATAAGCATTAGCCGAATGAATAGATGCATTGTGCCAGGCTACAGCAGGAGTGCTAATGTATTAAGTTAGAGATTTTATTTTATTCTAGTATTGAGTTTATTTATCTTGCTGTGTGCTCCTCATTCCAACTGTTCTGGATCTCTCTCTATATACAGAGATTAGTAGATGTGAATGCTTCTTAACTTCATTTTTTCAGTCAGTCTCTAAATACAAGGCCAAATTTACTGACAGGTTCTACTTTCATTGGAGGAAAGTTGCACAATAGCTTCAGCAAAACTATTGCACAATAACAGGATCGGCTTGTTTTGATTTATTTTGTTTTGATCAGGTTTGCAATGAAATGTTCTGCGTTGGTTTTTATCGATAATCATTAGCATTTCTGTCTTTTGCTCCATTCATTTACAATCTGCATTTTTTTTCACACAAACGTGAGTTAAGGCGGCACCCATTGCCCTCGGAGACTAAACTTGAGCATGTACCAACTCAGCCTCATAAAACACATTGGAAAGAATATACAAGAAAACAACATAATTGGTTTGTCTTAACCAGAAAGAGTATTGTATGTTTTCCCGCTTTTTAATTGGACTGATTACTTATTAGAAGACATGTTATCGTTTTCATACTTGTATAAGAAAGAGCCCTGCGAGTCACTATTTGACACTAGTGAGACCTGATTGGCTGAGTGAGGGTAAAACTCTCTCTTTTTCACTTTTCCACTTGAAAAAGCTGATCCAAAGAAGTGACAGACGCCAAAAATACATGTAAGTGAAGAATCAAGCTTTTTTGCTAGCAAGGAACTAGCTAGATAGATATTTATTGTTACAGATCCAAATGTTGTGGTTTTAAAATGTGGTTCTCTGCATTTTAACACTTTATTCTCACTATCCTCTATAAAGCTGAGGTGTTGAAAAAAGGTGCCAGCTCTATTTTTCCGCACCATCCGCTTCCTGGTTCCTACTGTCTCGTTATCACCCGGCAGTTACCAGGCAACCGGCTGCTCATATGTGTAATTACCGTCAAAGTTTGGACTGTACAGTTTGAGTCTGTACCAGATCCACGGCTCGGGGGAAGAACGTTGCTGCATTCCAGAGTTTATTAAGTCTTGTACGGCGCGGCACGGGTCAGATCTGCGCGGCTCAGAAGACGTCGGGAACACACCGGAGGCAGTGTCTGTGGGTCAAGCAGAAGAAGGGACCTTTTTTTTTATCTATATGTGGAGCCAGAAAACAAAAGTGCATTGCTTTTCTGGGAACTGGTTTTAAAGTAGAGAGTGATGTAAAATGAAAATCGACTTGTTTGTTATTTTAGCCGTGTTACAACTTGCTTTGAAATGAATCATAAAAAATGCATGAAATTTCTTCTTTTACGTAATGTAGACTGAGAAACGAGTGTGGCATAGTTAAATACATGTAAATCCTCTGAATAGTTTGCTCAAGTTACTCAGAAAAATGAATGTATAAAGAAAGTATGAGGTTTTCTTCAATGTATCTGTAACGTAGCCCTGAATCACAACCGCAGTCAGCTCGAAGAACTTTACAAGGTTGCCGATTAGCCAACGACAGATCAGAGAATCAAACCCTTTGGTCCATAGGGAGAGAAATTACTGCTAATATATGTCCTCAAAAGTCCTGGATCATCACCACTGTCCTTAGATCCTCCTGAATCGGCAAAAAACAGATAAAAAAAAATTCGTTCAGATTTAATGTATTTGTGTATAGCTCTAAATCACAACAGCAGTCATTTACTAGGTTGTCGATTCAACAATGAATATGAGAAAATACAATATTAACAAACTCACATAGATTACAGGAAAACCACTGTTGCCTAAGGACCATGTTCATAAAAATGTTTTTAGTTGTGCTTAAAGGTGCAGTCAGTGATTTTGTTAGCTTAGCCCAGTGTCTCCCAAAGTGGGGTCCGCGGCCCCCTGGTGGGTCGCGAGGGTACTGCAGGGGGGCCGCGGGAGGTCATAACAAAAATAAAAATAAAATAATAATTATTTAATGTTAAATTTATAATGTTTTGTTTGTAATATTAAAATATTTGTGTTCATTATTTGACTTGAATAATCCACTGTAATCATTTTTGTATTACAATGTTTGTAGCAGAGGCTATTTCCCCAAAATAAAATAACCAGAAGAGCCTATTCTTAATGTTGTCTTCTTGGTTATTATTTTGGGGGGCCACGCAGACCCGTCAGATTTTTAAGGGGGCCTCGGTGTTACTGAGTTTGGGAATGGCTGGCTTAGCCGTAGCACCAACTGGAAACTACTCCCCCCTCCCCTCCCTCTCCACCAAACCAAACATCCGGCATTTTCTTTTCTTTGTCACAACAGGGAGAGTGGGTGGCAAACGTGAAATTGGCATTTTCTGTTCAGCCATTTCAGGTTTTAGAAAATCCGATAACTCCGGTGCACTCGCGAGAAACAGGAAGAGGGTGAAGGGGGTAAACACCTCCCATTGGTTTGTTGGGGATGAACGAATCCCATTGGTTCATTTTTATCGGTCCGCTCCAAAATATGTTTTAGTAATTTTTAGAGAGTATAGGCATCTGCTCCATTACTATTTGAAAACACATGATAACTTGATACTTTGAGGGTTTAGGGACGTTTTCCCACAATATAAAAAAAAAAATGCGTCTGGAAAAAATCACTGACTGCATCTTTATTTGCTACAATAACCAATTTTTTTCAGTTTACGTAACACACTCTCAACAGCATGCGACATCAATCCTTGAGCGTATGCAGTGATTCTGGTCTCATGACTCAGCTCGCAGCTCGCAGTGGGGCTCGCAGCCTGGAGGTTATGTAAGGATGATGGAAGCATGGCCCCTAATGTACTTCAGCTGTGGTGGAGGGGCCAAGATAACACACCATAAGGCTGCTCTGTACTGCTCTGTTTGCCCTGCACTTCGAATTCTAATGAAATCTAATTAAAGCTGGTTTACCTAACTTTCAAACCACATGAATTTAACTTTGTACTTTAAATCCATTTCACCCTTTTCTTCTGTGGCAGTGCTTATTCCTATAGGTTCCATTTGTTTATGTTATGATTGATGGTAAAACAATTATAGAAAATATAACTGTTTCTTTTATATAAAACTCTGGTTTTATCAATAGTTTTCACATGCATCTATTTTTTGTCATATCGATCCACCTTTTTCAGACATAAAAGTGATGCGCATGTTGTGCTCCGATTTGTTCACAACATTACCATAAACAAAATGTATTTATGAAACAAAGAAAACGTAGGTACGCACTGGCAGGATGATGGTTGAGTGGTTAGCCCCCTCGCTTCTCAGCTTCTGTTTGGAGTTTGCATGTTCTCTCTGTGTCTGCAAGAAGTTTCCTCCGGGTGCTCCAGTTCCCCCTGCCACTAAAATCATGTACAATAGCTCCCCTCTCTCTGGGGTCAGGATTCTAAAATCTTTATGGTTGAATGAAGTCCATTCCCCAGCTTTACCAATGAACCCTGAATGCTGTAAGTCAGGGTGTGTGATATGAATCTAGCCTGGTCGTACCACACCATAGTACAAATTACATTGGATCTGAGTTTATGGTCACGTATGTAATGCGCCCGTGTGAGAGGCACCAGACCCAGACGTTACATGCAGTGAAATGATGATAGAGCGGAGTGTACGGATGGATAAGGCCAGGCCAATATGCATGTAATGTGGTTTTATAATCATTCGTAGCTACAGCAACAGTTACAAGTCTCCCAAGCGTCTTTTAGAATGGGTTATGTATGTTTCATATATTCTCACCTTGCTTCTTAAATGCTTCTGACAATAAGCCTCCGCTCTGTGACCGGGAGGAGCAGGTCACCATAATAGGATTAACTATGGGACCAACGCACTCATATCAATTATAATCAATCACGTCAGAGTCTTACTATGCCATGTTATCTGAGCACATACGGAAACAAAACTGGCTTTAGCTTGAATTCCAGAGGTCTTAGCTGATATTGCACCGAGCAAAGTCCAGGATTCCAGGAGTATTAGGGACTGAACTCATGGATAATGTCTACAATGTTTTTCAAATAGGATTATTACGAGAAATGGCAGTTAAACGCATACACATGTTTTTCAACGGCGCCAACCTTTCCCATTGGGGATGAAGACAATTTTAGATTACATTTCGGACCTGGACGGCAACCTTTTCAACCTCCCACCCTAACACAAGACAACACAACATACAAAACCCAGGCACACACACACACACAGTTACCATAGATACCATGCTAGTACCTTAGTAAGAAATACCTTATAGATGAAAAAAAGTCAAAAGTAGTAATAAATATGGTAGAAAACTAAACTCAGAATTCCATTGAATCGAATGTGAGCCGAGAAATGTGCATGTCATGAATGTGCAAAAAGACAGAAAGTGTGCAAAGATGTTAAAAGGTTAAAAGTTTGTCTCTTTTGTGCAATATATATCAATCAATCAATCCACGTTTATTTGTAGAACGCCTTTCCTACACAAGGCAACGCAAAGTGCCTCACAACCCACATTACATCATGCATCAACCATCAAACATTAGAATCTACATAAACATTAAAAAGACACATCAAGAGCACAAACATAAACGTAAAATATGGAAATTACACATGGGATTAAAATCCTAACCAGCCATCCATCCATCCATCCATTTTCTACCCTTTAATCCATTTCTGGGTCAGGGGGGTGGCAGTCAGAGATGCCACCCAAGTCTCATAGCACCAGCTCCTAACCAGCCATAGTGCATTAAAAATATTAAGGATAAAATCAAAGATCCTATGTCAGATCTTGGAGTTCTAGTAGTTTCAGAATCCTGGAGGTCATATTGTTGACAAGGGGCACTTGTCCCTTATATCTACACTACTGCAGTGTTGCACATGGATAAAGGTCGGGAACCACTGATATATGCCATTACTTTTACAGCATCTGGTGGTGTATCATAAACAAACAAACTTCTCTCTACATTTGACAGCTATATCTACATGTTGCGATTATAAAGATTAGATACACAATCAGTTACATGTGTTTGTTGCCAGATTTTTCCTGCGTTCAGATAAAGTGCTGTGTCCTCTCTGAAAACCCTGTATCACATTTCACACATGCCTGAACCTGCGATAACATTCAACCTCTCGTGCACTTTATGGATACTCGGCACTCCTGGTGTTGTATGTTCTCGGTTGTATCGCCTCCGTGGCCGGGGCAGCACAGGGCAGAAGGGGCAGTGGAGGAAGTGGCCTCTGGGTGAACCGGCCGGGGATCAGCGTGTTGTGCTCTGGGCCTGTGTGTGTGGGGCGGCGGCAGGCGGCTGTGTTTGTGGATCACTGGCTCCATGGTCTCGCTGCAGGAGGATCAGCAGATTGACCCTGGATGAGCTATGCTGTGCACTGCTGACTCCTGAGTGACAGGGCTGGCCCTCGTGCAGAGAGAGACAGAGAGAGAGAGAAGAGAGAGAGCGAGACCAGAGAGAGAGAGACCAAAGAGACAGAGAAGCAAGAAACCCCCTCCATCCAAGACAGGGAGACCAGAGCGAGAGAGAGACTAGAGAGCGAGACCAGAGAGAGAGAAGCAAGAAACCCCCTCCATCCAAGAGAGAGAGAAAGAGAGACCAGAGATTCCAGAGAGAAGCAAGAAACCCCCTCCATCCAAGAGAGAGAGACCAGAGAGAGAGAGAACAGAGAGAGAAAGAGACCAGACAGAGAGACCAGAGAGCGAGAACAGAGAGAGAAAGAGACCAGAGAGAGAGACCAGAGAGCGAGACCAGAGAGAGAGAGAGAGAGAGAGCAAGAAGCAAGAAACCCCCTCCATCCAAGAGAGAGAGAGAGAGATCACCTTTATTTATATATGCCTTTCACAGACACAAAGCGCTTTACAATTGTGGGCATTTGTCTCTCACTCCACAGAGATGGGAGCGAGAGAGAGAGAGAGAGAGAGATTGTACGAGAGAACGAAAGAGAGAGAGAGATTGTAGGAGAGTGACAGAGAAAGAGATTGTATGAGAGAGAGAAAGAGAGAGAGAGAGAGTAAATGAGTAAATAGTCTGGCTCTGATTCAGGACAGACATGACTCGTTCCCACACAGGGCGGTGTTGATCATAATGATTCTAATGACATGCCTCCGGAGGTGATCAATACTGCTCTACTTAGCAACACATTTATGAACATGTGTGTTGTGCGTGGTCAACGAGACGGACTTTGTTTCAATAATTATGTTCTTCATAATTTTTTCCGATACGTCTTCTACATATATAATTAACATCTGTAGCTTTCTTTAAACTATTCTCTTACACCTGCTCCTGAGATAGATATTTGTATTGTTACGTTCTTCTCCTCAATAGCTATATTTAATCTCTAATTATCACCTGTCACTGATTAAGTGAACACTATGAACTGATTTCCACACACTCTGAGGCGGGTCTTCACCTTTAACACTGCACACCCAGCCCCCCACTCCTCTCTCTGCGCTGATGACCCAGACTGTTATGTCAGCAGCGCCCCCTGTGGTGGGACAGAGGCAGGTCAGGGCAGCTTCTTACATCTCCTGCAGCAGCTGGGCCTTTGTGCCGTGGACGCTCTTTAAATCGTGTCTTTTGTCTCCCACACAATGAGACGAGTGTGTACAGCAGGGAACTGGAACATGGAGCACAAGTCATTGTTCAACAGTCTGTGGAAGAGGACACACGGACGTATTGTTATTCACTCTGTCCTGATCTCTGCTCTTAATGATGTTTCATACCCAACTGTGTATTTATTATTCATTATTATCAGCTCGAGGGGGCGACTCATAGGTTCTTTCAGCGCTGATACCGATAAATAGTAGTCATCATTGACCCATCATTAACAATAACTGATGTAATAACAATACATCAGTTTTATTTACTGCTTTTCGGACACTCAAAGGCGCTTCACATTTAATTATTCTTTCACTCCATACACAGTGCCTCAGCTGCCCTGGGGCACACTGACAGAAGCGAGGCAACCTGTAAGTGACATCGGCCTCTACAAACACCACCAACCATTCACACACACACACACACACACACACACACACACACACACACACACGCACACACACACACACACACACACACACACACACACACACACACACACACACACCAGACTCATTCTAATGTGCGTGAAGTGTCTTGCCCAGGCACACAGCAATAGTTTGGCACATTACAGCCGCAGTCGCCCCACTGTGGCACTGTTGTTCCCATAGACTGTATATAATAACGGACAGAGTCACGCCTATCTCCGCCGTTCGTAGGAGTTGGCCATGAAAAGTGCTTTCATGGAGCAATCCAAGATGGCCGCGAGTGGTCCCGCCCACAAGAAAATTGTGAAAAATCTGCGCATGCGTCAGCCGGCGCAGCTCCATTCATTTGAACGAGAGACTTCAAAAATTCACAGCAAGTAAACTAGAGTGGACCAAAATAATCCACCCCCCTCAGCATTGACACACATGTGGATTGGAGCTTTGGGCCAAGAGCCAACTTTTGGTCCATTCTGTGAAGACGTTTTTGAGAGGTATATGTAAAGAGGTATGTGTAAACACATACACCTGTCCACATTAACTGATGTATGATATGCTTATGCAGTCTTGTAAATAGTATATTTTTGAATGTGTGAACACAATGTTAGTCTTGAATGATGTTATCTCTGTCTTGTAATTTTGTCATGTTAATGTATTTTAATAGCTTTTTAACATCACAGCCAGGGGACTACAGATGAAAAATAGCCTCCTTGGCTAATTCTGGCTTTTTTAACTCATGTTTTATCATGTGTTTTATTAAATTGCATTGTCCCCCTTTGAAATAAACTAAACTGAACTGAAACTGAAGGTCTGCCAACGCTATATGTTAGCATTGGCTAATTCCTCTTCTGGGTCCACCCCCATCGGGCCGGGGTGGTATTGCAGCATGTCAGCACACGTCATTTCGGCCACTTTTGAGCTGGGACCCGCTCCCACTGGTTGTTCCCCAGAGGTCTCCCATCACAGCACTAACCAAGCACTGCACAGCTACAGAGGCCTTACAAGATCTGGCTTTCACATGCAGGTGGCACCACTTACAGGAATAGATACATAGAGCTGATATTAGGATAATAAAAGTGAAAATATGGGTTTCAAAATGTTAAATTACACATACTACAAACCTGAAGCCTATTTTTATGTATTGAGCAGATAAACAAACACTGGATGTGATGACAGACTAATATTTATTGTTTTTGATGAGATGAAGATGCAAGTATAAAATCGCTGAATACTTGCTTCTTTATTATGCTAAACTTAGAGATTCTATTTGATTTCTCGCCTCAGCCCACTCCTTCTGAACTTGTACTGAAATGCCATACTGTAATTTGTAAAGCTGCACCAACATGAGATGTAGGGAACTCTTATGAATTCAAATAATCAAAAATAGAAAACTAAATCTGCCGAAGCTGCTGTAAAAACAATCCTGTGTATTTGTCTGAACTTTCGCTCACTTCCATTCACACGAGCTGTCCCCGTTTCTGGACATGTTTGTTGATCCTACTCTTGTTTTCCTCGACCATCTGCTCTGCTCTCTGCATTCCTCGTCGCTGGAGGCTTGAGAAAATGAAAACGTGAGATGTGACAGAAGTGACGCGTGCTTAATATCCGCTGAGTGTCATTTAGTTTGATTTAAACACAGGAAACGGCGTCAATTCAAAGGTTTTTACAGTATTACAGCGGCTCAGACGGTGCAGACGGAGCCACAGCTGAGTGACGAAGGGTAGAGACGCTCAGAGGACTTGGAGTTTTGGATATAAAATCAAACATAAGCTTGAACGATGATGGAGGCCTTTGAGATAAGCATTATGATAGTCAGAATCCAAAACATAATATTTTTATTGCCATTGTACATTCAACAAGTCACCGCTCTGTGGCAGATAATGCATGGAAACAGAGTTCAACCTTATCTGCTTTGTCTGTGTATATATTGTATATTAACAGATGTGTACTACTATTATCCCTGTATTTTATACTCTAAATGTGTACAGTACATATTCACAGATATGTATATCCCTGAGCACCTACATCCATCGTGAAATACTCTGCAAGCTACTGTGACAATGCAATTTCAAGTCTGTCCAAGTCTAAGTCAATCTGGAAGTGACCAAATTAGAATTTAGCTTGTTGCCCTGTTTCCACCAGCTCTACTTGGCCCTATACCCTCTTTTTTTAGTCCCTGTTTGGCCCGGCATGGTTATATAGTGTGCACTTTATCTATCCCCGTAGGGAACTTTGTCCTCTGCATTTAACGTCCGGGAACCCATCTCCAGATCTCAATGCCCGGCTCGGTCAGAACCTATTATGCATGTGTAGGTGAACCCGGAGCACCCGGAAGAAAACCTTCACAGACACAGGGAGAACATGCAAACTCCACTCAGAAAGGCCCTGCTCTCCCCCCGGATACTGTTTTATTTTTGGTAGGTTGCTAGGATACGACACAGATACTAAAGCCTAATGGAAATAGATAGATAGATAGATACTTTATTGATCCCTGTTGGAGAAATGCAGGTGTCCAGTAGCAGCAAAAATAAAAACATTAATTAAATAACATTAGATGCAACCAGGCACTTGAGTTTCAGGGCAGTAAATGTTGGAAACCTCTGATATACAGGACAAAGTCTGATGTGAGGAGTAATAGTTTTCCTTAACAAACCTAAACTTAATAGTGTGTGAAGTCTGTGTTTTCCACATGGTTCTCTGAGGATCAAAGGGAAAAACAGTCGTCTGGTGTCTCCTCGTCGGTCGCTGAGGTATGAGGCGTAGGAAGAGCCTCCGTTGTACCAGGACCAGACTCAGTCCCACTCCCTGAAGACAAAGGGGGTCTGTGAGCAGCACTGAGTCTCTGGTCCGGTCCTGAACCTGCCTCTGCTGCTGCTCTGACTCATCCCACTCCCACAGCAGAGAACAACATTCGAGAGCTGTAAAAAAAATATGAATGGGCTGTGTTTATTTATTTGGCATTCAAGACCTCTCAACATGAATTTGGTGGAATCTGTTTGTAGTGATGAGTGTGTGGGTTGGGATTTAGATTTTTCATTCTCAATAGAAAAACATACAGTAGAATCAGAATCAGAATCATAATCATTTTTATTGCCACGTAAGTAACAGGAGGTCACAGACTAGGAAATTGCTTTGGCTCAGTGCAACAGTCAAAAAGAGATAATAAAAATAAGAATAAATTTAAATTTAAAATAGAGTTACAGTTACCATTTACAATATACAAGTGCACATGGTGCACACAATGTAAGGTGACAGCAGTACAGTGAAGTAAAGTGACGTATGATGGGCAGTAAAGTGACTTTATAAAGGGCGGGGGGACAGGTTAAGAAGTGTTCAAGAGTCCAACAGCAGAGGGGAAGAAACTGTTCTTGTGGCGGGAGGTTCTAGTCCTGATGGACCGCAGCCTCCTGCCTGAGGGGAGTGGTTGGAATAGTCCATGTGCAGGGTGAGAGGGGTCGGCTGTGATACGACCAGCCCGGCCTCGAGCTCGGGCGACGTACAGGTCCTGCAGCAATGGAAGGCTGCGGCCGATCACTTCCTCTGCAGAGCGCACAATGCGCTGTAGTCTCTGTTTGTCCCTGACTGTGGCTCCAGCGAACCACACGGTGATGGAGGAGGTGAGGATGGACTCGATGATGGCCGTGTAGAACTGCACCAACATCTGTGCAGGCAGCTTGGCTTTCCTGAGCTGCCGCAGGAAGTACATCCTCTGCTGGGCCTTCTTGATGAGGGAGCTGATGGTCGGCTCCCACTTGAGGTCCTGGGTGATGGTGGTGCCCAGGAAACGGAAGGACTCCACAGAGGTGATGGGGGAGTCCATCACGGAGGGTGGGGGTGGGGGGACAGTGCTCTTCCTGAAGTCCACAATCATCTCCACTGTCTTCTGGGCGTTCAGCTCCAGGTTGTTACCACTGCACCAGGACACCAGCCGGTCCACCTCCCTCCTGTAGGTGGACTCATCGTTGTTGGAGATGAGTCCAATGAGGGTGGTGTCGTCCGCGAACTTGATCAGCTTCACGGAGTCGTGGCTGGAGGTGCAGTGGTTGGTGTACAGGGAGAAGAGCAGGGGAGAAAGAACACAGCCCTGTGGGGCTCCTGTATTTATAATCCGAGAGTCTGAGACATTCTTCCCCAGACGCACTCGCTGCTTCCTGTCCGTCAGGAAGTCAGTGATCCACCTGCAGGTGGAATCGGGCAAGTTGAGCTGGGAGAGCTTGTCCTGGAGCAGGGATGGCAGGATTGTGTTGAAGGCAGAGCTGAAGTCCACGAACAGGACCCTGGCGTAGGTCCCCGGGGAGTCCAGGTGCTGTAGGATGTGGTGGAGGGCCAGGTTAATGGCGTCGTCTACAGATCTGTTGGCTCTGTAGGCGAACTGCAGGGGGTCCAGGAGGGGGGAGGTGAGGGACTTGAGATGGGAGAGGACCAGGCGTTCAAATGACTTCATGACGACAGACGTAAGTGCTACAGGTCTGTAGTCATTGAGTCCTGTGATCCCGGGCTTCCGGGGACAATGATGGAGGATTTGAAGCAGGCCGGGACATGGCAGGACTGCAGAGAGGTGTTGAAAATGTCCGTGAACACAGGAGTAAGCTCACTGGCGCAGTGTCTCAGAGTGGCCGGAGACACGTGGTCCGGGCCAGGATATAGCTATAGATATATCCAATCCACGTGGCCAAAGTGCTGCACAGGTACAAGTAACTCATTAAGATCTATGAATGGATGAATTACAATGAATTAAGAACATTAAAATAACAAGTAAAATAAAACAATTAAAACAAAATAAAAAAATTAAACATTAAAAACTATCCATCCATTCATCCATTTTCTACCCTTTAATCTATTTCTGGGTCAGGGGGGTGGCAGTCAGAGATGCCACCCAAGTCTCATAGCACCAGCCCCTCACTGACCCTCTGCAGGTGGTGAGTCCACAGGAGGACGGCTGCTCTATGACTGTGAGCATAGCCTTGATCTTTCAGTGGGGGCTTTGGGCAAAGTGGGGTTAAGTGTCTTGCCCAAGGACACAACGACAGCAGTCATCAGTGGGAGTCGGTGGAGAGGTGGGAATTGAACCCACGACCTTCTAAAAATGGTTATAAAATGAAAAAATTAAAATAAAATACAGTAAAATGAAACAATTGAAATAAAATAAACAATTAAATTGAAATAAAACAATTAAATAAAATACAATTAAATTTAAATAAAAAAAAATTCAAATGTATTAATAACAATAAGAAACAATGATCTATATACATAAATAAACAAAACAATCAGAAAAATAAACATAGGTTGTTATATTCCTGGTTGAAGTGTACTTCATGGATACTGGCATCATGAATAATATCAAGTAACATTGAATTGGAACTTTTGAATGACTTGGAAATCATTGAAAAGAAGCACCTTTCTTTGTCCCAATTGTCAACATCTCGTCTTCGTGTTGTGAATAAATGATATTTGAACGAAGTGACGCAGCCTCGAGCGACTCCAGGAAAGCCCCGTCCATCACCGTGTAACTGTGTAACCGTGTAACTGTGTAACCGTGTAACCGTGTAACCGTGTAACCGTGTAACCGTGTAACCGTGTAACTGTGTCGTTATTTACCGAGACCATGGGAGTGTCGGCGTGATAGCGTTTTTGATTTTACCGTATCAAAGCCACGGCGTGTGTGGAAACCCCTCTCATATTTCACTAATGAGATTTGGGAGAATATGTAAATGAAGCTAATGGTCTTGGAATAATAAATGTGATGTTATTTGTTACATCTCAACAGCAAATCTACTCACAGTGATCTGTCTGATGTTCAGCCGTGTTGAGGATCACAGGATCACAGGATCACAGGATCACAGGATCACAGGATCACAGGATCACAGGATCAGAGGCTCACAGGATCAGAGGATCACAGGATCACAGGATCAGAGGATCACAGGATCACAGGATCACAGGCTCACAGAATCACAGGATCAGAGGATCACAGGATCAGAGGATCACAGGATCAGAGGATCACAGGATCACAGGATCAGAGGATCACAGGATCACAGGATCACAGGATCAGAGGATCACAGGATCACAGGATCAGAGGATCAGAGGATCACAGGATCACAGGATCAGAGGATCACAGGACCAGAGGATCACAGGATCACAGGGTAGTAACCAGGAGATCATGGTCCAACCCCAACAATGACATTATGAACGTTTATGGACCAAGGGCTCCTGTGGGTTTGTAGTTAGTGTTTGATTCTCTGATCTGTTGTTGGTGAATCGCTAACTTTGTAAAGTTCCTGCTGCAGACTGTTGTTGTGAAATAGGACTGTACACAAATACATTTAATAGAATTGATTTTAAGAAGCATTAATGAGGTTTAGAAGGTTGTATTTCTTTATCACCTTTTCATACAGATTTTGTATTAGTTAGTTATTAGTACTAATACCTTAGTTACCCAAGTACCTTACAGCACCTTATACCGCAAGTACCTTATAGCACCTTATATCAAAAGTACTTAATACCACCTTATAGCACAAGTACTTTATAGCACCTCATAGTACAAGTACTTTATAGCAACTTATAGTACAAGTACTTTATAGCACCCTTTAGTACAAGTACTTTATAGCAACTTATAGTACAAGTACTTTATAGCAACTTATAGTACAAGTACCTTATAAAGTACCTTTTAGCACCTTGTCCCTGTAAAAATAAAAATCATACCATACCATATTATTCTATACTTTTGCTTTTGCACTCCTGGTTAACAGCATTCTGTTGCATTGTTCTGATGTTGTAGCAACAATAAAGTTGAATCTAATCTAATCTATTTTAGGGAAGTTAAAAATTCAAACTCAGAGATAAATTATCCATAAATTATTATTGTTAAAACTTCACAATCATGTTTGAAAAGAGGCCTTTATCAGGATCTGCCTCGACAAAGACCCAAGACTCGATGGTTGGTCTGTTCCATTATTAATGAATGGACTTTTATAAATAGTCGGCGAGCGTCAGATCCTCTCCCTCTTTCTGAGTGTGTTCTCTCTCTCTCTCTCTCTCTCTCGTTCCACCCGTTTAGCTTTGCCTCCATCCACGCTTTGACTTATTGAGCTGCCCTGAAATACCCCCATCATTCAACATGGTTCAATCCGCTTGTGTCGTTTATTAACTGAAGAGAGAGCGAGATATATTTTAGCACTGGTTAGACCCGCCCATTCTCAGCCCTGCAGCCTCCTGATTGGTCGAAATGTATTCAAAACCTTGTGGCTCCTTGTCATTGGTTAAACTGTTTTACTCAAGCAAATGTTAAGGGGATGGACTGTTTTAAAAAGAATTGGTGTTGAAAAAAATACTTACTCAATTCAATTAAATGTATTCTTGTATAGCCCTAAATCACAACAACATGTTTTTTAATTGTTCGTATGAATCACTTTGAATTGTTCACAAATTCTGCTATTCAAACACATATTGATTGATGGATTGACATGGTTCACTTCTTGTGCAGCCTTAAAGTCATATACCCCAACTTTAATATCATGATTGATTCACACAGAGGAGCTTGTTTCTGCCTGGTTCCCATCAGCACATGACAAACTTCAGAGCAGCAGTTTGTGTTGTGACATAAACACGACTTTCCTCCTATTCCCCACGCGCCTCCCTCCCGTCGGCCAATCACAGTCCGTGTTTACTTTCCTCATGACACTGCGGCCGAGGCGTGGGCAGGGCTGGAGTGTTTCCTTGAGGCCATAGTAAACAAAGTAGTGGCAAAACCCGCACGACGACCACAGAGCTCGTGGAATCCCCGGTGTTACATTTCTCCAGAGATCACATTGTCACATATCTAACCATGTTCTTGCATCGAGTTTGGTAAAAATATAATCTTACTGCAGCCACAATAGGTTGTTTTATCCCACAATCAGGGACGTTCAAGATCAGTAGGACATTTAAAGATTGGTTATGTGATTAAAAAAAGAAGCTACACTGTAAAAACTGATGAACAAGTCAAGAATCGCTCAAAAATCTTGATTTGAGCACATTCTGAAGGTCTTAAACAAGATTTGCCAATGGGACAAGCAAACCTTTCTTGTTTTAGAAAGACACAAGAAATGTCTCCCATGGAATGAGAAAATAAAGCAACAGTTCTTGAAACAAAACTAATTGGCAAATTTAGTTTTAAAAAAGTCAGAATGAACTCAAATTAAGGTAAAAAAAAAAAAATACCCACTTGAAATAGGCTTTTATTACCTCATATTTTATCAATATTTTGCAGTGTATGTAATAAAAATCAATGTAATGATTGTGTCTCGCTCTCAAAGCAGTTTGGTTCTATCACTTTTTCAATTGTTGCTCGGGAGAAAGCCACTGAGATGATTTGTGTTTGATTCTCTGATCTCCTGTTGGCAAATCTGCAATTTTGTAAACTCCTCCGAGATTAATACTGTTGTGATTTAAGGTTATACAAAAATACATTGAATTGGATTGAATTTGCAGATCAGGACGATGGGAACATGCTTCAAGAAACCGTCCGAAAGTGCTGTTTTTTTTCTATCCTCTTTTTTTTGCCTGGATACATGACAAGTCCTTATTATCATGGCGTCTTCAGAAGTCTGAGGTGTGGGAGGAAGACACACAATCACGTGCTTGTACCCTGTTATCAAGAGCTCTTTGGATGCGCATCTCACACACAACTGTCATTTAACGTGTGCAGAGCTGACAACAAAGGAGTGGCAGTGGGATTACCTAAACTATGGCTTATTATCACTATGAAGGCAGAGGAGGAGCCATTTCTGTCTTCTTTGATGGTAGCTAGTGTTAGGGTTAGCTTCCAAATGTCCTACTGTGGGATAGATGTAAAGTCGCTTCTCAAACCGTGGTCCTCGAGCTCCTTCAATGGCTACATACAGGTGGTTAATAATGTTGGTTTCACATTTTATACAGAAATGAATTGTGTTTTGAACAATACTGTAATTTTTCCGAGTTCCAGCTGTAGACACCTCTGTATGGTAGAAGTAAAACTCAATCAACTCTACTTAAAAAAGAAGGTAGAACGACATCAATGCTGTGTTTAGGTCAAATTTAAGTTTCACAAAACATCTGATGAAGGCCATAAAACCTGGAACATCATCCAATAACTAACATTTTGAGTCTTGCTTTTTAAAATGGTTTCTTTTAGCATTTTCAAGATTCTAAGTGTGCAATACCCACTGTTTTAAGCACTCGTTTAGACCCAGAATATTTGTGTTTAGCCCATGGCACTAATAAGACTGTTTTGTTCCATTTCTTGTTGATATATCCCCTTCCTCTTTGACTAGCTTGACTGCTATAGATTATTCTTGTGTGCCAGAGTTTGTAATGTATGTGAGACAGACAATAAATGGAGCCCAGAAACTTGATAAAAGATAAAGGACTAAAATCTATAATTTAAAACTGTTGGGAGATGTTTAAGAGAAGCCAGAATCCAATTACACTGTACTACTGTTCATTGTGCACCGTCCTTAGATCTTATCAGGGTTTTGAGAACTAACTCTGTAATTTCCTGTGAGGAGCAGATCTGTTCTGATATAGAGCTGCACTTCTGGCTGAACCCAAGGCCGGTGCCACTTCCTGGTCCATGTCCTGGTCCTGGTCACTGTCCAGTCTGAGAATCTCTGCCGCCTTGTATGGAAGTCAAAACACTTACAGAATAGAAGAGCATGAACTGAAACAAAAGTAACATTTCCGTCCACTACATAAACAATGGTGATAAACTGCTACTGTAGCCACAAATGCCCTGCTGCTGGCTGACTTAAGTGTGGCAACCAGTTTGTCCCATTTGCCCCTCAGACCACCACCAGCCATTCACACACACACACACACACACACACACACACACACACACACACACACACACACACACACACACACACACACACACACACACACACACACACACACACACACACACACACACACACACCAGACTCATACTAACTTTATAAAGAGCACCATACACATACTTTACAGCCGCCCCACTGTGGCACCTGGTGTTCCCAGAGGTCTCCCATCACAGCACTGACCATGCCCTGCTCTGCTTAGATCTGGCTTTCACTCTCAGTTTAATAACCCATAATGGTTCGCTCGCCCCGTCCTCTCTCTCTGTAATCTCTCTGTTGCTTCATCCTTTTACAGTTTAAGTAGATGCACGGCTGCTTTTTACTTTATTAAACCGTGGCATTTAACACATTTCCATATTTTTGTTTTACTTTATTTCAGGCACCGGTCAAATATGTGTATAATAAAATGTTTTTTATGCTCAAGGCACAGGTGTTGTAATCACCCAGTCACGTGGGTAGCCGGGGTGTTTAGGGTGGTGCAAGCTATTAAACCATTTGAAAAACACAAAATATGCATAAAGGTCTAAAAGCACACAAAACATTTAAAGCCCACTGCCCCCTTTTGCCCCCATTGACAAACATACATAATATATATTGCACTAGAATACATAGAATTTTACACTTGCTTCTTTATTATGCTAAAGTTGTTGTGTATACAGTTATGGTTCACTTCTTTTCTCTATCTCTTAATCTTAATTTAATCCAAAATGGTTGTTGTAAAAAGATTATTGTTGTTGTTCTCTTCCAGGTGAGCCAAGGGAATGTGCCCGGTGTGGAGAGTGCGTCTTTGGCCATGGACACGGAGGAAGGCGTGGAGGTGGTGTGGAACGAGGTGCTCTTCTCCGATAAGAAGGTCTTCAAGGCTCAGGAGGTACGGCTCGGACTCTTACACAAGCACGGCGTGGGGGGTTTCCTCCGGAGACCGCGTGGACGTGGTGGACGTGTTGTTGTTGTTGCATCAGACTCTGTCCCAAATGTGAATCTCAAAATGATTTCAACATCCCCTGAAAAATTTTGCAATGTTGTCATTCACTCTCCAGGTCAATAAGAGACTTAACGTTTGCTGTGGAGAGAGAGACCAGAGAGAGACCAGAGAGAGACCAGAGAGAGACCAGAGAGAGACCAGAGAGAGAGACCAGAGAGAGAGACCAGAGAGAGAGACCAGAGAGAGAGACCAGAGAGAGACCAGAGAGAGAGACCAGAGAGAGAGACCAGAGAGAGAGACCAGAGAGAGAGACCAGAGAGAGAGACCAGAGAGAGAGACCAGAGAGAGACCGGAGAGAGACCAGAGAGAGAGAACACAGAGAGAGACCAGAGAGAGAGCATGGAGAGAGAGAGACCATAGACTAGAGAAAGAGACCAGAGAGAGACTAGCGAGAGATACCAGAGAGAGAGAGACCAAAGAGTTACTATAGAGAGACCATGAGAGTGAGAGACCAGAGAGAGACCAGAGAAAGGGGCGGAGAGAGAGACCAGAGAGGGACCAGAGAGAGAGACTTGAGCCTGAGAGAGACCAGAGAGAGAAACCAGAGAGAGAGAGACTCAAGAGAGACCTGAGAGAGACCAAAGAGAGAGAGACCATAGAGAGACCAGAGAGGGACCTGAGAGAGACCAAAGAGAGAGAGATCTGAGAGAGAGATCTGATATAGACAAGCGGGAGGGACCATTAGTGCCATGGTCTAAACACAAATATTCTGAGTCTAAATGAGTGCTTAAAACAGAAATATTTGTGTGTAGGATAAAATCAAAGAGATGTTTGAGAACCTGATGCAAGTGGAGCACCCCAACATCGTGAAGTTCCATAAATACTGGCTGGACATGAAGGAAAGCCAGGCCAGGGTAAAACTAAACTTCTCAACATCATGTTAATTGTTATGTTATTATTTATTTTATCTTCCTTTTCATTCAAACCTCACAACCTCGCTCCTTTTGCAGGTCATTTTCATCACCGAGTACATGTCCTCAGGCAGCCTCAAGCAGTTCCTCAAGAAGACCAAGAAGAACCACAAGACCATGAATGTGAAGGTGAGCGCGCTGACCCCTGCTGGTGGCACACAGCACTGCAGCACGTGCACACACCATCGTCCATATTCTAGGATTATGGGATTATGTCGGGAACTGCCCCATGCCACACTGCAGACATCTTGTGGGATTGGGCTCCTTCGGCACGTAATACTCACTGTCTTTAAGAGAGGAGAAGCAATACGCCACACAATGTCGTCAGAACAGTTATTACATTGGTTAAACTAAATTTGATTAAACAAATCTGGGGCGAGGCAAGGTTATTTGTATATATCTAAATAGATGGATACAGATATAGGGCAACTCAAAGTGCTTAACAAAACAAGATGGAAAAAAGTCAAATATTTTTAATCCAAAGAATATATTCTCACTAAATGTACGATTAGTAGTAGATTTAACTATATGCAAAAATACCTAAAATTTAAGATGGCGTACCTTTTTTGTTTCATAAATACATGTCGTTTGTCCCAATAGAAATATATTTGTTTAAGTAATATTAATGGGCGACAGTAGCTCAGTTGGTAGAGCATTGGCCTTTGGCCCTGAAGGTCGTGGGTTCGAGCCCACCGTAAGACCTACTTCACGACTCCCACTGATGACTGCTGTCGTTGTGTCCTTGGGCAAGACACTTAACCCTACTTTGCCCAAAGCCCCCACTGAAAGATCTCAGCTCCTGTGGACTCACCACCTGCAGGAGGATTAGTGAGGGGCTGGTGCTCTGTGGACTGGGTGCAGCTCTGACTGCCACCCCCCCGACCCAGAAATGGATTAAGGGGAAGAAAATGGATGGATGGAAGTAATATTAAGTGAACAGATCAGACCACAGCATCCAGTCTTCCTCTTATTTATTAAAAAATATTGCACCTTTTTACACATTCGGCTGAGAGAGGGCTGGAACTCTTTTTCACTGAAGAAAGTTATATTTGCACAAAATGAAGTATTAATAGTATGGAGTTAAGAGTAATATCTACAGTGAGGCTACGACAGAGTCTGTAATAGCAGTTGAGAATACAGACAGAATTTAGCCGGTAAAGTTAGCATGGGTCAGTGGATATTGTCATTGAGTTTTGATATTTACCATTTTAAAACCTCGAAAACCTTTGAAATGAACAAAATAGCCTCACAGTGCTTTTAACCCAGTTTGAATACTTGTTATTTAAATTGTTTTTCAGGCTTGGAAACGATGGTGCACGCAGATTCTCTCAGCACTAAAGTACTAAACGCAACTTTTTAT
Organism: Knipowitschia caucasica; assembly: GCA_964034765.1. Lineage (NCBI taxonomy): Eukaryota > Metazoa > Chordata > Actinopteri > Gobiiformes > Gobiidae > Knipowitschia > Knipowitschia caucasica. Next base: position 23,796,735 of record OZ035843.1, read on the forward strand.
TCAAAACTGTCTTTAAATATGTCTGGCTGACTCTTCTGTGATTGATTACAGTTACCTGCACTCATGTGACCCACCGATCATCCACGGAAACTTGACTTGCGACACCATTTTCATCCAACACAACGGCCTCATCAAGATCGGCTCAGGTCTGCCTCCTACAGATGTGTTTGTGTAACTGCAGCTCATTTTGCACGCTTGCACTGACTTTAGCTGCAATTAATGGCATTTTGCTTCTATTAAATCTAAGTCTCTCTCCGCAGTGTGGCATCGGCTATTTGTCAACGGTAAGGAACGGCTTTTTGCAGTCGCTCTACTTGGTTTTTTTCTGTGTGGTTTGTTGGACGCGTCGGTAAATATTCAAGTTATGATTATTTAAATAGTTGTGCAATTGACAGTGTTCCCAGATGCTAGCGTCCACAGTAAAGGACGGCAACACCGCGACGAGCAAAGGAACCAACACTTCTTTGCTCCGGAATACGGCGGTGAGTTTATATTCAGATGATAAAACTTTTTTTTTTCATTTTCATTTTCACACTGGTTTGCATGCTTCACACTTTACTTTTTGTCCAATTTTGGTTTTGGGTGAAAATGGATGGGTTAAATGACATCATTTTGATTATGACTTTTTCACTGATTTCCAGCTTGTGCAGACGATTACGCCATAGACATTTTCTCCTTTGGCATCTGTGCTCTGGAGGTGAGAACACAACCTTTACATTTTTCTCTGGTGTAACGTGTTCCTAAGAACCCGTGCATGTTTTACCCAGATGGCAGTTCTAGAGATTCAGGCCAACGGAGACTCGGCGGTGTCCAAAGAGGCCATTATCAATGCGGGACAATCTCTGGAAGATCCTCTGATGAGAGTAAGGCTCAATAATTTCTTGTATGTCTTCAGCCTGGTGGTTGAGTGGTTAGCATGCACGCCACACAGTAAGAAGATCCACCTGTGACACTAAACCACACCTGCACATACACCCACCACCGAAATTTGAAAGAACATAAGGCTGCACTTGAATATATGTTGTAATGTTACAGTTATCCATATATTATCTATATATTGGGTGTAGGTATAATGCGGTCCTCTACATCTATTTTTGAGTGTGCAATTCTTTTTTTTGGTAACGTAACCAACGGCTGATGGAGCAAATCTAAGCCGATAACTCGACACTTTACAAGATTTTATGAAAAGCTGTTTAACACATGTAACTTTGACTGTTGCCTCATGATGATCAGAGGGTTCTAGTTAAAGGTGCAGTAAGCGACGTTGTTAGCTTAGCCGTAGCACCAACTGGAAACCACTCGCCTCTCCACCAAACCAAACATCCGGCATTTTCTTTTCTTTGTCACAACAGGGAGAGTGGGCAGCAAACGTGAAATTGGCATTTTCTGTTCAGGCATTTTAGGTTTTAGAAAATCCGATAACTCCGGTGCGCACACTCACAAGAAACAGGAAGTGGCTGAAGGGGGAAAACGCATCCCATTGGTTTATTTACTATTACTATTTGAAAACACATGATAACTTGACTACTTTTAGGGTTTAGGGACGTTTTCCCACAATATGGAAAATAAATGCGTCTGGAAAAAATCACTGACTGCATCTTTAATCCAATCTATTCAGTAAAGGTGCTTCCCATTTCTACGAGTGCACTACCAGTACTTGTCAAAATAATGAAACAAGATTAAGACAATGATGAATACGTTGGCTGCAGGGTGATTTATAGGGTCCAAAGAACTGGTTTATATTCCAGTAAGTACTGTCCTCACCACACTCTGACCTGTCCCCTGCAGGAGTTCACCCAGTCCTGTCTGCGGCACGAGTCCAAGCTCCGGCCCACGGCTCACGACCTGCTGTTCCACCGGGTTCTGTTTGAAGTCCACTCCCTCAAACTCCTCGCTGCTCACTGCCTCATCAACAACCAGTGTGAGTGCTCCACCTCCACCACGCTCAACTCTCCTCACTATAGTTAGGCTTGTTCCCAGTTGGACTTTTATCAACTCAATAAACTCAACTTAGATAAACGCAATCAATCACAAAATTAGATTCGGACTTTAATTGTCATTTAACATGATCAGAACTTTCCTGTCACTACTGTTCTCACATTCAGATTAATTGCACCAGACAAATATATACTGTATATAAAAAAAAAAAAACAGTACAAGAAGCAATTGACTTGAATTGTTAAGACTGATAACAGCTTGTGGAAAGAAGCTGGTAAAATACTCAGCAAACGATATCTTCTGCCCGAGGGAAGAAGCTGGAACATAACTTTTCCAGGGGCCAGAAGAGTCATTGATTATTTGAAGAGTTTGATTGAGGCAGCTCAATGGCCTTTGTATTGATTTGTCTTTTTTCTTGCATGTTGGACAGATCTGCTTCCAGAAAACTGTGTGGAAGAGAAAACCAAGTCCTTTGACCCCAACGCGGTGATGGCTGAGATCAGGCACGACAACAGACCAGGAGTGCAGCTAAAGTAAGCTCAATGAACTTACTCTGTATTTCACCTTCTCACATTTACAGATGATTTTAAACATGTGTGTGCGTGTGTGTGTGTGCGTGTGTGTGTGCGTGTCTTTCACAGATATTCTCATGTTTCTCCATTAGAACTGGACAAGTTTTTAGAAGATGTAAAGTAAGTTGAACTCACTCTGCCATGATTGAAGTCATGAATAAATGAATTATGAATGTTGTTTTCAGGAATGGCATCTATCCCTTAATGAACTTTGCATCTTCTCGACCACACCCTGTCCCACGAGCCCTGTCCTTATCCCAGGAGCAGGTGGAGACAGTCAAGACCCCCACCCCAGAACCTCAGGAGACGGAGACTCGGAAGGTCCGGAGAAATAACAGCCCTCATACAATATTCTCTTTACGTTCACACGATTTTTCCTCAAATAAATGTATCATATTTGAGAATAACTGTGTCCTCTTTGCAGGTTGTGCAGATGCACTGTAATTTGGAATCAAATGAAGAAGGGACCAAAACTCATGTGAGTAAGATACAGTGCCAGGCTAAAGTACTCAGACATGAACTGCTACCACCACAAACCTGATGATTGCATTTTAGTGCCATCAGAATCAGAGTTTTCTTTATTGCCACAAGAGGCCACAAAGCAGTGAAGTAGTAGCCATGCATAAGAAAATATTCATAAAACGTCTTCAAATTACAGCTATATAAAAGTACACACTAAGTACACACAATAGACATTTAACAGTGCAGTTAAAGTGCCAGCAGCATAAAGTGACAGTAGCATAAAGTGACAGTAGCATAAAGTGACAGTAGCATAAAGTGACAGTAGCATAAAGTGACAGTAGCATAAAGTGACAGTAGCAGCATAAAGTGACAGTAGCATAAAGTGACAGTAGCATAAAGTGACAGTAGCATAAAGTGACAGTAGCAGCATAAAGTGACAGTAGCATAAAGTGACAGTAGCATAAAGTGGCGTCAAGAGCAGGGGTCAGTGATGATTAGTGTTATTGGTCTTTGACATACAATGCCAATAAAAAGAATCTCATGTTTGTGGTCGTAACATGACAAATATCTATGTTTTTATCTTGTCCAGCTATCTCTATTTTTGAAGATGGACGACAAACTTCACCGGCAGCTAAGCTGTGACATTCTTCCGAGTACGTGTGCATTATTGTAATTGTATAGACGTCGTTCATATCTTTTTTTTTTCATCTTTTAGCCGACACCTCCAAAGACCTTGCAAGTGAACTTGTTCATTTTGCCTTCATAAACGAGGTACTTGTCCAAATTGTTGTTCTTATTTTATACTATTTGTGACTCACGTTTTTCGATGTTTTTGCAGGAGGACAGTGACAAAGTAGCAGGCTTCCTGGAGGATGCCATCAGTAGGCACCGGGTACGAGGGCTTGGCTCTGCAGTGGCTCAGTGAGCAGAGGACTTTAGACACTCAAGATGAGACTGAGACACATGGACTGAGCTGAGGACATTCAGCCGGGACAGTGACAGCGCCCCCTGTGGTGGACATGTGCAGAGCCACAGTGCGACAGTCTGTGGAGACCTCACACGACGAACAGGAAGCACGGCTCTGGCGGCTGTTATTCCCAGTGGAACATTTGCCTAAAGGACAGTCATGCCTTACTCCACCATCCTACTCTTCAGAATGGGTCTAGTTTTACTTAAGAGACAGTAGATATGTTTCTAAATATATTTTATTGGTGATGAAAAGCATTATTTGCACTTCACCGTCTAGTTGAACATATTTTAAAGGAATATACTGTATAAGTATCCACCCAAACATTCATTTCCATTACGCTCATGTTTGATTAGATTTGTGTCTGTGGAACTATTCCATACTGTTCCATGACCATTTTCATTGTCTTAATGTCTGTCAAAGTTTTACATTACATTACTACGTTATCTTTCACCCTGTTTTATAGCCAGAGAGAGAAAGGATAGAGAGAGATGATGCCTCTTTAGCCCAGAGTGCTCTTAAGGGCTCAGCCCGGAAGTTTAGAAGCCAAAGACAAAAGTGCCCTCATTACACAATTAAACTATTGGCATCTTTCTCAGCATACAGTCTGTGGAGCAGGAGCATTCCAAATGTGTATCAAAGAATATTTCTTTAAACAACAATTAATATTGATGAATCTAATATAATTCATATACGGGAAAAGAGGCGGCAACATGTTGGGGTCCATCATTTACTCAAACCAAACATAAAATTACCATATTGTTGGATTAATATGGCAATATTTCATTGTTTTATGATGTACTTCATTTACATACTTGTCTTAATGTCTGTTTACTATTTTTGTCAACATACTGTACTGTACAGCAGGATTACATCATCTTTTAAAGAGGCCATTTTACATACTACATTTATTTTGCTTTTTGTGTGACACAAACATTTCAGAATGTTCTTTAAAATGTAGATCTTTACATTTGTTCTCAGAGTTGTGTCAGTCAGATGCAACTTTTGGAATGTCATTTCTAAAACAATTAACATATAATGTCCAACTTTGTTCTCTTTGATTGTTTGCTTAAATTTACTCTGTTTGGCTGTAGTTATTGCATTTCTTGAATAATTATTATTCCATGTGAAGCGATTCATTAGTCTACAGTCGAAGTCCAGAGAAAGTGTGGGAGACTTTCCCTGACGCTCACCTGTGTTCAAGCTGCTATACCTTTGTTTGTGATGGGGGGGAGCATTCTTGGCAGCTGGATTGTCCCTGCAAACCAGTAAGATCATTTGATCTTATAGCATGTCTTAATATCCTGCACTGTGTGGCTGTGCCTATTGGCCTAAAACTGCATCTTGCCTTGTCAGTCACAGTAACTTACTCAGACTCTTCAAGAATCTGGGATCTGACCAGATGGGTCTGACAAAGATTATGAATGTTTTCACTGAGCAAATAAATGATGTCCATTTAGTTTTACAACATGTTTTGAATCTGTGGAATGAAATTGGCTTCAGAATTCAGATGTTAGACACATCGATATTTGTCAAATGTTATAGACAATGCAATTACACAACAATAAACAAAGTGAGATGTGAGTAGACTGGGTTTTTAGCGCACCTTTCTCTGAACAGTTGATAGTTGCAGGTCTACTTTTGTTTCTGTCACACACACTTTTTTAGTAAATAGAATGTAAAAGCACATCCACTTTCAGTCCGATGAGAGGAAAATAAAACAATCACAAAACATTAAAAGCGTGAGTGTATATAAAACGCGTGAGTGTATGAATATATATAATGTCCAGAGTAATTGGGAGAAGGCACAGATTGTGTTTGTCTGCTCCAGGGCAGCTGTATCTCCAGCAGTAGTTTTCCACTGTCGTGAATGGTGTGAATAAATAATGCAGAGTGGAGTTTCAATTTGGGTGTCATGAAAAGCGCTATTTAAGTATTATTGAGTTGATAACGGGATAGGCGCATGGATCTAGGATAGGGGCGATATTATTATAGATCCACCATCGATGGGCAACGTAGCGAGGCAGGCCTGGGTAGGTTCTCTCCGTGTCTGCGCAGTTTACTACTACTTTATAATAATATATGAAGGTAATCCATGGTGCTACAGCTGCCACACCAGTCCATTGAAGTTTGGAGATAATACAAATGTTTGTGGTGTTCTTACAAAAGATTGAGTTTCAAAAAAATTGTTATAATAAAATGATAAAACAGGGTTCCCTTTTGCCGCGATTCCAAATCTCGCGATAGTTTTAATTGAAACAAGAGCGGTCTCGCGAGGTTTGTTGACACTGGAGGCCTGGAGACGTGGGTGTGCGTATGGCGGTCACGGAGCCTGGGGTAAAACTATTTTACTGTTACTATTGTTTTCTAGCATCTCAGTGGCGTCATCCATAGTAAAACCTGACTGCGCTAACATTAAGATACACGAATGGTTTCGATAAAGCCAAGATATCGGGTTTGTTTTGAAGAACGCGGAGGCGCTAGTTAGCTTGGCACAAATGTTAGCATGGACGTCGTAGTGCGTGGTCCGCAGACAAGGCCTCACTGCAGAAAATGTTCATTCGTGTGTTTTCCGCGCGGTTCATCTCCTGCACACTTACACTTTGTGCATTTGTACTATTTTGTGTGTGTCCAGATCTTGCGTGTGTGCCCTGTTCAGTTGTTCTCGATGTTTCCACACGAGCAGGGTCACGTAAGCTTTGTCTGACGCTAGAATACGACACGCACAGTCTGCGCAGACCACGGCATGGCGCACTGCTTCATTGTGTCTTCGGTTTCCTGGTGTTTGCATTGCTAGTCTGAAGACGTTTTCTTTCCCCCAGAAATAATTTGATTCGTTAAAGCCTCTGACCACCCTGCTCCCTTTGGGGTTGTCCTGCTCACTGTGGACCCGGGGAGAGCGGGTAGAAGAGGTAAGGAGTATGGCTCCTGCCTCGTCTCGCTCTGGTGCATGTCACAGCCTCATTACGTTATTTTCTCAGGAACTTTCCATAATAATCTGTGCCTAACGCGAAATACTATTTGTTGTTGTTACACCGCTGATCATTTCAATGCTTAAAATGGTTTGATTACGCCTTTGGTTCGCAGGGAGGTCAAACGCAGAAGATGGAGAATGGACAAGGCACAGGCGCAAAGCTTGGCCTTCCGCCGCTCACCTCAGAGCAGCAAGAAGCGCTGCAGAGGGTAAGCTATACGTGCACTGAGAACGTATAACCCTAACCCATAGCTTTTAAGTCTTAAAAAAGCTGACAATCCTGCATTCTACTTTGTAGGCCAAGAAATATGCCATGGAACAAAGCATTAAGAGTGTTTTGGTGAAGCAGACCATAGCCCATCAACAACAACAGCTCACCAACTTGCAGGTGAGATGTGCCTAAATGTCGCTCACATCTATTTCACGTGTGGGCAGTGCCAGAGTAGAGTCTAACCGAATCGTAGTGCGGGTGCCTTTCTCTTTGCCTCGTTGAGAGAGCCGCAGTAGACTGCACTTGCTTTCACTTCCTTTTTCAGATGGTGCTGCTCTTCAGCAAAGGCTTTGGTTTTGATTGAAATAAAGGCAATAAATGGTTCTTGTTTTGTTTACTTACTGTTTGTTGGTTTGTTTTAACGTTGAGGGACTTGTTTTAAGACTGGCGTTCTTATCTTTACTTCGATCTAGCAAAGAAAATACCGTTTTATCAGCTAAGGGATATTTAACCTACTTTTCAGCACTTTTTCATCTTTACTGTCTTTCAGATGGCAGCAGTGACAATGGGCTTTGGAGATCCTCTCTCACCTTTACAATCGGTCAATAGATTATTAAATTACTTTTTGTGCGCATTCCAATTGAAAATGGACTGTTACCCTTCTTTTACCAGTTGCTTTTGCAACAATCCATGCCCTTTGTCAAGAATGCATATTTTATAAGAGGACGTAGTTTTGTACTTTTTCTACTGTTTCTTCATTTCTCTGGGTAATTGGTAAAACTGCTGTTGCTTTCTTGAATAACCAAATCGCTTCTGTAGATTTCAATCAAGATAGTTGACAGTCTTTTGGCCGTTATTTTTTGTTGTATTTTTTCAAATAGGTTTAACAATGGTCATTTTAAAAAATATGCATTTGCGCAGTTAAGAGCAGTAATAGGCATGGGATGAAAGAGGGATATCAATCACTTTGGACCAAAATGAGAGAACTACTTGACAGGTCTTTTTGGCCATCTCAAAGTCAACTTCTTTCTTTGTTAAATGAAATGATCATCATCCCATTGTGTCATCAATTTAGCTGCTAATGTTCATTATGACTGAATCAGAAACCAAAATCCTTGAACGCTCTTTATTTTCTGAAAGAGCACTCTACTTGAAACAGATTTCATTTTCTTTTTCTTACTTGCATCCATGGACTAAAGGTTAGTTGATTATGACGCCACAAAAGGCTGTATGTGCATGAATAAGTGTTTGCCCCTTTGACTTGTTCATTACAACGAGGGAAGAGGCAATATGGTGAAAACTGCGAGGACTTCACCATTTACAACTTAAACTGCAGAGTTGTACTGAATGCTTTATTATAATTGGCTTTGGTTGGTTAGTTTGAGGAAAAAGAAAGCTTAATGGGAGAAACCATAAGCAAGTGTGTGTGTGGTTCCTTTTTAATATAATCTTTGCACTTATCGTTTGCTTTCCCCCTCGTCGATAGGTGGCTGCGCAGCGACAACGTGCACTAGCCATCATGTGTCGGGTCTATGTGGGGTCCATTTACTACGAGCTTGGGGAGGACACAATCAGACAGGCTTTTGCTCCCTTTGGTCCAATTAAGAGCATTGACATGTCTTGGGATTCTGTTACTATGAAACACAAGGTTGGTACATAACAGTTGTTTTTGAGATGATTTTTCCATTATCATTGTCATTAATTGTTCAAATTTGCAGGGTTTTGCATTTGTGGAATATGATGTTCCAGAAGCTGCACAGTTGGCTCTGGATCAAATGAACTCAGTCATGTTGGGGGGAAGGAACATAAAGGTGAGATCCCTGGTTTAAAAACTGGTTTCCTATTTACAATCCTAATTTGATTGTCATTTGTTCCAATATTTTAATTTTGAATTGTTTTTAACCATAAGTTTTAACTTCTGTACAAATGTCTTGACCCACTAATTTATGTCTTCTCGTCTGTTGCTTTTCAGGTACGTGTATTTGAATGTGATTGTGGTGTGTGTATGCTGTGTTTGCTTCCATGATGTTGCCAAGGCTGCGAAGGCTCCAGTTTGACGCCCTGCGGTGTCACGTGCCTCTATGTCCATGTTGTGTTGATGATGGGCTGCGCCTGGTTGGTGTTGCTTGGCCGCCCCATCTGTAGTACAGATCTTGGCCCAAACGACGTAAGAATTAGGGCGTTTACAAAGTGATGCAGGCAGCCTAAACTTCAGGGTCTCGCTTTAGCTGTAACTTGACTTCCGGGTATGCCACCTGCTCACCTAACTGAGCTCCAAGTGCCTAACCTGCGTTTATGCCAGGCCATTGCAGATTAAAAGGTGGCTTGTTTTTAATGATTAAACAGTTGGAAAAAAATAGTTTTTTTATTTTCTATTTTATTTTTCTATAAGTTTTTAATTTTTTTATGAACAACAGATTTCTAGATCTTAAAAGTATTCAGTCTGCTACACTCTCGTTCTACTTGTAGGCCCCACGGAAAACTTAAATTTCTTTTTCTTGGCTGACAATGATGGCTTTTCTTAAGTTATCCCAGCAGCCTTGGAGTGCGCGCCTAGTTCCAAAATAAATCCCTTACTTAGTCGCCCTACTCGTATGATCTGTGCTATAGGTTGGGCGCCCAAGTAACATCGGTCAGGCGCAACCCATCATTGACCAGCTGGCAGAGGAGGCACGCGCATATAACCGAATCTACGTGGCGTCGGTTCACCCTGACCTGTCAGACGATGACATCAAGAGTGTATTTGAAGCTTTTGGAAGGATCAAGTCTTGTACATTAGCCAGAGATCCCAACTCTGGGCGGCACAGAGGCTTTGGCTTCATTGGTGAGCTCGTGGCCCCAGTCGCTTGTGCCCTTGTTGATGTTGCTGTCGTATTGATGCACTTACTGTATTTACTTCTAGAGTATGAAAAGCCTCAGTCATCTCTGGATGCTGTATCTTCTATGAATCTCTTTGACCTTGGAGGTCAATACCTCCGAGTAGGCAAAGCAGTGACCCCACCCATGCCATTACTTTCTCCCTTGACTTCAACAACACCCGGTGGTATGCCGCCTGCTGCGGCTGTGGCCGCGGCAGCAGCCACTGCCAAGATTACTGCCCAGGCAAGTATCTTATCAGAAGCCACGCAATGGCCGTTCATCAGTAATAAGTCAATCTTTCATAAGAAAAACAAAAGTTTCTGGATACGGTGTTAACATAGCTCGATTTCGCTAACATCCATGGTGAGTTCCTCTACCGTTTAATATGAGTGTTGACTGTGCTGCCCTGCTGTGTCCCTCTCTGGTGTCTTGGGCAACACCGTTAAGGAGGCTGTAGCTGGTGCGTCTGTTCTGGGGGCGTTAACCGCTCCACAACTTCTGGGGCAACAAATGGGAATCCCTCAAGCTGTTATGGCTGCTCAGGCACCTGGAGTCATCACAGGTAAATAAAACTTTTAAACACAGATGTCAAATGGTGGTAACGTATGTGTCCTTTTATGTGTCTTTGTTTCAATTATTCCACTCACTTTCCAACTCATTATATTTTGTATTTTTTAGATTAAATGATTGGATTGTAAAAGAGTGCATTTGGATGGTTTGTTTTTCAGTGGCATTGGCCTTGCATTTCCTTTTGACAGGTGTAACTCCAGTTCGCCCTCCCATTCCGGTGCTTCCCCAAGTGGGTCTGGTGAACCCTGTGCTAGCATCGCCGCCGGTCCTCGCCGCACAAGCGCTGGCCGCGCAAACACAGGAAAAGAAAGAGAAGGAGGAGACGCTCCAGGATGGAACGGGACAAGAGATGTTGAGTGACCAAGAACACATGAGCATTTCTGGCAGCAGTGCTCGACATATGGTCATGCAAAAACTACTGCGGAAATCCGAGGTAAGTTCTTCCCATTCAGACGGTTTATTTTTCGTAAAAATTGATTATAATTAGTGTTTTGTTTTTGTAGTCTACTGTCATGGTGCTCAGAAATATGGTTGGACCAGAGGATATCGACGATGACCTTGAAGGAGAAGTGACCGAGGAGTGTGGCAAATTCGGGAATGTTAACAGAGTCATCATCTATCAGGAGAAACAAGGAGAGGAAGAGGATGCTGATATTATTGTCAAAATCTTCGTAGAATTTTCCAATGCTTCAGAAATGAACAAAGCGATATCGGCTCTTAACGATCGATGGTTCGGAGGCCGCAAAGTTGTTGCTGAAGTATACGACCAAGACCGTTTTAACAGCAGTGACCTTTCTGCATAAACTCCGGACCACCACATGGGACATGGTTCATAGACTCTCAGTTTGTCCAACGGAAACTTGTATTTTTTTTAAGATTACGGTAATAATCCTGTCGTAGGATTCGACAGAAATTTGTCCCAGATTTGCTCGGTTGTTTGACAAAGCCTCCTTCATTTTTGCGCCAACAAGATTTTTGCTGAACATAGGCTTCATGTCTGCGCCTGTACTGTTTGTAAAAAAATAAATATGTAAACACTGTCTTTCTACAATAAAATTATTTGTCAAAATTATTGAATTTTAAAGATTTGTTTTTAAACTACTGTACTAGTTTTAGCCCAGTTTCCCTCGGCTCTACTTGTTCCTACTTTACTTCATCTGTGTTTCCGGTACCTTTAGTATTTAGTACAGTATCATAGCAACCTACCCACAACAAACGGCATCCTGGGAAATTCCTTGGTAATCATGACTTCCAGTAGCACTCTGGCCTGTCATTGAGCTCTTCAGTGCCTGATACCGGTTAAACCGTGCTGTGGAAGCGGTCCAACTCAGGGTAGAGCTGTGCACCAAGCAAGGCTGGAAACAAATATCTGTAAACATTCTTAAATGAAGCGAGTCCCCACGGATGAACTGGTAATATCCGCTCCAGATTGTGCTGCATTGGCTATTCTCATTGTTCAATGTGACACTTTCTTTGTTAATCGCCGGAAATGTTCTACCTTGTACATTGCAGTTTTAAAATGGATTGTTTAATCAATATTTAACCTGGTAGATCAATAGAGAACATAAGTACCTGGGTATATCGGCATAAAGCAAAAACTGACACAACGTTGTGTTTCGTCAGATCAATGAACATTAAAAGGTTATTTGTGTTTTATGGTTTGAATTGAATCGTATTCAGCCATTCCGTACATGTAGCAGGGTAACATCGGACTGTCGTTTCAACTGTTGCGTCTGAGCGCGGAGGAAAAGGGATCAAATTACATTTAACCTGGTTTATTTTACAGCCTGTGGCTTTATCACGCTTTTTACTGAGCAGCAGCGTTGGATCGAGGACCATGTTCAGACCGACTACAACAACCCAAGAGTGGGCCTTGCATTTGGGTCCACTGTATTTCTATGTTATACTTGTAAGCAGTCCCCAGAGTACAAAGCCATGAATGGATTTGAATAATTCATCAGATCAGACCAATGTGATCATTCTACTTATCGACTTATTTATTTGCAGTGTTTCAAATCAGGCTAAATAAATGAGTTAAATGTGTTACAGCTGCTCATGTAGACATGATGATATTTACACATTAGTCAATAATCAATGTCTGGAAATGACCCATGGAACTATTATTGATATTTATATTATTTTTATTATTACGGACTGTCCACGGTCCCGCCACAGACAGGTCCAGCTCCTGTGCATTGATTGTTGCAGTGAGCCTCCTCGGCCGCTAGGGGGCGCTCCGTGTTAGCGCGTCTTGGGAGCGCCAGAGCGGCTGTAGTGAAGTGTACCAGGCCCAGCCCCCCACACACTAAACCGGCCTGGCCTGCCTCATCCAGGGCCTGCCTCATCCAGGGGTGGGAAGGAAGCGCGACTCCTCCAGCTCCGCGTCTCTGCTGCTTCACCCAGAACCAGGAACCACAGCACGGACTCCACTTGTGGCGTGTGTCGGCCATAATGAGGACATATTGTGGGCAGATGTTGTGTTTCCACTGCCCCGAGGTGAAGACGTGAAGGTAAACCAGAGCTAACGCGCGGCACAAAGACGTCCAGTGAGCTGCTAGCTTCGTTAGCTAAGCACAGCCGATCACCTGTGTCGCTCTGAGGACTGCAGTCGTGTTGGGTGTGATTGTGGGGTGCATCTCTTTCACGTTATTCCCATATGTATGAATGGGACTGTGTGTTTCAGCCTAATCCAGTGACAAACCAGTGCATAGTTTGGCATATTCTGCAAGTGACTGCTCCTGAGCGTCAACGTGAAACCAGGATGTGGTAAAGGCTAAATAAGCTTTGTTTATGTAATGTGTTTGGACGTCTATAGCAGGAAACCACGTCGTGTTTATAAGTGTGTGTGTGTCATTCTTGCTTTTGATTTGATTCCAGTGTGGATACAATGGATCTTCTTCTGCATCTGAACTGAAACCAGGATACAACTCACCAGCTCATCTAAGGGATTATTTTGTACCTAAGTGGATTTCGGCCTCCCTCCCGGGTTTGTTGTGGGAGCACCGCTATAGTTCTGACTGCAGACCTCGTCCCCACTTGGTTCTTTCTCCTGGTGGTCCTGCCCCTGCGTCTCCGATGAGGAGAGTACAGTAGCACCGGCGTCCACGACCCCCAGGCGGCCGGACATGCTCAAGTGTATCCCCCTGTGGCGGTGCAATCGCCACGTAGAGTCTGTGGACAAGCGCCACTGCAACCTGCAGACTGTCCCAGATGAGGTATACCGCTACACCCGGAGCCTGGAGGAGCTGCTCCTTGATGCCAACCAACTCAAAGAACTCCCCAAGGTAACGACAGTGTAATATGCTCAGTCTGATCTGCAAAGCGCTAAAGTATGATACGGACAGGTGTAACAATAAACAAGGGATTTTAGATTCCTTCTGTGTATGTATGACGGTACAAACACTACATCTCACTTGTCCTGTTTGTTTAATAACACTGGAGCTAGTATACAGATCTCTCAAATGCCAGTTCTCATGCAATGTTCCTAAATCCTGCCCCGTGGATGCCACTTGCATTTTGATTGGTCGCAGAGTGGGAAGGCATGTGTGGAATGAGCTGTAATCCTGTCCCCACCCAAAGTTATGCCTTTTGAAATATGACTGAAGTTCACATGCAGGGTCAGTTTATTTTAACAGGTGTACTACCACAGTATTTCCTTTGGACTTGGAGTTACGGCAAATGGTTATTTTGACTTGAGGCTTCCCTTGCTGAGTTGGGCTCTGTCCTTTGTCAGTCTGGTCACTGATTGTCATTGTAATGAAGCACATGGGTTTGTGTGAACGCTCTGGTCAGTAGAAGTCATTCATGGATTGTATTGACTACTTTGGTTAATAATGAAGCCTTATAAACCAGTTATAAACCAGTCCTGTCTACAAGCTCAGTATTGTGTGTCTTGGGACAGAACATTTGTGTCAAGCAAGCTGCATAATCGCAACTTATAGCCAAACTAGCATCGCCAGAGTGACCGATGTGATCTTGGTCGTATCTGTCTGTGTCTGTCTGTGTCAGCAGGAGTCATACGAGGGGCAGTGGCACAACTCTGTCCCATGAGCTCTATGTAAGCCAAGGATTGTCATTACCATAATAAGCACATGCAGTGGTTCTCCAGGCCCCGCAGGTCCATGTGTGTGCTGCTCTTCCTCCCTAATGTCATATGGCGTTGTCAAACAAGGACCGGATAAGCTTATTATTATATTATTATAAGCTTAAGTATATGGGAGGATTTTCTACTTCTGGGTGGATCATCAAAACTATTGGTCCTCCTCCTCCTAATTGTTAATCATTCTGGTGATACATGCTCGTCATATTAAGATTAATTTTCTTTGCCATTTGCAGTAAAACCACATAGGAATACAAATGTCCCCAGGGTGCACAAGACAAGTACATAACAACAACATAGAACAGATAGTGCACACCAGAGCTCTTGCTGTCAATCAAGACCAGAGAATTTTTTCAAGAAGTGGAGAGGGCGGTTCTTTCCTATAAATGTGCGGAACACCCTTCTATGTACTTATAAGTTAATACAGTGGACATTATTTTTATTTAATTATTGAACATTTGGGAAAAAACTCAACATTGGATTTTTAGACAGTGATTAGAAATGAAATGTATGTTTATATGTGTGGTGTTGTGTTGCTTTTGATCGTCCAATTTGTCCATACATTTTCTAGAAGAGGCTGTAGGAGACATGGCGTTGCTTATATATATTATAGGGGCTTTAACTCGGTCAACAGATGGTGCTTGGGGTGCTCTGTTGGTTTCTTAAGTTTTTTCGTCCACTCACCCCAGCAGGATACCCCCTTCAATCCTTAATAAGTTACCTTGTCCTAAAAAGTAATTCAATAATACATCTTTCCTGTGTAATGCTACTATATAAGTTTTCAGAGCAAGCGATAAGGTGTTTTGTTGTTAAAATCTGGGGCTCTTGTGTTGAAGCGGGAGTAAAGGATTGCTAAGTAGCAGCTGGTGAGGAATTCCCCTCTTCAGCTTTTAGCTCTTAATGCTGTGACGGGCGTCTATTTACTTAATGCACTCCTCCACTAATCTCTTATCCATCTTTTATGGGCTGTCTCATGCCAGGCCTCGCTATGGAAATGCATTTTGTTTATCAATTGCAAAGAGTGTTTAATCTTCCATCGAGTTTGCACTATTACCGTGTTAACAAAGTAACCAAAAAACACGATGTAAATTTGTGTCAATGTGCACAATAACAGATACATCACCACTTTTATTAATGACGCCGATGCTTAAGATGTAGATACTGTAGTAACAATGTGGCTCAGACTCAGAACAAAGACGCTCAGTTCTTCAGATAATAATGTTTAGCAATAATACAGATATGACAGAGGCAGAAAAGGGACAGAGAAAGTAATAACAACACTAAATACACGGAAAAATATTGGGTGTCATGGATTCTGAAGCTCATGTAGAAATGTGCTACTTTGACGCCGAAAGAGTTAATACAGTCACAGGATGCGACATGATTTCTGCTTTCTAATTGGATTGCCAACTTGACAACACACAAATATTTACTGAAATGTATTTTTTTGATCTTTTATGTCACCTGGAAAGTCCCACTGAGTCCTGGCCCTTGAGAGAGGGGGCAGAATAAGGTCAGGGGGAGTGCCACGGGGGAATATTGTACATCTTTTTAGCGGTAGGGGAAACTGGAGCACCCGGAGGAAACATACACAGGCATAGGGAGAACATACAAATGTTAACATCCACTCAAAATGTATTTGTTCAGAAAAGGCCTAATAGGAAGTGTATTGTTGACCTTGTGTTTTGAGCACATAAAAGATTCAGATGTAATTTGAAATGAAAATCTCTCAGAACGACGGTACCATTGTTGAGCATCAGAAGGACTGACATTTTTCCATCCATTTCAATCTAAGAGACTTGTTTTACGGAGGAGTGGGGAGTTATCTTTTGGGCATTCTTGTCTCCAGTCCCATGACAACCTACAAAGAGTCCATTCATGTGTGTTGTGGCGCCCCCTTCATATCCGATGTCATGCGTCTGGGTTCTAAGCACTCAGTTCCTGTCCAGATCCAGGCCCACATTAAGACCACTCAAACTGATCCCACCTCCAGGTATGCTTTTCACTGCTGAGGCACCTGCTGAGGCACCTGCTGAGGCACCTGCTGAGGCACCTGCTGAGGCACCTGCTGAGGCACCTGCTGAGGCACCTGCTGAGGCCCCTGCTGAGGGGAGGCAGGTGCGTGCTGGTCAGTCAATGTCAGCTTTAATCGTACAGCACATTTACTACAACACCAGCTGAATAAAGTACTTCACATGTACAGAAATAGCCTGGCCTTATTGAATTCCATCCGACCAATCAGCGAGCGCGGGAGGCAGGTGTTGTAGTTAGATGTGGGTGATGTCAAGAATTTGCGTTGAACGGGCAGGTTGTAGTTTGGCAATGGCGAAGAATGTGATAGTAAAGTAATCCGATCTGGTTCTATCAAGAAATTGATAGAAAATTGTTATCATGAAACTCCTCACACCTGTTAACGGAGATCAATGGAGCACCTCCCGACCTTAGTGCGAAATGTTGTACTATGGTGTGGTACGACCAGGCTAGTACAGAAAGAGAAAAAGTTAAGAAAACAGAATGAGATATACACAAATGAATGATTTTTCATAACTTAACCAGCCCTGGATCATTTAAACTTTAATTTAGGCTATTCTTCTACTATTAGATCACTGCGGCAGATAACTTGGACCCGAGGGTAGCACAAGGGTTTGACACTTCCAATGAAGGAGCTGCTTAAATGTACAGGGATTATTGGGTTCATGTTGCTCAGGTGAGGTATCAGGCTCCATGTCCCCACTGTCCAAGCAAGAGCACATCCCAAATGTAAGTGGCATTTCACTAATAACGTAAATATCATTCATGTGGACCACAGGTACATGTGTGTCATACTGAATTTGGTACAATTCCAGAACAAAACACTGCTCTATTGTATGTATTCTCGATGACTCAACCTTCTACAGTTCAAATGTTTGTCTAATACAGAGTTCATAAGACAGCTCCCAAGTCCTTCCTGGTCAGATACATTTATCCTATCGTTATTCTTTTTTTAATATTAGGCAACCCTCTGCTTAAAATATTGTTCTCATCTGTGATCTTTGTGTTAATTGGAGATATACATATAATGTGTTAATGTGATATGGAACAGGGGCCTGCATCTGATCTGACAGAGACCACAAAACTTAGCTGCCTCCCCATGTTTAGTCTTGACTCTGGGCTCCAGCACGTGGCAAAACATCATCTCAATGGACCCCACTAGGAAATGTATGTAATGCCTCTTCAATTCTCTCTAAAACGGTGTCTCTGGGATGTCCTTTTTCTACGCTTTCAAGCAGATAATGCACAGATAAAAATCTCTTATCTGCCGTTCTTTGTATACACTCTTGTTTGGGTGAAGTGAAGCTCAATCTAGATTAGTCTTCCAAAGTGCAGCACTGTTTATTTTTCCTTCTTTAAACTGTGTAATAGGACCCAAAGTGAGTCAGTGAGGATGTTGCTTAGGTGCTTACAGTGAGGCAAGAGGAGGATTCAAGCTTTATGCAGGACTTGGTGGCCAGTATATGTCCGTTAAAATCTAGCGTTTTAATTCTCTAGATTTTTATACAAGCCGGACGCAGCATAAGTATCACAGCAGTTGCTAGTTTCAATGGTGAAATCCAGCTTGGGTGGCCATTGCCTCAACCCCAGCAGGTGAACCACATTGAAGTGAGCAGTTGACAAGCACAGACACTGGCAGAAAATGTTTGGAATTGTAATTTTAATGAAAAACCAGTAAAAGCTCAAAGTACTATCTCCTCTTTCGATGTTCGGCCTAGTATTTATTAATCATTGCCCAGAATGAATGCAAAACACTAACATTAGCACAACTGTAGCCTTCCACACAGACCCATAAACTAAGAATCATTAAATAGCCATTTGTACACAGCTGAGATCCTTATGTAAAATTAGTTTAAAGCAATCCTCAGAAAACCTGTGTTGTTTTGCTAATGTTAGGTGCTTATGCTACGAACCTTTGGTGTCTATTATGATTGGGACAAAGAAGAACTAGTGAATCTATTTATGGATCAAGCACAGCAGTATCTCAGTAATGATATTATGTCATTCGCTACTTGCATATTACTCATAATGCTTGATTTCCTTGGGGGGTAGCGAACAATTTACCGCTTTATATATGCCAACAGTGAAGTTTTCCGAATGTTTAGTTTGTGTCACTCTTTGGCCGTAGATTTACTCACAGCTATAATCAAAGAAAAGCTACAGAACAGTTGTGAAATATGATATTAGTTGTGGCTGTTTTTAGTGCTGCCTCAAAGTTTGGCCCTGTCCGCTGAAGCCCTGGAAGCTACATTTTATACATGAGCAGATTCAGCAGGTTTCTTTGTCTGAGCCAATGGCCAGCTGGTCCGACATCCTGCCCCCCTCCCCCTCCTACCCACCGGGACACGGGGGTAAGAGACAGAAGAGAGGTGCCCAGCAGTGCGGGGGCCTGGCATCTCCACTAAGAGCTCTGAGCGGAGCCTCCAACCACTGCCCCATGGGAGTCTGTCCTTTAATGCCTCTTACTTATCCATCCGCCACCAGCAGCAGACAGCAGCTGACATGGAGCGTCAGGTGGACCAGGCCGAGCCCATTCCCTCCAAGACTTCACAAGCACCAGTTAAATCTGCACCCAACCCCCTTAACACGCTTTTGCTCAGACCAAGAGTATAGGTCGAAGTTCTTTAGGCCTTTATTTTTAAGCACAAAATAAATGCAAGCGATTGGTTTGACATGTTGTTGCTATTACTGCATTAGTAAGTTATTGGATTTTATTAAGGCCATAAATAAACATACATTTTTGAGAATATATCTATAACTCCATTAGGGCTGGGCGATTAATCGATTTTAATCATTAATTCGAGTTTTACGTTTAGGGCGATTTCTTTTTTTAAAAATTCGATTTTTATTTTCTCCAGCGCAGAACTACAGCGCTAACGCGCTAACCGCGGGTCTATGGTGTTGAGCAGTCATTTTGAAGCTAACCTAATGCTAACAGTCTCCCTCTGGCCTGAGGCTCGCTCTCACAGTTGGTGCTGTTGCAATAACACTTCAAACATTCAAGAATCAGACTTTATTTAATCGCCAAAACACACACACACACACACACGCACGCAAGCCCCGGTCGCTATGTTCGTACGCCACATCTTTCACGCTCTCTCACGCTCGTTATTCCAAAGCGCACTCCCGTGTCCGTGGCGCGCACACACTCGTGTCCCACTGAGCCGCTGCACTTTGGGGAAAGACACGTCTCACACATTGTTCTCATTGCTCTGATACAAACAACGTGTTCCCCGCTGTCTGCTAGCTACAGTAGCTGCTAGCTACAGTAGCTGTTAGCTACAGTAGCTGCTAGCTACAGTAGCTGTTAGCTACAGTAGCTGCTACAGTAGCTGTTAGCTACAGTAGCTGCTACAGTAGCTGTTAGCTACAGTAGCTGCTACAGTAGCTGTTAGCTACAGTAGCTGCTACAGTAGCTGTTAGCTACAGCATCAGAATGTAAACAGGAAGCTCGCACAATGCGGGAGTCACTGAAGTTAGTATTAGCGCCACCAGCTGGACCGAGCGTTGTACTACAGCACAGTTACTCAGGCACAGTTGAAAGAACAAGCATGAAAACCCGAGGAGGCTTTTGGAAAAGACTGTCTGTTACAACATTTCTACTTTGAGTAATCAGTTTTAAAAATGTGATATTTCATGTAAATAATGCATGTGTTTAATAGGATTGATATATTTGCGATGGGCCTTGTTTGTGTGATTTAAGTTATTTTGAAGGTGCATAGTGTCATTGTAAGTGAAGTTATTATAAAACTGTTAAGCTACATTTTCACTGTTTACAATGGCAGAGCCATCTCGTTTACAAGCATGTTTTAAGGCTTAATTCCTGTTACACTTATGCTCCATGGGGATTTAGATTAAACTGCATAAAGGAAAATCTATTTCTTTGTCAGTTGTAGTTTGTTTTTAAATAGAAAAAAATAAATCGATTTAAAATCGAAAATCGGATTTGGTGTGAAAAAATTGGAGATTTTTTTTTTTTGCCATATCGCCCAGCCCTAAACTCCATACTTCTTGGGAGATCTTTCTCTTTCCCTTGCTTCACTGTTTTCAATGGTGATTCTGATTCTTTTTTTAACTAATTATCTCTTTTTAAACCCCCATTTTAGACGTTAATATATTGATGTGTCTTAATGCCTTTTAGTTTATTTTATGCAGAATTGAAATTGCTCTTGTGAAGCACTTTGAATTGCCATGTAAAAGAACTGTGCTATACAAATAAATGTTGATGGATTGAGAGGAGTTTGCGTGTTCTCCTGCGTTGGGTTCCTCCATGTGCTCCACCACTCAAAAAACATGTCAAACAGCTCTCCGCTCTCTGGGGCCAGTCGTTGAAACGTCATAACATAATAATAATAGAAACTTTGACCATGTATGCCCAAAAAACTGAAACACCTTCTCATTGTAATGTAGGGATGCATGTTACAATGTTTTTTTCCAATGTGTTTTTTGTGTTGCTCGATAAGGGTTAGTAAGTCAAGCAGTGGCGCTGCGGTGAATAATGCATGTGTGCGGTGGCGGCAGCTGCCTCTGTGTCCCGGACAGTGGCTCCTTTTGCCTTATGTAAACATCAGTGTGCGCCGTCGACAGGTCAAGGCCACTCCTCTCTCTTTTGTGTGCGCTCCACTTCTGAACAAGTGCTCAGTCTGAGGGCGAAAAGTCTCGTAAGCATTATGGCAGAGCGAGGAAGCAAACTCGTTAATGAAAGAACGGCCACATCTGCACTTGTTCTGGGAGCCGTCCCGATCAATCAGCTGTTGTTTTGTTTTAACCAGTCTCTGCAGAGAGCGCCAGGGTCATCGCGTACCATATGTTTACTCTGCTTAAGTAAACTACTGTTCCTACCCATCTGTATTCTCCAGTGTATTCTGTATACAGAGGACAGATGCAGTGTATTCTGTATACAGATGCAGCAGGAGTGGAAGAAGAGCTCTAAACCGTGGGAAGGCATCTAAACTATTGACACAATCTTGTTTTAATCAGTAAAAAATGAAATGCCTTATCTGGAGCAGGGCATCAATCATGAGGTTTTTGGTTTTATTGTTGTTGAAATTTGATACTTGTGCACAACAAATGGTGACAATTTGGGATATTAGCATTATAAAAGGGAAATGAAGAGACGGCAAAAACAGTTGTTGTTTATTTATTCATTTCAGCCATTAAACATTGGGCACAAGTCAACTCTAGTCCATCAGTTTCCAACAAAAATACAGTATTTATAACATGCATAAGAGGGGAAAAAAATACCAAAATAGTTGCCTTAAAGGGAGTAGGAAGAAAACATATGCTACCCCCATAATACAAAAATCAGCTTCACTGTAGTGCAGGGCTATCAACAACTTTCGACTAATTTCATATAAAGTTGTGCACTTATAATAACAGTGAATTTAGAAGACTTATTATTCACAAAATGAGTGGTGACTGAGCACTCCTCAGCATGAAAGGCCTGGGTTCGAAGCCTGTTCTGGGGTCTTTCTGAGTGGAGTTTACATGTTGTTTTCTCCAGGTGCTCCGGTTTCCCCTACCACTATAACATGTACAGCTCTTGCCCTGACTGAAGAGCATCAATATCTGGAGACTGGTCCACTGCTGTAACTACAGCAACCGCCTTATAGCAACAACGAAGGATGGGTCAAAAACAGAGAGCAATTTCACTACAGGGTAATAATGTATAACTTGGAGTTTGCATGTTCTCCTCATGCCAGTGCTGTACTACGATGTCCACTACGCCTGATAGATGGCTCAGGATGGGTCAAATGCATAGGATGAAGTGCCCTACGGGGATAAATATTGTGCACCTTTACCTTAAGTTATAACTTACTGGAGATGGCAATTTCTCAATATTTCATTTTTTTGGCACAGCTCCAGTAAGAACAGTTCTGTTGTTCTGCTAATAGAAAATAATGTGTACAGTCTTGACCTGAATACAGCCCTGGATTTGTCTGAGTGTGTCTTTGAGGCTGAGTTGCCTGGTGCGGCCGTCCCTGTGGGTGTGTAGGTCATCCCACATTAAACCTGACCACAAACAAGTGCTTCCTTTTATCTGCTGGCCCCACACAGTCATGCGGCCCCTGTATGAAACCCAAGCTCTCATTCAGCCTCTGCACGCTGCACCGGGGAGTTCAAGGTGCTGCCGTCACATCCGTCTTATCCAATGTTCCCAATGTGTCCAGTGGCTCGCGTGTGTGTTTAGTTTACGTGTCATTTGTTGATGTTTTCCTGATCTAGTTTCCATGGGAGCGTCCAGATTCTAGGAAATGCCAATCATCACGTCAAAGGAAATGTCTGAATTATAATGCTACTGTCACTACATTTTGACCTGATTTCTAATGTGAATGAGAAAGTGATCTAAAAGCACACTTGTTTATGCTCAAGATAATCCATGAGAAAAGCTGTATTTTTTGCATAATGAAGCGATTATGATATTACTAAAATACTACTGAAATTAGCAAATGAACACACATTGAAGTCACATTTTTTCTTGTTTTATGTATATGTGATAGGGACAGAACAAGAATTATTGTTATAATACCAATGCCATGTTCATAGGCCATAAATCTAACCGCTATGAATACGCAGACATAAAAATCACATTTACAGATTATTATAAAAACACAGATTACACACTACAAAATATTTACTATAGAATATTAGTTTTGCATTGTCCCTGCAAGTTTGGTTCCTTTTCAGCCATTGTTTAACAGACCTGAATGAGTTACACACAATGGTTAACTTTATTGTGTGTGTGTGTGTGTGTGTGTGTGAGAGAATTTTCCGGGGTCACAACACAAGAGCCGCCTCTGACCACTCATGTTTGACCACTAAATGAGCGAGCCGTTATTACCGCCGCATTGTGTATAAAAGGTCGGATCTTTAATGTTGGAGCTGCTGTCGTTTATCATACTTTCTTTTGTCGTTTGGAATGTGTCCCTCCTGGAAACTTTCTATTTATGTTTGTGTTGAACCCTTGTCCTCCCTAGAATGCAGCTCAATCGGTTGGTTGTTTTTGAAGGCTGCTCTAAGTTGTGTTACTTGATCGGGATCTATCTTTCGTTTCAGTTCAGACTTCGTTTCAGCAAATGCACTCAGTATAATTTGGGGGAAATCGGTTAATGACAGTGATGCGGAGTCCTGATATTACAAACTGGATTACATGTTGTGAGTGATCAAAAGAAGGTTAAACGTTTGCTACTTTGTGACGAGAAATGAAGACAAGGCAGCAGCGATACTGATATAATTCAATTCAATGTATTCTTGTATAGCCCTAAATCACACTTAACGAAACCATTGAATTTGTCAACACAGATCAGAGAATCAGTTCAAACACAAGAAATGCAGAGATAGAAAACACATAGAGCCATTGGTCCGTAAGGGGCAGATGACCAATGTCCATAAAGGTTGAGAAATGTTAATATATAGGTTAATGTAACAGCTCTACAGTACAAAAATATGGAGGTCAGATTCCACATTTGCTTGGCCATTCCTACGACCTCTTTCTTTACCAAGTGTTGTGGAATGCCTTTGACGTTAGCGACTAATGAAGTCCACACAGCTGATTTGTCGTGAGGAAACGTCGGTATGTGTGCGACCCTGTGGAGTGGGCCCTGCCCCGGTCCGGCACAGACTGCTCCTGTTTACTGCACACTTGAACTCTGCTGCTGGACATTCCTGCTGCTGCCGGCCCCACGCAGCAGTGGCCTCAGAGGCAGCACTTCTGTGGATACACCCTTCTCTCTGGACCGGCCCGCTGAGGAGTTTCTTTGTTAAATACCAGCCGCTCTCTCCCTAAGCTTGGCGGTTTTTAGTTAAGAGTGTGGTGTGTGGGGATAGACAGGAGTGCAGTTGTGATTATGAAGGACCTGCTGAATGAATTGACTTGAAATGATAAAGATTTCAAGGTTTTTTGGTAAATATTCGTACCAATTCAAAATGTGAATAGTGCAACAATAATTGACCGACTTCACCGTCAATCATTCACCATCGCACTGTTGATCACCAAATCTGTTCATGTAGCCGGTGGTTTCAGCTTAACTCTTGTACTTTGTCTGCTCTAGAGAGTAGTAAGTAAGTAAGTACTTTGTCTGCTCTAGAGAGTAGCTTCAGTGACAGACTCTGTGTGAAGAGGGTGTCATTCCTGCTGCTGTCAGACTGTACAAGGAGAACTGCTGAGCCTGTTCATGTCATTAATCTGTAATGTGTGTCCACTGAATCTCACTTTTCTGTACTTATTATCCTGCCCTTGCATATAACTTTGCACTATAAGCATACATGTACATATAGATAGACATATCCATTGATTGATATTGAAGCATTTACAGCTAGCTAAAAAACATAGCAACTACTAATATTGTATATTTGCTGTGCTCCCTGTGTGCTCTTACTGTCCTTTATGTGTGCTGCAACCATGAAAATTCCCCACCCTGGGACAAGTAATGGGTCTCCTATCTTATCCACAGATGATTTAAAAGTAGAAGAAATGAGGGTCTAAATAACCCAGGGCTGGTCATGTTGGAAATAGACATCAATAATCCTCTCAAATTTTTTATTTAGTGTATTTTTTAATCATTGTGGCTTGTTCATGTTATGCTATGTTAGCCGGACGTTAGCTTTATGCACACTTTAAGCCATGTTTGTAGGGGATTTAAACCATAACTTCATGAGCTCGCTGATAAAGATGTTCGAAAATGAGTCTGTCAGCTGAGGTCACAGACAAGTGCACGTCACGGACTAGTGCACGTTACGAGACGAGTTGAAAGGAACAATTGCTGCTCCTCATGCTTCATTACGAGCTGAGGCTGGAGGCGGCTGCGGTGGTGGTTTCTGGAGGAGATCCTGCTGCAGTCAGGTGGAAGGCTGTAATTAGACTGTCTCTGTGACTTATTAGTGAGCTTTGTGCGGCCGTGCAAAGAGCCCGTATCCTTTTATGTGGAGGATAAATCATTGTTGGAGATGATGAGCTCTCCAACATAATATTTAGATAGACATTAGAAACATGACATGGAAATGGAGACATGGTCATACATCAGTAGTTGCTGTTCTCACAGCGGTGCGAGGTTATTCTTTTACAACCTATAGCTTGCCACCCCTTTGCAATAAGTCCCCAAAGGATTTAGAAATGACATAAATTATGGAATATTTATAGCATATTTAAAATCCATTTGCACACACCTATTGTTAATGCAAACAAAAGCTGTAATAAATGATATAGAATGGCAATTATTAGTAATGTTACCCTATTTTAGGCTAGCTCCCATCCTTTAAGTAGACTATTTCCCCCCCCGATGATTAAAAAGTAGCTCGCTGTCATTTTTGGTCCTGAGAAAGTAGCTCTCTGGGTGAAAAAGGCGAGGGACCCCTTTTCTATTCTAAAGTCAGAACGGTGTCCAGCTTGTACCGTTTTCTTCTATAAAACCAGAAACACCCTCATCATTTATTATAATCCTCTGGTCTTCACGGTGATCCCAGGGCCAGTCGTTCCCCTGACCACAACCACCGTGCTAATCTTAAATGCGGCTGGAGAAATGGCCCTGGACTCCGAGGAGCAGCCTTGGCCTCTGCCCAAAACCAAACCGGTCATGGAGCAGAGCTGGAGTGAGGCCGTTTTCAAAGACTTTCTCTGTCCTTGGGCTTTGTACATGTTTCAGCAGCGGAGCAAAGACACTTAATAGCCACACACTGAAAATGGAGCAGTATTCCCACAGGGAGCCGACGAGATGGACGACTTTATCCCGCCGCAGAACACACAGTGCATTTTACTGCCTTTGTTTTGCCATTGTTGCTTAAAGCTATTTACGTCCTCAATCAGGAGTGCGTTGCCTTGTATCTGGTAATACCATCTCTACGATACAATGCGATATATCCTGATGACTTTGGAAAAACTGATAAGTACAAATCAGATTTTGTGAAATGTTTCTGTTTCCCACCTCTACACCTTCTCCACCGACTCCCACTGATGACTGCTGTCGT
Source organism: Knipowitschia caucasica (assembly GCA_964034765.1). Taxonomy (NCBI): domain Eukaryota; kingdom Metazoa; phylum Chordata; class Actinopteri; order Gobiiformes; family Gobiidae; genus Knipowitschia; species Knipowitschia caucasica. Next base: position 23,823,381 of record OZ035843.1, read on the forward strand.
TGTGTCCTTGGGCAAGACACTTAACCCCACTTTGCCCAAAGCCCCCACTGAAAGATCAAGGCTATGCTCACACTCAGAGAGCAGCCGTCCTCCTGTGGACTCACCACCTGCAGAGGGTCAGTGAGGGGCTGGTGCTATGAGACTTGGGTGGCATCTCTGACTGCCACCCCCCTGACCCAGAAATGGATTTAAGGGTAGAAAATGGATGGATGGATGGATGGTTTCTGTTTGTCTCTAGTGTCTCTGAGCTGCAGGTAAGTCTGCATTAAAATTGAAATTAAAACTCATTGACTGCCAGCCGTTTGTGATGATTTCACAAGAACCACAGAATATCGTGTGCTATGGCTATGTGAAATACGAAACCAGATTCTGAAAGAAGGGCGACACTAGCTCAGTTGGTAGAGCATTGGCCTTTAGGCCTGAAGGTTGTGGGTTCAATTCCCACCTTGACACCTTCTCCACCGACTCCCACTGATGTCTGCTGTCGTTGTGTCCTTGGGCAAGACACTTTACCCGACTTTGCCCAAAAGCCCCCGCTGAGAGATCACGGCTATGCTCACATTGACAGAGCAGCCATCCTCCTGTGGACTCACCACCTGCAGAGGGTCAGTGAGGGGCTGGTGCTATGAGACCTGGGTGGCATCTCTGATTGCCACCCCCCTGACCCAGAAATGGATTAAGGGGTAGAAAATGGATGGAGGGATAGATTCTGAAAGACTGGACTGTCTACTTTCATCAGCAAAAATAAGTTTGTTTGTAGCTAGTTGTTTTCTCCTGTAATCTCCAGTCGAATAGAGGAAAGTTCGACAGAAATCACCGGTCTCAGACAAATACGTCAATGGGTTAAGAGATCCTTTATCTTTCCCACAGCGGAGAAATTTCAGTGTTGCATCACAAGTTACAGACAGTAGGAAGCACACAGCACAAGAAATGAATAATAACTCTACTAAAATAAAATTAAATCTCTAACTCTAGCATAAAAAGCAGTGTAAAATCTAAATCTCAAGGAAAGGGGTCTAAAATCTCCAACTTTAGCATTAAGAAGAAGCAAGACAAAAAACCCCAACTTTAGCATAACCCCCATGTGTGGGGTTATAAGATCACGATATATCTGCAAAACATTATTTTCTAACTCTCATATCTGCCATGTAATTTCCCTAAACTAAAGTCAGATGCTATTGTCAGGTCTTTTGCGTTTGTGTTGGTCTCGAGTTACTTTCTCATTGTGTAGCAAACCCTCCTACAATGTCTTGTTGTTGTGTGTTTCCGGATTACTCTAAGAAATGTTCGGGGAATGGAGATAAAGCTGAGAGTTTGAATGCTGAGAATTGATAAATGCCAGTCACATGATCTTTGTCGGGACGGCACTAGCTCAGTACAATGATTCGATTGTAGAGTGACCTGCAGGACTTTATCTGCGGAATGTCGTTATATTGCTGTGAGATGAGGTGGGAATGAGCGGGCACTGTTTTACTAGTGGCATCATATAGAAATGATACAGGCAGACTGGGTTGATACTGGGACACTGGTCATGTTCAATTCAATGTAGTAGTTATCTTGGAGGACTTAGCAAAACCGTTGCGTTTACCAACACAGAACAGAGAATCAAACCGTTGAAACACAAGAAATGCAATGATAAAAAACACATAGAGCCATTCGTTCATAAGGGGCATAGACCAATGTCCATAAATCGTGATAAATGTTGTTGAATCTGTGTTGTGTATTAAGCTTTAGTTGTGGTGTTTGTTGCAGAATAGTCTTGAGCTTATAGCACCAGAGCAGAGGGTGTTTTCTCGGTCCCCCGGCCTCAGTGTGGGAGCTCTGCCAGTGGGGCAGCACATACCGGAACCAGCTCATCCAGGAAAGAGCCAGTGTCCCATGCGCACTATACACAAATGCCTTTGGTTGGGCTCATTGTAGGAACAGAGAGGCTTGTTCCTCCTGTGTGACTGCACCACTGGAGAATGTAGAGAAGTGCTCAGTCTGGATGTGAGCGAGACACGTCCACAGTTGGACTGGATAAACCGTGTGTCAGCAGTCACTGTGTGTTTGCCTGTTTCTTTACCATCAGGGTGTATTCAGGTTTACACGTATTCATGTATTTTTAGTCTCAGCCCAGTCATGCTTTCCTCTCATCTATTTTGTATAATTTCTAGTGCTGTTTTTAAATGCTTTTTAACCCTCAAAGCACTCAAAATGACGGCTTTTAGTTTTGGAAGTGTCATTACTTGGCTCATGTACGAACTTTGTTACTTTTTCTGTATCTGAATGTATTTTATTTTTTGTTGTTTTTTATTTTTAGGAAATTATCTTTTACTTTTGATATGACAGTATGGTGGTGTTTAACTGAATGCCATTTTTGAGTGCTCGGTAACTAACCAAAATTCACTACTTTAACTTGTTTGCAAGTTTGCAAGGGGCGACAGTAGCTCAGTTGGTAGAGCATTGGCTTTTGAGCCTGAAGGTTGTGGGTTCGAGCCCACCGTAAGACCTACTTCACGACACTTAACCCCACTTTGCCTGAAGCTCCCACTGAAAGATCTCAGCTCCTGTGGACTCACCACCTGCAGGAGGATCAGTGAGGGGCTGGTGCTCTGTGTACTGGGTGGCATCTCTGGCCACCCCCCCGACCCAGAAATGGATCAAAGGGAAGAAAATGGATGGATGGAACTTGTTTGCACCAAGAGCCAAAGCATTTTCTTAATGTGTGCCTTCTTGTTACTCAACACGGTGATAAAATAATTTTGATTCTATGGAATTTAAAGCCCCTCTTTCCAAGGTGCTGGTTCTGGGCGGGTTCTTGAGTGAGAGTCGTTTTACACCAGAGAAGTGACCATAGGTACCACAGCGGCACATTGTTTACTAGCAGCGGTTAGCTTTAATCTGTTTTTGCTGTGTTTCAGTTATATTAATCAGTTTTAGCACATCGTGAACGTGATTAAAGGTAAATAACTTATAAAAGACTTTTGATAAAAAACTGGAGACTTTTTCAGAATTACATTGGTTTGAATGGGGAAAAATGCTACATGCTAAAGATAGCGATTTTATACTTGTTTCTTCTTCATGCTAGATTTTTATTTTATTTAGAATGGAGTTATTGTTCATTCGTCTTGTGCTGTGTGCTCCTCATTCCTACTGTTTTGTAACTGGGAATGCAAGGCTGAAATATCCCCACTGTGGGACGAATAAAGGATCTCTTTAATCTTAATCTTAAAATTAATTCTGGTATTCCTAGTGTTAAGTAGTGAAAATTGATGGTGGTAAGAGTCATTTCAATCCCTGCAGTTTGTTGCCATTGCCACTGCTTAGTTTGATTACATTTTTCATATTCAAAAGCACTCGGCCATGTACCATTTACAGTCTGTAGAAAACACCTTTTGGCCTTTTAGAGGTGTGTGTGTGTGTGTTAAGTAAGCTGTGACCACTATTTCACCATTGCGGCACCCATTGTGTACGACTTCTGTCTATTTTTATAATGCCCACAGGAAGTGGCTTTACAGCAATAAGGGATCATGCCTCATATATATATTTATACATTTACAGCTGGTTGGATGTCGAGTGTGTGCCGTTTTAACCAGGCGAATAAACATTGGGTTTGCATTCCTGACTTTGTGAAAGAAACAGTTATTCAGAGTCTGTCAAAGTACTACGGCCTAGGCCCTAATCTCTTGGACACTCCATGTGTAAGAGCCTTCACCTCACACCGCCACACACACCTGTCTGCTCTCAATCTTCTGCAGCCATCTGCAGCGTAAACACCACACACCAGCCACACATTGTCCTGTTCGAGGTTCAAAGAGCCGTTATGCCGGATTCAGGGGCTTCCCGATGAGTCAGAAGTAGAACTAACTTGGTTGATTATTAACCGGATTTTATCTTTGAACTTGCCTCATGAAAACAACAGGTTATATTCTATACAAATATACATAGTGAATAGAGAAGGACCATAGATATTACCTCACTTGATTTATTATGTTTATACTTTCCTGTAATGGATCATTTGACATAGTTATGGACATCTTTTAACATTTATGGACATTGGTCATCCGCCCCTTATGGACCAATGGCTCTGTGATTTTCCTTACATTTAGTAAGAGATGGAGTAGTAGATGGATTGGAGATGGAGTAGGAGATGGAGCAGGAGATGGAGCAGGAGATGGAGCAGGAGATGGAGCAGGAGATGGAGCAGGAGATGGAGCAGGAGATGGAGCAGGAGATGGAGCAGGAGATGGAGTAGGAGATGGAGTAGGAGATGGAGCAGGAGATGGAGTAGGAGATGGAGTAGGAGATGGAGTAGGAGATGGAGCAGGAGATGGAGCAGGAGATGGAGCAGGAGATGGAGCAGGAGATGGAGCAGGAGATGGAGCAGGAGATGGAGCAGAGATGAGGAGATGGAGCAGGAGATGGAGCAGGAGATGGAGCAGGAGATGGAGCAGGAGATGGAGCAGGAGATGGAGCAGGAGATGGAGTAGGAGATGGAGCAGGAGATGGAGCAGGAGATGGAGCAGGAGATGGAGCAGGAGATGGAGCAGGAGATGGAGCAGGAGATGGAGCAGGAGATGGAGCAGGAGATGGAGCAGGAGATGGAGCAGGAGATGGAGCAGGAGATGGAGTAGGAGATGGAGTAGGAGATGGAGTAGGAGATGGAGTAGGAGATGGAGTAGGAGATGGAGTAGGAGATGGAGTAGGAGATGGAGTAGGAGATGTAATCAGTGATGGGGTCCTAGATGGAGCCAGAGATGGAGCAGATAAGGGATAAGATAAGTTGGACTTTAGTGATCTCACACTGGAGAATTTTAGCATTTGGCATAGATAGAATCACTCAGATTGTGCAAAAGACAGAAGTGTTGTCATGCATCAGTAGTAGTAGTAGGAGTAGTAGTAGTCATTCACTCCATACACGATCCAAGATGATTACTGTTGTGACTTAGGGCTGGACAAAAAAAAAAAAATTGAACCAGAACAAACAAACAGTTGTAAGTGACTTGGTGCATGCAGTATAGTCCCCCGCTCTCTCTCCTGCACCAGTCTGCTCCTCGTGCCTCTAATCCGACCTTCTGTCTGGTCTGCGTGGTTGTTGTGTAGTTAAGAGCACTAATGCTGGTGCTTGGCTGCTCGGCGCTGGTCTGTTTGCAGCGAGCACAGATCAAAGTGCGTGTGGCAGGTGGGCTGTCCGTCAGACGCTCTGTGTGGCCCCCAGACGCCGTCATCACACGCAGCACTACACGCTGCACATTAAAGCTGACAGCCGTAGCAACGTAATTACAGCGTCTTGTCCTTGAACCGCACCATAAAATGTACGTGTAATATGTTACTTACTTATAATGTATAACTAGGCCTAAACACAAGAGGAGTGAGTGCAAATGGGGATCAAAACATATTTGAGAGAAGTGAGAAGTCATGTGGTCTTTCAGGAGCTGTGGGAAAATAATGTGTACATATATAACTAGGCCTGTCGCAATGACTTTGGACTAGCAACATTTTAATATAAATATTATATACAATTTTTACAATATCACAAACGATATACGCAATATTGAAACTATTTCCCACTGGGGTTTTGAGGGGTTTCTTGCCGAGGAAGGGGCAAGGACAGTTATGATCCGGGACCATTTTTAACATGAACTTAGGGTTAGGGTTATTACTCCGTTTGAACCAATGGCTTCTAAGTGTTTGTTATTATTGCATTTCTTGTGTTAAAACTGTTAATTTTTTGATCCGTTTGTTGAGTAATCAATCCTTTGAGATGACAGTGGTTGTGATTTAGGGCTATACACAAATATATTAGATTGAATTGAAACTACCTCAACAACTATTACTACTATTCCACAATTTTTACTTGTGTCCATTTCATAAAAAACATTTGTCAATACATGAGTAATATTTATGGGTTAGGGTTAGGGTATTCATGTTGAACCATCTACAGCTAAAACACCATTTATTAAAAAAGAAAATTACAATAATCTGCATTAATGCAACAAACATCTACAGACCATAAGTATAGAATCCCTAAATATATAGTTTCATCCATCATTTATCTGTCAGTAATGTTAATATTGTGACGGGTCGACTTATAACTTACATCTATCTGCTTTTTACTTATGAACAGGCCAGGGTTAGGGTTAGGGTTAGTCATGTGAGAACTTCCAGAATCAGTCATGCATGTATTATAGTTACTATCTTTGTTTGAGAATACAGAACTTGAAAACAACTTTTATTCCAGTTCCTTTAACTCTGCAGCCTACGCGACAATGTGACCAATGTATTTTTATTTCTTAACCCTCCATCCTCTATCAGCGGATCTCCGGAGCCAATGATGAAGCACACATTCCTGCCTCCTGGTTGTTTATGTGAACAGCATAAACACTGTAGGAAGCGCGGGAAATACACAGGACTTGTTTCATATGATGACTAATTTATGGCTTTATTATTATGACGTTTTAGTAGAAATGTTATTGTTAAAACTCAAATTCCCAGATTGCTTTGATCCCTCTTCATAATCCAGTTAAAACAGTTGTCTTTCTGATTTTTTTTACTTCATCAGCTGCTGTTAAGTCTTAATTACATGAAAACCTGTGGCTTATATTATTATATAAGTGTGGCTAATATGTGGACAATGTTTAGTACTGTATATTTTGAAATGTAATTCTTTTATCTCTCACTCCTTGATGTGGCTACAGTCTGTTGTGCTGGAATGGGATTTACTGGTCAGTTAAACATGACCACAGCCCGCGCCCTCATTCCTCACATGTCCCTCCCTGCCCGCCGTGGGGGTCCTTTTGTCCTATTGATCCTTAATTAATAATTCGCCACTGGACCTTTTCTCCCCGAGTGTCTTCTCTTTTGGAAGTGCTCTGATCCCAATCCTTTTCGGTTGTTCCTGCCTTTTGTTGTCCGTGGCTATTGTGCTGCTCATCCTTCTATTTGGCAACCCAGCTCTGACTCTGTCTTCTCGGAGGAATCACAAAAGGAGAAGTCCCCCCCCTTCCCTTTGCTAAGGCCACAGCGAGGGAGGGGTGCAGCCTGGGATTGACAGCCCAGTGTGAGGCTGCCGGCTCGGCCTTTGTCCCGCTACCAAAAAAAGGAGGGAAGCTAAAGATGGAGGAGGAGTGCACGAAGACCGTTATACACAAGATTTAACATCCAAGAATGTATTTGGCCATTTGCAGTAAAACCATATTGGAATAACTGTGCAAGTCTACCCCAGTGTGCACACCAGAGCTCCTGCCAGCAACTTCTGCAAACGTTTATTTATTTCCTACATGCACAAAGAGATACAATCATATTGTTTTATCAAAATTATAACTAACCCTTAAAACTTGTGCATGGTTTGCAAACAGGTTGATCGAATCAATATATTTGTTTAAATTTTTCTTCCAGTTCTGTCCCTCTGTTTATAGATAGTGTTATTGTCTGAGCTTCCCCTTTTTCATCTATGTCACTTTTATAGAAGTTTATAGTATCTTCAACTACTGCAGCCGGAATTGGCCTGATTTAGCGATTAATTTAAAGCGGTACTAAACTTTATTCTCATGTTGCTTGTTCCAATAGAAACTGTTGATTTGTTGACAGCGTATTAGAATTGTTTTTTTCCTACATGACTATTTGAGTTGATTGGTTGAGTTTGGTCCTCCCTTTTCACATCTGTCTGAAAAAGATGAACAAAAATGCATGAAAAACTAGTATTGGAAGAAAACCGGTTTGAGTGCGAGGAACTAGTTTGATACATTTTATGACATCGTAAAGTTTTCCTGGATTGAAAATTGGGTACCCAAGCTTTAAGTGCATTTAAGTTTATCCTGCTAAAGAAATACAACAATTGTGTGTGCGTAGAATTCAGAAATTAGAATTCATATTGTTGCCACAGGCTTTAATTATTTGCAATATGTGTGCTTTGGCAGAGCCTTAAAAACTTTTATTTGGATAAGAAGAAAAATGGCAATGTATTTAACGACACAATTAAAAATGTCCCAGAGCACGTTGTGTGGGAAGTAGGAATACAGGTTCTCCATTTGTTTTTAAAGTACATAGATCAGTGTCTCCCAAAGTGGGGTCCGCGGCCCCCTGGTGGGCCGCGAGGGTACTGCAGGGGGGGCCGCGGGAGGTCATAAAAAAAAATATTTATATATATATATAATTATTTAATGTTAAATGTATAATGTTTTGTTTGTAATATTAAAATATTTGTGTTCATTATTTGACTTGAATAATCCACTGTAATAATTTTTGTATTACAATGTTTGTAGCAGAGGCTATTTCCCCAAAATAAAATAACCAGAAGAGCCTATTCTTAATGTTGTCTTCTTGGTTATTATTTTGGGGGGCCACGCAGACCCGTCAGATTTTTAAGGGGGCCTCGGTGTTACTGAGTTTGGGAATGGCTGACATAGATAATCAAAAGTTACACAACCTTTTTTAATACATCAAAATTGCCTCTCAATGTTTACGCAATGATTTTAATTACTAAGAATCCTCTTGAGGGGTTTTTGTCTAATTGAGGTCACAGACAAAGCGTTTCTGTGACTGCCCAAGTTACTCACTCAACCTTTTTATCATTTCTTTTATTTCCCGGACATCAACAGAAGTGGAGCTGGCACCAAAACATGTCCCCTCCCCTCTCATTCAGCCCCTGGTCCCCAGAGCGGCCCATCTCAGTGTGGAGTTGGCCCATTGTGAGAGAAGGGGATATTGGGAAGAGTGGGGACCCGGGGGTAGATTTGGCGTAAGATTAGCCGACTTGGGAATGTGCGAATACAAATTGAACTTCCATAAGAGAGGAAGTGAGTACGGGGAGGAAAAAAAAGACATTTGTGCTTTGTGCGTGCGTTTTTTTTTTATAGCAGTGTGTAATTTGACTTGGAGCATCGATTAAACTTCACGGTGGGCGAGCCAGGACACGTTGATTCTGCGCTTTGTGGGTGTTCAATTAATGCTGTACACTGAGCTGCATGTGTCTTTAAAGCTGGGGTACCTGACTTTGAAAACGCACAAAACAACCCTGACCTATAAAGTCCGTGCAATGAGTTGATCACCAGTTTTCTTGTTTGGTTTTTTCACCTCTTTTAGATCAGTTTTTTTCAATGAAATGGAGTCCCAGAATTTGAGAGAAGGGGAAAGAAGTCTAAAGAATTATAGACTCAGAATTTGACTAAATGTCCATGAGAGGTGGAGGACTGAACATCTCAATGCGCCATCTTGAAATACAGTGGTTGACAAGGGATACAATTAGAAAATTAGAATAATGGGAGTTGGGGACCACTATCAAAGACGACATATTGTCCTGCGAAACTACCGTAGTACCGTAAATTACAATATATGATCTCATTACATTACCTATTACCAATATTTGTGTCATCTTGCATTTCGCTTTTCTCTCCCTGTTACTATACCAATGTACCCTTGAGAAAACCCCCCCAAAAAAAGATATGATCTTAACGCTAGATGGGAGTAAAAACTACACAGTGTACTTTTAAGAGTTGTAAAACCTTAATTAATCAATGTTAACCCGGGTTTGTCTCCACATTTATATTCAATAGGGCTGTAGCAACGCAATGCAGATTCAGCATTGTACATTTCTTTGTGATTATGACGGAGGCAGGTCACCATCTCAGCCGTGACTCCATGTGAGAGACTGAATGAAGGATCTTGGCGTGGGCCCGAACCCTCTGATGACATCTTGGAGGGCGTCCATAAGCTAAACTGAAGTCACTTGACTGGAACAGTGCGGTCTCTGTACATCCTTGGCCCGCGGCGCCTTCAGGGCCTTTCCGTGTAAACTTTAGTTGCTTTTTAATTGGCCCCGCTTTAATCATTGGGGGGGAGCGCACAAACATTAGCATTCCAGTGTAAATTTACAGTTTTCCCAAGGACATAAACACTCTTTTAAAACCGCGGGGACTGGTACGAGCCGCACATAGCTCCGCTCTCAATGTAAACAGAGACTTGTGCGAGTCGTGTGCTGGTCTTGGATCTACAGCGCTGGTCCTTCTGGGTCTCACTTGTAGAGTCAGTAAATCTTTGAACCCTCGGGAAGTTCACGTGCACATTACTGCTGTGACGGTGTAAGAGTTGTAACGACGCCTCCTTGTAATGTCAAGGAGTGTGGCCACATTTTTCAGTACAGGACCATAGTAAGAGCACACAAGGAGCACGCAACATATAGAGCAGAGATAAGTGTCTGTGTCTGTATATATGTGACCGTCATATACACAAATACCCATTCTGCTGATTTGGAAATACAGTGTTTTAGCCTGAGCAATAACATTAATTTCACAATGTTGGTTTTATCTAGCTACATCCATGTTGTAAGAACATTTGTTTTTTATTTCAACAAGGCACCATCAAAGCTGGGGTATCTAACTTTGTCATAACTAATTGATTTACACTGTTAACAAAAGAATTTAGTTTGAAGAAAAATACAGGAGATAGTTTGTGGGAAGTTCGCCCTGAACTTCCCACAAACTATATCCTGTATAGAAAGGAGTCAGGAGGAGCTCATAGCAGCTCTGTTACGTCATTAAAAAATATACATATACATTTTTTAAATTTGTTTCCATGAGACAAGATCCAATCCTGTCCTCATTGGGTCTGACTTGACTGCTACCTTTTCACTTTTTACAGCAAAAAGTACTTAAACAGTGTGGATCTACTGTGGTTATATACAACCAAAATTTGGTGTCCCATGGAAGATTTCAGTCAAGGGCGTAGGTTTGCGTGGGGACCATGGGGACATGTCCCCACCAATATTTGGTGAGGACTAAAAAGTCCCCACCAAAATGACATGATGTCCCATGACCCGGACGGTCCGGGACATATGTCTTCCGTTTGTGCACACGTCGCGCCTCCTCCTCGCCTCCAGAGCAACAGCAGCAGCAGCAGCACGTGACCCGTTCCGTTCTCTGCAGTGATTGGCTGTCGTCTTCAGCGCCAAACTGAAGCACTGAGCGACTGTTTAATTTTTTAAAGTTAGCCAGCGTGAAGCAAGTGTTTTTTTCGTTCCCTGAGCGTTGTAGCACGTGAGTAATCAGAGGAAAGTACTGTAGATCTATCACCATTCAAAGTACTTACGTTATTTCTAATCTGTCAGCGCACTGTTTAATGTTCCGAGGAGCTCACACGGCACAGAGACAGAACAGAACTGGCTCCAATAAAGAAACAGGTTGGTTGAAAGGCTGAGAAAATACTTATTGTGCTCTTACTATCCAAAATGTATAAGTGGGTGTGTTGTGTGAATCAGGATAAACTAGTGATGAAAATATTCCACGGATCCACGATTTACAACCTTTATCTGCTGATAATGTAATTTCTGTGAAATGTGTGACAGCGGGCACTTGCTGTTATTTGCTCTAAGCACATTCAAGCGATGCACTCGAATGTGCACGTCCTGGTGCAGCTGCTGCCGCTTTGTAATGACAGCCGCGGCGCTCAGTGAAAGCACAGCTCTAACATGGTACCGAGCTCGGACCATATGCAGACAGAACCATGTTGCAAGTGCGGGTCTCCCTCGTATCTCCCCCGTTTCTCCCCTGTGTCTCTGACATGTCTCTCCCCTGACTCTTCCCAAAGCGCAACCAGCGCTCCCGAAATTAAAGCTCGGATACCTACATTTTCCATTGCGTTAACGATGCATGCTGGTTGTGCGCAAAACACACCACAACAGGTCATTTAAGTTTTTATTTTGCATACTTGAGAGCCCTGTGAGTCATTAGTTGCCTTTTTGGGTTGAGAGTGGAATAAAAAAAAAGAAAATATAGAAAAATCCACACTGTTACTTATTGCCAAACTCTTGTTAACTCATTGTATTGAGAAATACTATGTAACTTTTGACATTGGCCAAGTTATATAAATGATTCTGCAGTTCATGTATATGAATGTCCGTTTTTGATTGTCTATACCTTCTTATATAATTTAGAAAAAATGCCACCTCCACAAAAAAAGATAAAAGATATCAGGAGCTTTTTTAACAGTTGGAAAGTAAGTAAGAGAAAGCACAAGTAATAGCAAATTATGAATTGTGATGATTAATCTTCTGTTAACATACATAGGAAACTCAACCAACAAAAGAGAACAATATAGGGAATGTTGAGGTAGAAGCAACAGGCCCTTCAGTGCATCAGGTGAGGTTGGAATTTTGTAGGTATGCATGGGACTATGAATTGTTTTTAGAGATTGATCGTATATGTCAAACAATGTAGTGAGCTACTCACTGTAGATTCTAATTCAATATTTTCTCCTCTGTTTTTATTTATTATAGGAAAGATCAGAGCATGATTTATTTCAAGTATCGAGAGCAGTTCCTGAACTGTTAGAGCCTCAGGTGAGGGCTATTATGTAGATTTGGATTAGGTTTAAGTCAGTATAGAATGAACGCAACACAAAACTCAGAAGCTCTGATCCAATTGATTTTGTGTTAACTATTAGAAAAAATCCTTAACTGCTTCTCATTCAGTCTACAGCTGAGTTTAGTATAGAAGGCAACACACTATTGCAAATATAGTGTGTGATTACACAACAAATTCTGGGGGAGAAACTCTGGACCCCGTGTCAATGGGTGTAGACTCAGGTCGTAGTGAATGTCCCCACCAAGATTGGAACCAAACCTACACCATTGATTTCAGTGGACATTTGTGATCGAAAGTTTTACTGCAGATTTCTCAAATTGAGTTTAAATAGCTCTTGTGGACGTGGAGTGAGAGTTTGGTGAATGTCTGGCTCTTCCCTCTGCCGTCTACAGCCCTCTGCTGACGCCACAGGCCGAGTCTCCTCCGCTCCCAGTGCTCACACGTCTCCATTAGCAGCTTTACTCCTTCCTTAAGCAAACAGCTTCCCGCCCTCCCGCACCGTGCGCTTGTTCCAGCCGCTGTGAGCAAATGCAGCAGCCTGCTTTGCGATGGAGCTGCCGTCTTCACACCTGCGCGCTGTTGTGAAGACGGAGACGACCAAATGTGCTCTAGTCACTAATGCAGAGACAACGTTGTGAGACTGGGACTGAGCAAACAGTCTATGTAGAATTGTGTAGAAGCCTGTAACTTTATATACTAATTATCCGGCCAGATAAGTATAGAATTTACACTATAGATAGATATTTACTTGCTGTTATGAAGCATTCACTGCTACAGTTTAGCAGCTCCTTGAGTGCTCTTTCTGCTGTCCTATATGTGCGCTGAAACTTTAAAATTTCACCACTGTGGGATGAATAAGGTTTTTTTTATTTTATCAATTTCAGAAGCAACACCAGTATGTATCTGCTTTTGTTTCATTCATATTTTAAAACCTGTTGAAGATGATATATTTATTAATGACTTTGTAGCACATTTTTTCTGCATATATATGAACTCATCTTCTTCCTCTAACAAAAGGTTTCCTGCCATTATCCGTCTGTAACTGAAGCTGTAGCTGTATCTTCTGACTAGAGACAGACTATCTTTGCTGTATGCCCCAGTGAAGGGGGTGAAACAATGCTTTAATGTCACTAACACTCGTTGCTATGTGGTTTGCGTCTCTAAGCACATGTGTCACCTGTTGTGCCAGCTCGGCCCCTCCCGTCCTGGGGGCTGATTCCCATATGGGCTGGTCCCGGTCATGTGATCGTTCAATGAGCTCCTTTTTCCTGTTTGGCCACCTGATACCTGGCACCTGTTCCTTTCCTTTGTTTCCCAATGACCTCTTCATTCTCCGCTTCCCTGTCCCAACTTATTCAAAAAAAAATGTTTTTTTCAAGAGGCACAAATGTGTGAAGTCTTTGGAGAGTCCAGGCCTCGCTGCAGCACAAAACAGCCCTGTTGATAATAAACACAGCACACAGTGTGTGTCCATATTGATGTAAAGTGTGAGTTGTGTAGAGTGTAGTTTTCCTGCTGAAGCCGCTCTGTAAATGTCTTTGTTCTTGCTTCATCAACACGAGCCGTTAAGAGCAGGAAGTGTCTGTCGCCGAGGAGCTGCAGCATTCTTCCGAGTAAAAGGCTTTTGTTGTTTTGACTGGAGATTGTGTACGTGCACATTTCTCCTGCAAGTTTTGTCAATAATGTATTTTTAAATGAGTTTAGAAATATAATACAGCTGCAATTTTGACAAATTGTAATGGTAATAAATGTTGTTTAGGATTGAATGATTGCACTTACCCTGGTTTATGGACGTTAAGCATCGTTATTAGTGAGTGTGGAGTCAGCGTCTGGAGGCTCCTGACCAGACTCTGGCTCTTCTCTGGACACTGCTCTGAATGGAAAAATTAAATCATTTTTAAGAACAGATATTCATGACATTTATGTTCTTTTCTTTCACGCAGCCTTTCTTCAGACTTCTTAACCTCCGGAAGCTCGGCCTGAGTGACAATGTCATCCAGAGACTTCCACCAGAGGTGGCCAACTTCATGCAGCTCGTGGAACTGGACATTTCTAGAAATGGTAAACTCCCTTTACACGTATGTGAAATTATGCTACATACATGACATCACCTACATGAAAATGTATTCTATAATGGTCATAACTAAGATGTATTTTGTCATAGACTGACCAAACTACTACAAATGAGTTTGGATAATAATAATAATAGTTAGGGCTGTCAAAATTATCGCGTTGACTCAAGTTAATTACATTTTTGATTAACGCGTAAAAAAATAATAACGCATATCTGAATGACCCGCCCATTTATCCATAATATCACTCAGAATGCTGCGTGTGAGATGCATCAGAGCAGGTAGGCCTTCTGGGAATTAAAGTTTTAAAAGAATACACGTGTGACCGCGGGGCTGATGTTTGCTGTGAACTGAAGTCCGCCTCCTCCGCAGCTGCTCTGGTTGTTGTTAACGGCTGCAGCTGACAACAACACGGCTGTGAGCGGCTGTGAGCGAATGCCGCTGCGGTAACATGGTCATATAAGACCAAACACGCCACTGGACTATTCTCTGCATGTTGTGTTCGTTTCTTTGCAACCTGTGCGTAACTTGTGCACGCAAATACAGCGCTAAAGTGTCCCTGTCTTTTCCTGAAACTAAACTTAAATAAACTCGCTGAATTAAAGCTTTGGTACGTAAATTTCCCCCTTTCATTAACAGCTCATTTTGGTTGTGCCCAAAAGCAAAATGTTGTGAGCAAGTCTAACAGATTTAAGTACATTTGGTCTGAATGACAATGTGTAATTAATTACATTTGATAATCTCATTTTACTTCAAATGAAGTGGATTTGAAATAGAATGTTAAAAATGCGATTAATCGTGAGTTAACTCACCATTTCTGTGCAATTAATCAACTAAAAAAAATGAATCGTTTGACAGCCCTAATAATAATAATACATGTTGTTGATAGTGTCTTAATCTCCTTCTGCCGCAGACATCCCTGAGATCCCGGAGAGCATCAAGTTCTGCAGAGCTCTGGAGATCGCAGACTTCAGTGGAAACCCTCTCTCCAGGTAGCTGCATAGAACCTGCACTAGTGATAACGTTTGTCTTAAATCTATTCTAAATGTAAAATGTTAAACTATTAAACACACGGTTCCCTTCATTGCCCACATTATTATTATTATTATTATTTGAACTGTGTTTGTTTCTGATGCAGATTACCAGATGGCTTCACGCAGCTCCGTACACTGGCTCACTTAGCGCTGAATGACGTGTCTTTGCAGACGCTGCCCAACGACATCGGAAAGTACGTCCCTGAATCTTTTCTCTGGTCTTTTCCCCTCTGACTTTGAAATCGACTCGGTTCAATGTTCTTGATTTACCTTATATTTCACATGTGATTGAATGAAACTATGGATACTGTTATTGTGAGCCCTGGCACCAGCTGCATGCTCCCAGATGGAGGCGCTCCTCGTCATGCCAGGCCGCTCAGATTTACCAGACAGGCCATCTGACAATCCAACCTGCTCCCTCTGTTCTCCTGCTACATGTGGGCATCGGCCAACTAAAAACTTCTACCCTTTCTACCCATTCTACCCATTCTACCCATTCTACCCATTCTACCCATGCTACCCATTCTAAATCACTTACTCAGCCTCTGTTTCTGTCTCCAGCTTGGCCAACCTCGTAACATTAGAACTCAGAGAGAACCTGCTCAAGTCACTCCCCACGTAAGTCTCCCATGTTTTATATTTTCTCATAATCTTTATTGGAAGCAAGGACGGTGACAAATTGAAGTGAAATTTGAACAAATTGCATTATACAGAAACGATCAATATTTAAATGAAATTCATACAAATAAGAAATAAAAGGATGTAGGGAGAGGGAGGAGGGGGCTCGAATCAAATGTATGTATTTTGGGGTGTGTGTCTGTGTGTGTGTGCGTCTGTGTCTGCGTGTGTCACTGTTATTGCTAGATATATCATCACAAAAGTGTGGAGATGTAGTTATTGTTGTTTGTAAAAGTGTGTGAACGGTGTTTTGTTGTGATTTTACCCTAAACATATGTAACGTTTCCTAAATGAACCCATGCCTTGTCTTCAGGTCACTTTCCTTCCTGGTGAAACTGGAACAGCTCGACCTCGGCAGTAATCAACTGGAAGTATTGGTACGGTGGCAGCTTTTCCTCTTTTACATCATTCCTTTCCACCTCCTGTGGATTCCTCACGTGCCCAGACTGTACGTGCTGTTATAGAATTATATACCCCATGAAGGAGGAAACTCAAAGGTCCTTTGTCTGGTCAAAAGCGTAAGTTTATTGTTAACGCACAGTGCGGAGAGCCAGCACATACACTCCAAAAGCAGCATGTCCCAGCTCTGGGGGCCAGAGCCCCGAGCTTCCTGTATACAAGACACACACCAAAGATAGTCACGCCCACAACGGAACGGAGGGAGCCACCGGTGAGGAGGCGCACAGGAAGCGCCGGCGCTATCCCCTGTGGTGGCAGTGGCATGGGGTGTGAACAGACAGACAATGGTGGAAATGCAGGTCATACAGATGCAAGACGGAAAGACACAAGGGTGTGACAGACAGCAGGGACCTTCACAAAGCTCAGCATGGCGTCAGAAGGTCGTCTGCATTGATAAAAGGCCTTTGACGTCCGTGTATTTGCTGCGGCTGGTTTTAATGTAATTACTCCAAAAACTGTCACCACACTCCCCTCTTTTGATAATTCAAAACCATTTTTGCATTAATCAGTTAAATACCAGAGGCATCGTAATCACACCACCTTCAAGCTTGAAACACTTAAATTATTGCTGTCCAAAGTGGACAAGAAAAGACACATGCTTGTCAATAAAAGAAAGAGCACATTATAATAACACAATGGATCCGGACAGCGATAAGAGAAGGCAATATTAACATAATAAACACGGTCAGCACGGAAAGTAGTGTCAGTGTGGCCAGCATAACAGTCCAAGGGCCCATTCCGGTCTTAGCCGGGCTACGTTCGGTAGTCTTTTCCGCGGGAATACTCACGAGCAGTGCCGTCTCGCAGTCAGTGGCACCGCTCCCTATGAGCGTGTGTGGAGCGTTAGTGGTCATGGCGATGTTTGGTCTTGGAGCGGCAAGACTCTAATTGCGTTGAAGCCTTGGCCTCAGCACTCGGTTGGGCAGAGTGCTCGGGGTTTGGGGTGTGGAGACCATGGCTTGAGCACGCTCCAGATCGGCCAGGCCCAAAGCTCATTTGATGGGAGACCTCATGACAGCACGCTTCACCATGTGCCTCATCAGGAACTGTAGAGCAGCCCTCATCTCCACCTCCTCCGGACACACGGGAGACGAGACACCAGGGGGGCACTCCAGCAGAGCTCAAATCTGCATTATGGCCAGAGGGAACAAGCTCTGGAGAAATCTTTGGAATGGGCAGCAGCTCTGCATACTTGCTGCAGCTGAGCAGAGCGCTCAGGGCCTTCATGGCTCCCAAGCCTTGGGATCCGGGGGCTGGGGAGTTGGGCAAAAGGGGGGTCGCCTCGGGAACGCTGGGATTCTCTGGGTGTTGTTGTTGGCCTGCTTCACCGACGGTGGCCGCACGCCGGCCGACTTCTTCATCGTAGGGAGCCGCAGATGGGCCTGGTCCGTCCGCGCCCTCGGTGTCCTCGTCTATGGCCCTCAGTGGCAGCACCGCACGACAGTGGTTGGCGTGGATCCAAGTTGTCCTCTCCGCGACCTTAACGGCAGTGTCCGTCACCAGGAGGGCGAGGAATGGGCCGAGCCAGCGCTTGGACCGCCAGTGCTTTCGTCTCGTTTCCTTCACCAGGACCCAGTCGCCTGCGCAGCCTGTGGCAGGGCGCTCCTGACCTGGGCAGAAATAGAGGACAAAAGTGCATTAATTTCCTTACAATAGGACAGCATGTTGTCATCACACAAAGAGGTGCTTGGCAGATCTCTGTTCGGGGGTCCCTCGCCCAAGTTGGGTGGTCTGGCACAGAGGATTTCGAATGGGACTCTCATGCGCATGTACATGAGGGCTAGCGGCAGAGCTTTGAGTGCCATTCTCTCGCTCGCACGCGCCTCCGGGCCAGGGGGCGTAACTGCAGTGTTTACGTATATCAATGCCCAGAAATTCACCCACTTCCTCAATGACTTTTGCTACAAAGTGACTGCCAGTGTCACTAGAGATTTTTTCTCGGGGCACAATTTTTGTGAGCAGAGCTTTCACCACCGCGTTGCTTGTGGCGTGTATGCCTGCAAATACTTCAGTCCATTTGGACCAGAGATCCGCCAGAACCAGACAGTATTACTTACCTTGGCATGGTGTGAGTTCAACAAAGTCCCTTTGGACATGTTGAAATGGGCGCAGGGGCGGAGGATGAGCAGCCTGTTGGATACTTTTGAGACTTACCTGGGTTGTGCGCGGGGCATATAGCGCATGTTTGGCTGAATCTCTGTGCAAATGCCGTAAACCCCTTTGTATACCAATTTTGTGTGATTAAATCACACATCATCCCTCCTTTTGAGGCATGGTCTCGACCATGTGCTAAAATTGCAAACTGTCTGAAGAAATGCCGTGGTAGGCACGGTTTGCTGTCTGGTCCCAGCCACACACACCATGCCGTCGTTGAGCCCCATTCCCCTCCCACAGCAGCGTCTCTGCTGGAGTAGAAAATATCAACGTCTTGAGTGAGGTAGTGTGTGTGTGTGTGTGTAGAGGTGCGTATGCCGCTGCCTTGTCCGCGCGCCGATTCCCTGCAGAGATGGGATCAGTGGCATTAGTGTGGGCCTGGCATTTGCATACAGCGATCTCTAAGGGCAACATTACAGCTTTCAGCAGACGTTCAACCTGTGTGGAATTAAGAATTGGTTTACCATCAGATTTCATAAAATTGCGGTGTTTCCACAGTGCTTTCCAGTCGTGCACCACAGAGAAACCATAGCGCGTATCACAGAATAGGTTAACAGTTTTGCCCGCTGCCAGCTCACAAGCCCCGGTGGGCGCGACCAGCTCAGCGGTTTGTGCTGAGTGGTAGTGGGGCAAACTACCAGAGTCTATAGTATCAAAATCAGAACACACAGCATAGCCGACTCGGTTCTTCCCAGTGTTGTCACGTGACGCGGCTCCGTCTGTATATAAAAAAAATCAAGTCAGGATTAGTCAGAGGCACCTCTTTCAGGTCTGGCCTGGGAGTGCATATCTGTTCTATTGTGGCGATACAGCAGTGTTCCTCCCCTTCCTCTGGCGTGGGCAGCAGCGAGGAGGAGTTCAGCTGTGTGCATTCCTTCACCGTAGTTCAAAGAGCACCGTGTTGTACCCCAGCCAACGAGCCGCAGAAAGGCGAGAGGCCCTCTGCTCTAACAGGATCAGGGAAACAGCATGGGGCACAAGCAAAGTTAGTTCAGTGTATCCCACAAGGTCACGTGATGCTAGGGCCGCTTTCTCAGCGGCAGCCACAGCCCGCAGGCAGCGAGGCAACCCTGCTGCCACGGGATCGAGTTTTGCTGAGAAGTAAGCAGTGGGTCTCAGTGGCCCTCAGTGAGGCTGCAAAAGTACCGACTGTTCCGTATCTCCAGTTGCTTTTCTCCCGGATCGTCCTCAATTCATATTGTGGGCTTTTGTGCCAAAGTGGAGGCTCATTTCCTCCTGATCCATACTACTGTCATCCCTGGAGCAGGGGTAGTTTATCTCTCATCTGAAAAAGAAATATCAGAACACAAAAAAAAAAAACACAAAAAAATGCCCACTTTCGCTTGTCAATCTTTTTCCAATTGGGCAAAACATAACTGCATTGACAGACGGTGTTTGACATCAGGGCAGAGGCTGTAGCAAAATACAGACTTAACAAAATGTATGTTTCTAATTTTATACTTCCCTAAATGTGAGTTTACAACCAAAGTTGTCCTTCACCCAACGACAGCTCACTGCGGTTGGACTGTGTCGCTGTCAGGACAAACAGCAGAGGGAGGAACTCCCAATATCTTCAGCGAGGTATTTCATCTCCGAGTACTTTCCGCAGAGTACTTTTCTCCGAGTACTCATCCCAGAGTACTCTCACTTTTACACCTGTTCAATAAAGCTTGTTATCTTTGAATCTCTAGTACTTACACCGTATGCTGTTGACAAAAAAATAATTATTCCATGATCACATTAAAACATTACAGACACATTTGTTATTCCATGATTCCGTTCAGCATTCCTCAGTTCACTCCTTATTTCACACATCACACTCATATCACAGTCACATCACAGTCACATCACAGGCCGATTCCCCCACGTTAGTATTTTGGTCCAGTTTGTTAAGGTCGACGTAGTGTACTTTGACATGACACACAAACATATAACATACACAAAACATATAACACACAAACATGTAACACACAGAAGGCCTGTACTTTTAACTTTGTTATATTTTTCCATGTCCAATTCCAATTGTCTCATGAGCTATTTCTTATTGTTGCAACTTTCAGAGCCTGCAGAGCTTTAAAAGAGTTTTCCTAAAAGGATCCATTTCCAACTTTAGTGTTTACCACGTGGTCTGTATTTCGGGCTTATCACAGATGGTGTCCCCTATATCTCTAATGAGCTCTTGTCACCTAAAAAATGTTTATTTTCCTTTTTTTTTTTTTTTTTTTCTTTTTCAATAAAGCCAGGTCGGATTCATTAAAAATGTAAATTAGTCTCAAACTTTAATACTTCACCTTTGTTTCACGATAAAAATGTTTTTGTTGCTCATTAAGTAGCACAGATAGTGGTGCCTATCTCAATAAACGTACTCCGTTAGCCTATCTTCCCTACACTGCATGAATTTTCAAACTCCAAGTTATTGTCTGGGAACGACCGGAGAGAGCAGCTTAGGTCGTTCGCGTGGTTGACCTCCAAATTTTGTGCGGGCGTCACTATCCACTTGTTGTGGCTAATAACTTAGCAATCTCAGGGTTTGGTGTCAATTTCCAGTGGTAGTTAACTTTTGGGACCGGTGCCTCCTTTTATTTATCTATTTTTAATTGAGTCTGCACATAAGGTCTCGGCCTAGTAGGTTAACCGGGCACAATGGGGAATATAGAAAAGAATGTTTAAGCTGGTTGCCCTGAGAATCAAAACACGTTAGCGGTGACGTAAATTGCTCTTTAGTCGTCTCTCCGACGCTGCTAATTAGAAATATGAAGCGGCCGCTCATTTTAGGGGAGACAGAAAGGCTGTCACTTTTAGCACAGAATTTGTTGCCCCGGAGTCATCCAGAATTTTAACTTGTACACCACAGGTTGTTAGCGTATATTACGGGCATGAATTATCTCTAAAAAGTGCCAATTGCAATTTGTTGTTGTTCAACTTACATGAGCGGTCGCTTTGGTGACGAATGTGAACCCAGGTTTGGTCAGTCGCTCGTGTTTCCTCCGTGCCCGCCTCTGCCGTCCTCTGGCCCCGTGTTAGCTTGAGCGTTCCTCTGCCTTTAACGCCTCCTCCGGTAACAGTCCTTCGACCCATGTCGAGCACACAGTCTTTCCGCCGGGCTGTGGAAGTTTTTCAAAGTCCGCAGGAGGCCCAGGTAGCCCAGAGCGTTAGCATGTGGTCCATGAGGGTTGGTGAATAACCCAAACGTGCCGGTCACAATGGCTTCTTCTGTTTGCGGTGCGGGAACAACTTTCAAGCGGGTTTCCGCGGGTGCGTTTGGTATATCACGCTGCCCCCTCCGTGGAGAACAGTCACGGGATTTGGAGCAGTTTCTCTCTGTGCTCCAAAGCAGTTGTCGGTGTCTCACATATTTGTTTCCCTCGCTTCTTCTTCTGTGGTTTCCTGAGCGTGTGTCTGTTTCCGCCTCTTCTTCTTCTGCGGTTTGGGCCCACTTCTCGCGGGGTCTCAGCTGGTGCGAGCGCCGCCTGTGGTTGGGGCGTGGGGCTGGTGCTTTGAGGCAGAGGACAGAGCGCGGAGGAAAGGCGCCGACAGACCTGGATAAGGGAGAGGGAAAAGAGACAACAGTAGTCTGCTTCATTTTTTAAAAACCCAACGCCTCGTTTGGGCGCGTACTTAGCATGGAGTTCTGCTCCTAGTGTGAAAGGGTTAGTAGGTGAGAGAGGGCGTGTGTGTGCGCCTGTGTGTTCTCCGCTTCGGTGAAAAGCGGAGGAGCTATTGTTTTTACATATTTCTTTCTCTAACCTCTTTTGCCGTGATATTCTTAAAACCAAGTATATATTTTTTTTTTTCTTCCCTTCTTCTAAATTATCACGCAGATGACCTGCACCATAGGCAAGCACTTCATAGCTTGCATCTTCTAGATTGTTTTTTACCCATTTTCTCGTACGAACAATGGGCCTAACCCGCTTAGTCTCTCCCTGCTCCTACCCACTTTGGGGCGCTCCGTTCCCCCCCCCGCTGGTTCAACCAGCGAGCGCGCGTTCTTGAAAACGGAGCGGTTCTGGCTGAAGACACTCGGAGATTCCAGGGTCGCTTACAATGCGATACTAACGCGCAGCCGCTAGTTTCAATCTAGAACAAAAAGCCCCCCAAAAAATCCCGCACACAGACTATGCTGTGGCAATGAATGAAATACCCCAAAAATACATAAATAAACAAATCCCCGTGTACACTTAAGTGCTGCCCTGGGCTCGTTACGCAGATGAAAAGACAAGACTCACCAGATTAGGTTCTTTTTGGTCTTGTGTGGCAAAAGGATTCCTTCCGTGCGCGGGACAAGCGCGCCCTCCTTTGTCTCCAAAAAGGAACAGAGGCTGGTGATCCAGGTCGGCCAAACAAAGCCGCTCGTCCCCGCCGAAAGTATCCATGCCAAGACATGTCAGCAACGCCAAATTGTTATAGAATTATATACCCCATGAAGGAGGAAACTCAAAGGTCCTTTGTCTGATCAAAAGCGTAAGTTTATTGTTAACGCACAGTGCGGAGAGCCAGCACATACACTCCAAAAGCAGCATGTCCCAGCTCTGGGGGCCAGAGCCCCGAGCTTCCTGTATACAAGACACACACCAAAGATAGTCACGCCCACAACGGAGCGGAGGGGGCCACCGGTGAGGAGGCGCACAGGAAGCGCCGGCGCTATCCCCTGTGGTGGCAGTGGCATGGGGTGTGAACAGACAGACAATGGTGGAAATGCAGGTCATACAGATGCAAGACGGAAAGACACAAGGGTGTGACAGACAGCAGGACTTCCAAGGCTGTAATAAATAAACAAATCCCCGTGTACACTTAAGTGCTGCCCTGGGCTCGTTACGCAGATGAAAAGACAAGACTCACCAGATTAGGTTCTTTTTGGTCTTGTGTGGCAAAAGGATTCCTTCCGTGCGCGGGACAAGCGCGCCCTCCTTTGTCTCCAAAAAGGAACAGAGGCTGGTGATCCAGGTCGGCCAAACAAAGCCGCTCGTCCCCGCCGAAAGTATCCATGCCAAGACATGTCAGCAACGCCAAATTGTTATAGAATTATATACCCCATGAAGGAGGAAACTCAAAGGTCCTTTGTCTGGTCAAAAGCGTAAGTTTATTGTTAACGCACAGTGCGGAGAGCCAGCACATACACTCCAAAAGCAGCATGTCCCAGCTCTGGGGGCCAGAGCCCCGAGCTTCCTGTATACAAGACACACACCAAAGATAGTCACGCCCACAACGGAGCGGAGGGGGCCACCGGTGAGGAGGCGCACAGGAAGCGCCGGCGCTATCCCCTGTGGTGGCAGTGGCATGGGGTGTGAACAGACAGACAATGGTGGAAATGCAGGTCATACAGATGCAAGACGGAAAGACACAAGGGTGTGACAGACAGCAGGGACCTTCACAAAGCTCAGCATGGCGTCAGAAGGTCGTCTGCATTGATAAAAGGCCTTTGACGTCCGTGTATTTGCTGCGGCTGGTTTTAATGTAATTACTCCAAAAACTGTCACCACAGTGCGCTAATCTGTAGGCAGAGAGCCGTGCACAGTGCTCTAGACCAGTGCGGTTTTGTGTCGAGGGAACGCCCACTCTCCTCAAAAGAAGAGACCAAACAATGCCTCTGACCTGACGAGGGTGGAGGCCGAACAAACAGCTGACGACATGTGGAAGCCCGGCCTCTGTCACGAGACACACTGCTATAAGATCTTGTTTTCAATTGCATTTCAAGTAATTTTTGTGTAGCCCTAAATCACAACAGAGGTTTTCTCATAGGACGTTGCAAAGCTGTGGATTCGCCGACACAGATCACACAGGAAATACAATAATTAAAACACATACAGGGCAGATGTCCCAATGTCCATAAATGTCATGTTTTAAGAATATATAATTGCAAACATGAATGAAGTTTATTTCGGTCACAATTCTACACATTGTTCCATTTTTAACAGAGTAGGCTAAAGCTAATGCTAATTTTGCCTATGCTTTTTTACAAGTGCGATTAGTACTGAATGTATAAAATTATTATTATTATAAACAGCATTTCATTACATTAGTTCTACATATTTGCTTTGTGAACACGTCTACGTTGACTAAAAACATGCTGATGTAAAAGAGAAATGTCTGTATCCCACCACTCACAATAATCCTCAGTAATTTAATGTTGTTGATGTGTTTAGCCTGACACTCTTGGAGCTTTGCCGAACCTGAGAGAGCTATGGCTGGACCGCAACCAGCTGTCTGCATTACCTCCAGTGAGTGCAATCCAACTATATCATTACAATTTACTTTAGCGCTAAAATTCTTAGTTTTTTTTTTTTTTTTCTTTATCGTAAAATGTATTTGATCTTTGGATACATGTGACCTAAGTTTGAATGTAAAAAATGACCCAAGAATTAATAAAACTACTATTAAGTGACTAAAACATTGCTTGAATAGACTCAGTTGTCCATAGTCAGCTATTTAGTGTAAAAATATGTGACATTGTGTTCTGCAGGTTTGAAATAAATTAAAATTGTAATTGTGCCTGGTGTGTTTGCAGGAGCTCGGGAATCTCCGGAGGCTGGTGTGTTTGGACGTGTCGGAGAACCATGTGGAGGAGCTGCCCACAGAGCTCAGCGGCCTTATCGCTCTGACAGACCTGCTGCTCACACAGAACCTTCTGGATGTGGTCCCAGACAGCATAGGTGAGCCAGGGGGCACTGAGGCGGAGGTGGTCTCTGTTCTAGTCTAGGTGAAGTCGGTGCATTTGACAGCACAGGGGTTGACGAGACACTGAGAAGGCTGGGTTTGGTGACCAGAACAACGTCGCCCTCTTGTGGATCGTCACAAACAGTGAGACTTGACGGCGCAACAATCAAATGCAAAAAGAATCAGTCAAAACTCGAATGAATGCTTGTGATTTCATGGCTCTGTGAACGAGAGCTTTATGCAAATGTGCAATAGGAGGTGCAATATGGAACCACGTGTGTCCACTCAGGGGCGCAACAACCCACTTTCTGGGGGGTATGCAGACACACAGCCCCCCCCCCCCCCCCCCCCCCCATTGTCATAACTTTGCCCTCTACAATTAGCCAGCTCCAAACCCAGACTATCTAGTACCCCGGTCAGTGAATCTGTGAGGCCTTTCCCAGTTGTGTCCTTCACAGCAGTGAACCCCACAAATGACTCGGTTATAGTCACATTCCTCTTCTCATCTGTATGCACATACCTTATGATAACTGAGGCCTGCTCCTGCTTTGAAATATCAGGTGTGCATTCCAATTCCACTGCAAAGTACTTGGAAGCTTTGATCTGGGCACCAATTTTACGTAAAATACATTCATATATTGAATTTAAAAATTCATTTTGAGTGCACCAGGACAGATATCCTGTGGTTTTCTTAGAGGCAGTCTTTCTAAGATGCTCTGCTAGTGTAACATCATACCGTGCTATGAGCTCAAGGATACCCAGAAAATTTCCATTTTTAGGATTTCCTAACTGTTCATTCTTCCCCCTCAGTGGCAGGTTCCTTTCAGCAAGGAAGAGTATGCAGTCGATCACTCGAGTCAACACACTTCTCCAGTGTGCTTTTTCAGCGGCCATGGCTCTCTGCAAATCACTATCTATAGTTTTACCTAGGCGTAAGCGGGATGCCAATTCTTTCCACTTCATATAAGCATTTATGTGATCAGTAGTGGTTTCATGGCGCTTTAGTGTTTTTGAAAGACACTGCCAGTTATTATACCCCACCAGAAGGCGCCTGTCAACAACTCTAGCTTCACCAAACAGCTTACATGCAAAACAATAGACTCTGTTAGAACTTTTGGAGTACATTAACCAATCCCGCTCCACTTTCTCTCCATTTGACAGTAAACAAAAACAGTATGCTTTGGAAAAACACCTTACTCTTTTCTGATCTTGGATATGGCCCATCAGGACATTTCTGTGGGCCATTCTCAACCAAGCACTGCCTAAATGAATCCCTCATTTCATGTGGTGAAGGCCATTCAGAGGGATCTCCTAAGTAAGGCCTTGCCCCAGCCCTCTCCACTTCGCTTCTCTGTTCCTCGCTCTCCTCTTCACCTCTTAGATCTTCATCATCATCTTCACTTCTCAGATTGTCTTCAACATCTTGTTCACCTCTTTGTCTCTCCCTCTCCTCTTCACCTCTCTGCCCCTCTCTCTTCTCTTCACCTCTCTGTTCTGCATTCTCCTCTGTGGGGATTGACTGGTCATTTCTGCCTGCACTAATTTTCCAAAAAGGACGTAGTGAATAGGTTGGTCAACAGAAATCGAAACCATACTGGGCATTTAGTTTTTAGTTCCTCACTAGTTTAATTATTCCTACCTGGTGCCATGACTGGTCTTCTCTATAGCAGATGCCATCGCTGACCTCATGTCTGTCTCCTTTGCCCCCTGCCTGTGTTCTTCTCCACTAAGTTATATTGTCAAACAAGTCATATTGTCAAACAAGCATTAGCGTACTCGTTATTAACTTTGAATAATTTAATTACAATATAAATTTTCAATATAATATTTAGAAAGTAATCTCTTGGTATCAAGTGGTTGTTCCTACACTTCCATCTAATATAATTCGACCAACCTGTTGCCTTCCTCTGCCTGTTCTGATTCTTTCTCTCTGTTCTTGTCTTTATCTCCATCCTCCTTCCTGAATGACATGAAATCTGTGTTAAGGAGGCTTACAATACAGCAATCAAGCCAATTTAAAAAAAAAAAACATTTTATGAAATGCTATCCTTGTTGTACAGGCCTACATTTATCATCATGTTGGACCCAAAACATCACAGGAAATTAATTAATTATTAATAAAAAGGAGTAATGCTGCATTTTATTTGGGTTTAGTTTGGCTTTCCCCCCCCATACATTTAAATGCACTTGTAACTCAAGTTATATTTCTGTATTTTCTCAAAGTAATATTATTCCTTAGTTACTGAAAAAAGAAACTAAGGTAGAGTATTTTCGTAACTCTACTTTTATAATACGTTATGTTACCCCCTACACTGATAGTCTACAGTTGCAGCAGCAAGCCAACAAACCTGTGGTTTTACTAGTAGTTTAAGCTGACCCGAAGATTTACAAGTTGGCTCCTTGTGATGGCCAACACCTAACACTAAACACAGACATTACTTACCCACTGTTTTTCAGCCACTTCGAAAAGCTTTTTTTCATCCCTGCGCAATCTTTCTTCTCCTCAATCTTCCGTTTTCTGTTTTGCGCCCCCGAGGGCTTTTTTTTCTGCCTCTCCATCACTAGGTCCTTGTTAGCATGGCGCCACGAGTGAATAAAGATTTTGCTGTTGTTGGTGTAATGGGGCGCTGTTGACGCTAGGAGGCGCCAATGTCAAGTGCTATGAGGAAATGGCCAATGGTGCTCTGCTGTCCGACTAAATATTTTTTTCTCTCTCGCCCCGTCCTTTCGGCGCCCCCCGTCCTTTCGGCGCCCATATGCAAGGCATACCTTGCATATGTATGCAAGGTATATGCCCTTTTTGCGCCACTGTGTCCACTGTCACTTTATGGATGCTGCTTAACCTCATAATGCTAACATGTACTGTATTAGCATCACAGGGACATTTAAACCCTGAGATTTATCCACAGATGTATTCATAAAAGTAAATATTACCTGCACTAGAGTCTTCTTTATTAAGCTAAAGATAGACATTTTATTTTATATTGAAGGTTATTTTTCACTTTTCTTCAGGATCATTTTACCTCATTTTCCATTCATGACTCTAGCAACACAACAAGCTTTATCTTTGGCAATTTTGTATCTTTTACAATTGTTTAGACGTGTCTAGTAACAGATTCCAGGTTTTTGAAATTTGCTTTGACCTCAGAGTCAAACCTAGAACCAATTCATAAAATACAACCATACAATCTGGAAATGGCAATGATCAAAATGGAGGTAAGGGAGTTTTCAGAGGCCAAAACTACAGACCCGAGCTTTACAAAGGCTCTACTCAAAAGGGGCTTAAAATAGATTCAATTTGATTAGGAAGATTATAGGAAGGATTTTGAGGGGGTTAATTGTGTATTTTACTTGTAGCTCCATCGTCTTCATTGTTACCAGTATTTCCATCTTAACGTTCACATTCTGTTGTGTTTCAGGCTCCATGAAGCAACTGTCCATCCTGAAGGTGGACCAGAACAGACTGACCCATCTGACCGACTGCATAGGGGAGTGTGAAAACCTCACGGAGCTGGTCCTGACAGAAAACCTCTTACAAGTAGGTTTAAAGAGTGTTCCTTTTGAAAGTCTGCTGTGGATACTGAAAAGGCATGTTTTACTAACTGTGTGTACTGTGTACTCTCTGAAAGTCACTTCCTCGCTCACTGGGCAAGCTAAAGAAGCTGACCAACCTGAATGTAGACCGCAACAGACTAAGTGGTATTCCCAAAGAACTAGGGGGTTGTGCCAGCCTTAATGTCCTCTCACTCAGAGATAACCGCTTGGCCAAACTGCCTGCTGAGCTTGCAGATGCCACTGAGCTGCATGTCCTGGATGTGGCTGGGAACAGGTACAAATACAACACAGGATTAAACAGTCTATGAAGTTAACATATCAATATTTATTTTATACTTTCCCTTCTTTATTTCCAGATTACAAAACTTGCCTTTTTCTCTAACTAACCTCAACCTCAAGGCCATGTGGCTGGCAGAGAATCAGTCACAGCCGATGCTCAAGTTCCAGACGGAAGACGATGATAAAACCGGAGAGAAGGTGTTGACCTGTTACTTGTTGCCGCAGCAGCCGTCTCCGAGCCTCGGTAACTCCACATCTGCAGCGATCGTGTCTGATTGAACCTGAATGAGCCTGAACTGATCCCTCTTTACTGTCGCACAGAGAACCTGCTGCAGAACAGTGTGGACGACAGCTGGACCGACAGTAACCTCAACAGAGTGTCGGTCATCCAGTTTCAGGAGGAGACCAAAGCCGAGCCGGAGGACGACGATGACGCAGCGAGAAAAGCAAGCAGCTTTCATTAAATATGTTTAATCCATATTCAATGATTTATTTATTTGTGACCTACTAGATGGATAGATGGTGAATTTAATGCCATGTTTTCCCAATTAATTTATATGTGTATATAATGTTTCTCTGTAGGGCCTTCAGCGCAGAGCCACACCACATCCCAGTGAGTTAAAGGTGATGAAGAAGGTCATTGAAGAGAGGAGGCATGAGGCGTACACGTCCAAAGCAGACGGAGAAGACGACGACCCAGACTCTTATGTATGTACTGCATTTGTATTTTTCTCCCTCACTATAATGAGGTTCACCTTTCGGAGCCTCGCTGCTTCACAGTTTGTGCTTTTTTACAACATGCTTCTCCTGCCTTACGTGTGTGTATAACATCATATAAAACACCATATAACCGCTAGTAAAACAGGAGAGTTGCCTTTATTTATAGTCAGAGAAAAACCTTTGTGGCCTGAGTAATTAGTTCAGAGGATTACCACGGTGTCTCTCTGGTTTCGTTTTGGTCTCTCTGTTGTTGTGGTCTCTCTCTGTTCTCTTTGGTCTCTCTCTCTCTTTGGTCTGTTGTTGTTGTGGTCTCTCTCTGTTCTCTTTGGTCTTTCTCTCTCGCTCTCCGGTCTGTTGTTGTGGTCTCTCTCTGTTCTCTTTGGTCTTTCTCTCTCGCTCTCTGGTCTGTTGTTGTGGTCTCTCTCTGTTCTCTTTGGTCTCTCTCTCTGGTCTGTTGTTGTGGTCTCTCTCTGGTCTCTCTCTGGTCTTCCTGTAGCCCTCAGTCCTTCTATTGTCCCGCAGCACGGTGTCCTCTGCAGCTGTATTTTACAGTGTTTGCACGGCTTTTGACAGCTGCAGCAGCGCTCAGACCTACAATCAACCAGTTTGATCAGCTGTGGTGAGTTCAGGTGGTTAGAAAAGTGTATGAAGGATGTGGTGAGGGTTTTACAGCCTTAAAACATACAGCTGCTACTTCACAGATTTCACTCATTGCGGTTATTTTTGGAACGCAACTCAAGTAAACTTACCCTGAGCACAAATCTACTATACTATAATCTTGTGTTGCCTCCAGGAGAAGCGGCTGAGCGACGTCTCCAACCAGAGCCACGACTCCCAGGTGTCCAACAGCACCGCGTCCGCCACGTCCCACGAGGAGAGGGCCGCGGTCCCCACTGCGCCCCACAGGGACCTGGTGGACGGGCACCGGGAGGAGCTGGACGAGATGGAGGTGGAGTACATCGAGGTAATTTCAATACAAAGTTAGGCCACTATAGAGAAAGTAAATGTCTGTTTACTCAATTTACTGTCCTGTTTACGGTAACGCTGTTGTGATTTAGGGTTATACAAAAGTTAGGGTATGTAACTTTAAAACCACAAAAGTAAAATCCTCAGTAATGCAATCCATCTAACCAGGCCTTGTTTTGGCGTCTGTCACATCTTGATCAGCTTTTTCAGACAGAAAAGAGAAAGAGAGAGGACCACTATTGCTCTTTTTTTTAAAGTGTGCAAAAGAAAACAAGTTTATTTTAGTCCTTTTTTAGTTTCTTTGTTCACAACATTTTACTTTTACAAGATTCTTCCACTACATTATTGTTATAATGTGTAACAAAACAAAACAGCAATGTACTCCAGGTTTTAGTAAATATTTCATTCATCACTGATAGTATGAATTGAATGAATGTATTTGTGCCCAGACTAACACAGAGCCATGGTGGTTTTTGTCTCTATGTGGTTTTGGTGACTAAGGAGGAAGAGTTTTTAAAGTCAAAATAATAACACATTTTATTTATATTGCACCTTAAATTTCCAGAAAACCTTAAACAAAATTAAAGTGCCTATTTTTTGCCACACTCTTATGATTCCTTTCAGCCGACGGTGCATTTTGCAGAAGAGCCCATGATCCGGGCCGTGGAAGCCGATGAGGAGGACGGCGAGGTGGGCAGCAACGAGGAAGACGAGCGGCCCATGTTCCCCGCCGAGAAACAGCGGCTCATCAGGAAGGACACGCCGCACTACAAGAAGCACTTCAAAATCAACAAACTGCCCAAACCGGAGACCGTGGCCGCTCTGCTCCAGGGCTTCAGTCCGGACGGCCTCAACGCCGCAAACCAGACTCTGGACAATAACCGGGATGAGGATGAGGAAGAGGAGGAGGATGAGGACAGGGAAGAGGAGGAGGAGCCATGTTTTATCACCCCGCAAAAGAATCAAAGGATAGACAAGGAAGACTGTAGGAACTATGTGAACTCCAGTCAAGTGAAGGTAAAGGGGCCGTGCTGAGTCGGGAAGGATAGAAGTCAGAAACACATTTGGCATCAGTAAAAACTAACGCACACATCTCTCTTGGTCTTTACAACAACACACTACATGAGTTATTTCTTCTGATACTGCCTCACAATATGTCACCTTTAATTCTCTAATCGAGGGAGCCCAAATGTAGTTGTGCTTAAAAATGTACACCCCCAAGCAGAAATGGCTATTTTTAATTTTTTATCCGTTATTAAATAATTTCAAAATAGATTTTGTGTTTAGCAAGGTTCATCTTGTCTTCTTAGTAGAATAAAGTTTGGTTCTTCCATAGCCAGGAAATGTAAGCTAGCGATGTTTTTACCTACATTTATCGCTGGCACAGTGGGAGGGTGGTTAGCACTCACAAGAAGGTCCCGGGTTCGATTCCCGGTCGGAACATTACTTTTTGCACATTCTCCCCATGTCTGCTGCAGTTTCTCCTACCACTAAAACCTTTACAATGGATAAAACCCATCTCTTTGAAATCTAGTGGCTTTGACAGATGGGTCAAATGCAGAGGACAAATCTACCTACGGGGACAATAAAGTTTAGTTCAACTTAACTAACAATGAGTGGACAAAGTTTTATTTAACCAAGAATATTCTCCTAAAAATAGCCAAAACAATGGCATTTCTGCCTGGATGTGTTCACATTTAAGCCCAACTGTATGTAATTTAGCTTCATTAACGATTGTGCCAGCAGCTACAAAGCAAAATCTATACAAAGCGATACATTTCACCCGATATGCTTTTGCTTCAATAACAATGATCACGAATGAATGGGATCGTTCCCGATGCTAACTGACCGCACATTGATTCTAGACGTTTTGGTTAAATTGATTAATCTTAAATCGTTTGACTGTGCGAGCGCCTGAGGTTGTGAATGACCCGTCACCAGAGCAGATAGTGGCAGAGCTGGAAAACCAGACCCAACTGACCCATGGTGGAGTGGGCTGTAATCCCATACATGCTGACGTCCATTCATAAATAAGCTGTTGTTGCGTGGTTGGGTCTGCTGGGACTCGGGAGCTTCACCTTCTCATGCACTTTCTCTTGCACTAAACGCAGTTCCTAGTCTCCCGTTTTCCTCTCTGCCTCTGCTTCTGGTGGCTGGGGCGTGTGTGAATCCGCTCTGCTTCAAAGAGCGAAGGCAAACGACACATGCCTTCCCTTTTCAGCAGATCGTTTTATAAGTGAATGTTGGTTTGAGCGATGGGAGTGAGTGTGAAAGAGCACATTAATGTGGCCTGACTAATCCGCATGCTTCTTGCTGGTTCCTGTCCTAACAGGGGGTGTCATTTGATCAAGTCAATAATCTGCTGATTGAACCTGCTCGAATTGAGGAGGAAGAGGTCTGTACCTACTCTGTCCACCAGGTTTTCCTTCACTCACTTGTGCTCTACCACGTGGACAACATGCCGACTAAATAACCAGTTAGTTTAAACAAGTTTGGACGAAAGATTATTCATTTTAAAACACTCAATTATGCATCAGATCAGAGAAATGTCTTCATGACTGCATCCATGTTATCATCAATGTTTTAGTGGCTGTAGATTTACGTTAGTCTGGCCAACATCAGACTCAATACCACAAGGGAACATAGTTCTGCGTTTGTTATTGGTCCCAAATCCATGCAAAAGTTTCGCCCTGGGTTTCCATTCTGCAATTTCAGATGATTCAAGAGCTCACAGCAGCCAATATTGCCAGGCGAGGTTTACATATAAAACTCTTCTCAAGCACTTTGAGGTTTCCTTGAAATGAAAAGTCCAATATAATAATAATAACTCTACCTCATACCTATGTACCGATCCTTTACAAGATTACAGGCATTTTTTTCATTGTGAGATCATTAAAGTCAATAACCATAATAATACATTTAGTTGATGTCAGAATTATATTTCTGTTCAGTCTTTTAGCCTTTTTTAAAATTAAACATTGGACACAATTAAGGTCAACAATAAATGAAAGCACTATTAATTGTGAAACATACGGTAACAGAACATTCCAGACCCTCTGCTGACGTCTAACCAAGCCACTCCACACGTGCACCCGTCTACTGCCTCTGCTGCTTTGCTCTTCCCTTATTACTCAATACTCACACAATCATCTTACCATCATTGACAAAATTAGCAGAGAATCTTTTGTTGAGTAAATACTACTTTCGAAACATGGTAGAGAAGAGAGTATGCATGGAGATACTCAGATGTGGTATTGTCTGCATGCCTCATTCTTGTAAATACGTTATTTGAAAGGGCTTAGTATCAGGGCTGTCAAACTAATCTTCAAATGGCCAGTGTTGCTGCGGGTTTTCATTCCAACCAAGCAGGAGCACACCAGACTCTACCCATTTCCCCCAAGTGAGTCCATATTTAACCTGCAGATTTGAGGCAATGGGTGGAGTCTGGTCTGGTCCAATCGCAATCTGTTGCTACACCGGCTCTTTCTGGAACCGGTCTGACTTCCCAGGACTTTAGATATTCTTTGACAATGTCTGTGTTCACTTTGTCCTATAGGGGTTTCTTGCTGCATGTTTTTCGTACCCTGACTTTTCCATTGAGCCGTGTGCATGTTCCAGCGGTTCCAATAGTCTCTTAGTGTTTTTTTGTTGTCTTGGCTTTGTCTTGACACAGTCTTTCCAATGTGTAGCACAACCTGACCATCCTGCGGCAGACGGGAGGCTTAGGGATCAGCATCGCCGGGGGAAAAGGGTCCACGCCTTACAAAGGAGACGATGAGGTGGGACTCGAGGAGACCAGTTTGACGAACATATTTCTCTTTCTTTCGTTCAATGTGTTGTTTGATTGTAGGGAATCTTTATATCTCGAGTATCCGAAGAAGGGCCTGCTGCTAAAGCCGGTGTTAAAGTGGGAGACAAGCTGCTAGAGGTAATGGTTTGTTTATCTTCTTCTGCTATTGTGATGGCATTATTACATACTCCATTCATCTGTTATTGTCACGTGGTGGAAATACAGGGAGGACTCAAAATGCAGGAATGCCAAAAATTATTATTTAATGATAATAAAATAAAATTCCAGGTAAAACTCAAAATCCAAAGGCTCAAAAAGAATCAAGGAAACAGGAACAGACAAAGACAAGACGTTGACAATACAATGGACTAGCAACAAGAGGAGAAAAGCACAGGGTACATATAGACACAGGTGAAACACATCAGGGCGGGGCAGACAATCAAGACAGGGGCAAACAGGACAGGAAGTACAACTAAAACCAAACCACAGAGACCGATGTCAAAATAAAACAAAAATACAAAAATAAAACCCACACCATGACAGTACCCCCCCTCCAAGGGACAGCTCCCAGATGTCCCAAAAAACCAAACAAACCAGGGAGGGTGGAGGGGGCGCGGCAGAGGGACCAAAGGCAGTTCAGAGGCTGAAAACCTCAGGTCCGAAGCAATGTCCAAACCAATCTGGGACCGGAGCTGAAGCCCAGTGATGACCTTCCATACGGAACTGGCTCACCCCGGGCGGAGACAAATGCCCAGCAGTGGCACAGACGGGAACAAAACCACCCCAGACGGAGAACAATGTCTGGCGGTGGAAACAGGTAAAGGGAAGGAGAGGTCATCAAAGGGGAGCAGGCAGACACTAGTGGGGAATCCAGGCAGACGGGAACATCCAGACGAGAGCTTCACTGTTGACCCCACAACAAGCCAAGGGGAAGGGAACAGAAGACCACCCCGGACGGACGATAATGCCCGGCGGTGGTGCAGGACAAATAACCACTCCAGTTCCTTGCCTGGCGGTGGCTCAAGGTAGCAGGTCGAGAGGTAGCAGTGAAGGGAAGGATATCCGCAAAAAATAAATAAAAACCTGGTGACAAACGGGGAGCCGGTGTGGTGAAAAAATAAAAAAGGCATTCCGCTGAGTCCGTGTGATGGCTAGTCCATTCTGTCACGTGGTGGAAATGCAGGAAGGACCCAAAATGCAGGAATGCCAAAAATTATTATTTAATGATAATAAAATAAAATTCCAGGTAAAACTCAAAATCCAAAGGCTCAAAAAGAATCAAGGGAACAGACAAAGACAAGACGTTGACAATACAATGGACTAGCAACAAGGGGAGAGAAGCACAGGGTACATATAGACACAGGTGAAACACATCAGGGCGGGGCAGACAATCAAGACAGGGGCAAACAGGACAGGAAGTACAACTAAAACCAAACCACAGAGACCAATGTCAAAATAAAACAAAAATACAAAAATAAAACCCACACCATGACAGTTATGATAATTCACTAGCCACCATTACCTGCTGCTATTGTTACTATTGTTTATCTGCATATCTCATTCTCTTCTGCTAAAGTACAATACCAACCATCTGTAAATGTGAAACCTCTTGACTGCTGCTGACTACATTGTATTCTCCACAAATGACTTATCCTTGACCCAAACTTATCTCCAGAGTATTGTGCGCAATCATAGCTAGGAGTGGGAGGAAACATCGATTTTGTTTAGTAAAGCAAAGAAGGTTTTTGCACTACCCTCCTAAGTTTCTGCACTTCAATGACTGTGCAGACCATAATAAATGTGACATTTTTGTTGAGCAGTCTGACTTTCCTCAATTTTTGTAATCTCTTTGAATAATATGAGGGGCATGAATCGCAATTTATTGTGTTGTCAAAAAAGATTTGACTGACGTGTTCAAAGTTTGGTACAGAAATCAGACGAAGATATCCAAGTTTAACATCTGTATTTAATTTATCTTTACAATCAGATACAGAAATTCAAACAAAAGAGCTCCTAAACTATGCTATGCTGTCCCTCGCTGGCCCTGTGCTGACTGAGGCCAAGCCAAAGCATATCAGAAGATGTGCAGGAAGTCGTATCAGGCAGCTTCCGGTCCAGGGTCCGGCCTTTCCTCCGTCTCGCCAGACCTAAAACAGAAATCATTCACACACACTACCCCTCCCTAATTCTATAGAAATATTACTTCCTTGAGATAAGACAGGAGGCTCTTCAAGGCTGTCCCTCCAGATTCTGGGTCCATCTCCTTCTTCAAACAACGAAAGGATTAGCAGAATCCAGGAACGCAGATCTTGCCCCCCCCCAGATTAACTATCATTAACTCATATTCTGCACTTTGGACTAACAAAGGAAGAAGGGGAGACCAGGTCTTTTTGCTTAGGAAAAAGACAGAGTTCAAATCAGGGTCAGCCAAATTCACATCTGCTTTTAGTCTATATTTAATACAACAATTGCAGAATCAAATCGTGATAGTTAAGAATCGGAATAATTGTGAATAATTATGCCCAAATATCGTAATACTGTGGAATCATCACATATGACATTGAATTCACCACTGAGGGTCAAATAAAGTAATCTTATCTGTAACTTATCTTCTGCAGGTGAACGGGGTGGACCTCCACGAAGCCGAACACCACACAGCGGTGGAAGCTCTGCGCAGTTCAGGGACTTCTGTTTCCATGACGGTGATCCGGGAGCACATGGTGGAGCCGGAGAACGCCATCACCACCACTCCGCTCAGGCCGGAGGACGACTACTTCCCCCGGGAGAGGCGGAGCAGCGGCCTGGGCTTCAACCTGGACAGCACCCTCAGCGGCCCCCGGCAGCGCCTCAACACATGCCTCATCCGCAACGACAAGGGCCTGGGCTTCAGTATCGCAGGAGGGAAGGGCTCCACGGCATACAAACAAGGAGACACCGTAAGACAAGGATACATGCCTGAACTATTGTACTATGTAGTATGAGGGAGCGGCTGATTTAAACTGGCCGCTTTTGAAGTTGTGTGAGAAAGTGGAAATCGGAACAAGATTTCAGATTTCTTACACCAAATTTTCTTAAGTTTCAAAACCATTAGATGTTATAGTCACCAATTAATTATCTCAAACCTCACCAAATATATAGATAGATACTTTATTGATCCCTGTAAGAGAAATTCAAGTGTCCAGTAGCAGCAAAAATAAAAAACTAAAATGGATCATTCTAAAATGCTAACAATGGTAATAATCAGCAACAGCCCTTCAGGTATAGATATATAGAATATAGACACGTTGGACTGTGACTGAACAAAGAATAGATTTTTCTTTAATTTTTCTGAAGAAATGACTAGCATGTCGGTACTTGGCTGAGCGTAACAGAGAAACATGAATCTGCATTGGTTTTGGTTCCATTCGATTTCAAATGGACGTTCCGTATATAATTTCCATACAGCATCTCCAGTGTGTAGTGGTCAAAGTCGTAAGCTACCGCAGCGGCCTTCGTTAGCCTTGTAGTAGCAGGTCGCTGCTGGGCGTGAGAAGGGAGAGATATGAATAGCCTGGACACACGATCCGTGAGGTGTAGTTCAGGCGGCGGTCGAGCTCTGGATTTGGGACAGTGCTCAGGTCTGCTGTAAAGTGGGAGCAACATGGAGAAGACACAAAAACATATCATTTACACGGGTCTGACTGTAAGTCCAAAGAACTTTGCAGATCTATGCAGTGACGTGGTTGTTCTGGAGGAGCTAACTTTGTAATGATGTATGTTTTTATGGTATGTACAGTTTTCTCTGGTAGAACCATACGTACAAATATATCTACAAAAAATATATAGAATAATGGATAAATTGTCTCACATTGCTGTTGAAGAAACGTGCCACTAGTACATGCATGGTTTTGTTGTAGATCCCCTGGGTTAAAAAGAGGAAGGATATGATTCAATTCTTGTTGGGCTATTTAACGGACTTGTATATAAACTGCACCAGCAACATTTTAAAATAAATTAAATGATGTCCACTTTATGCGCCGCACTTGAATTGGAGCTTCTACTAATCACTGGCCTATTTTTACAATAAACAAGTGTCCTGTAGCTACGAAAACTTAATTGAATCAAAAGAGTTTATAATCACATACAAAAACAAGTTATTATTCCCTACCTTTTCTCATGTTTGCTCTCTACGCTGTTCACATAAACACATCAGGAAGCAGGAACGTGAGATGTCAGCTTCTGTTCATGTTTCTTATCAAATAAAAAATGCATTCATTGCCCGCATTTCTGTATAAGCCACGGTTAAAACAAAGTGCTGTACTTTGTCTTCATCCATTTGAAGTTCCACTGTTCATAACAGACTTTACTTTTTCTTGTTCCAGGGGATTTACATTTCTCGTATTGCAGAAGGCGGAGCAGCACACAGAGACAGCACTTTGAAAGTCGGTGACCGGGTCCTCTCTGTGAGTTCCAAGCTTTGAATGATGTTTTTGCCTAAATGCTTTCTGTGTGTCACATGACCAAAGCCGGCGCTCTGGACTCACCCGTGGCTTGTTTAGTGGTGCTTTTCTTCCATGTGCTTCTGTTTTTTTCCTCCTCACGCTCTCTTTTGCATGTCTACTAATGTGTTAAGTGCATCCTCCGGCTCGCTGGTGGGTCTGGTGTGAAGGTTGGAGGCGGTTCTCTCTGCTCTGGTCACGCATCAGGGCAGAGGCTGAACCAGCGCTCGAGCCACTAGTAAGAGCTGCTACTGTCGAGCCAGTTCTGACCTGCAGTCATACCTGGACTGAGCCATGAAGGAGTAACCAGGCCTTAAGCTGCTCTCAGTCTCAGCCATGCCAGTCAAACACGCTTTTGCCTTTGTTTTCTTAAGAGCAGACATTTGGAAAAACAGCCACATGTTTTTAAGGCGACAAAGGCAAAAATCTGCGAAGTTTAATGAATGTGAAAACTAACTCTGGATTTCTTAAGCCTCTTGTCACTTTTCCCAAAACATTCATTTGGAATTGGAAAATGTGCGATACGTTAATTATATAAAGTAGTTTCTTTTATTTTCAAGTTCACCACAATGTAAAGCTGGGGTACCTAACTTTCACTATGTAATAAAATCCATCTGACGAGTTCCTGGCTCTTGAAGAATTGAAAACTGAGATAAACATTGATGCCGCCCATGCCCACCCGCACATCCAAATTGGTTTAACAATTTTCCTTCAGCAAGTATTATCGGTGGTAGTTATGCCAAAGGGAGACACTTTTTTTAATAAACCAATTTGGTTATGTCGCTAGTTTTCACATACATGTATTTTTAACCTCCGTCACCTGTTTTCAAACTGAAAAGCAAAAAAAGAGAGGACTGCCCTCACTAGAGCCAATCAGCTCTCAGCCCATCCATCCATCCATCCATTTTCTACCCTTTTAATCCATTTCTGGGTCAGGGGGGTGGCAATCAGAGATGCCACCCAAGTCTCATAGCACCAGCCCCTCACTGACCCTCTGCAGGTGGTGAGTCCACAGGAGGACCGCTGCTCTGAGTGTGAGTATAGCTTTGATCTTTCAGTGGGGGCTTTGGGCAAAGTGGGGTTAAGTGTCTTGCTCTCAGCCCTAAGCGCCAAATAGTGACTCACTGGGCTCTT
Organism: Knipowitschia caucasica; assembly: GCA_964034765.1. Taxonomy (NCBI): domain Eukaryota; kingdom Metazoa; phylum Chordata; class Actinopteri; order Gobiiformes; family Gobiidae; genus Knipowitschia; species Knipowitschia caucasica. Next base: position 23,863,695 of record OZ035843.1, read on the forward strand.
TCTTGCAAGTAATACGTGCAAAATATAACTAATTCTAATACGATGGATGCAGCATGTTGTGGGCTTATTTGATCAACTTTTACTTGCACTGGACTCTTTCTGTTGGGACAAACACCATGTATTATTTATGAGACAAAAGTTGGGTACCCCAGCTTTAAACAGCAATGATAAAATAGTAAATATGGCTAACATGGAGCTATCATCGTAGCTCTGGTCCTGCTCTTTTCCTAACTAATCTTCTGTTCTGCTTACGGCCGCTTTTCAAATTTGGGTTTCCTTCTTCTCATTAATCGTCTCACTCTAAAACCCAATCTAAAGTCTTACACATGCCTTTCCTGTAACCACGGGCACTGTGACGAACCCTCCACGATCTGCTGTTTAGATCAATGGTGTAGACATGACAGAGGCCAGGCATGACCAGGCAGTAGCGCTCCTTACCGGTACCTCTCCCACCATCGCTCTGGTGGTGGAGCGAGACCTCAGCCCGCCCTCTCCAGGACAGAACCGAGCCCGCGCCCACTCCCCTCCGCCGCCAGAGCCCTCGGACTCTCCCGACCAGGACGAGCAGGGCACACACCTGGGCCGCCTGGAGGACGAGTACCCGATCGAGGTATATACTAGCACTGTACTGTAAGCATTGGTCCGCAACACTGAACTCACTCCTTATAATGGCTTACTCTTTGTCAATAATATCTGGCCTTCGACGTCCAGCTCCAGAGAAAATGGTGCATAGTACGACAAGAAAACCTTTTTTGAGAACAGAACCTTGCGTAGGAAATGGAAACTGTTGTGTATTTAAATGTAGTTGGACCGTTATTAGTAATATGCACTTAACTACATTGACATCCAAAGCTGTTTGGTGTAAGGTTCGTGTGTCTTTGTACTAGAACTAGATGAAAGCCCCTTTTTAGATCTGAAAATGTGTTTACAGAATGTTGTTTTATCTATTTCTCATAGCGTATTGAATCTTCTGTCTTTCTAGGAAGTGATTTTGGTCAAATCCGGGGGCCCCCTGGGTCTGAGCATTGTGGGAGGCAGTGACCACGCCAGCCACCCATTCGGCATCAATGAACCTGGAGTCTTTATCTCGAAGGTATGGTTTTGGTAAACACTAACTTTTCCTGTGCATCCATCCATTTGCTTCCGCTTTATCCATTGCCGGGGTTGCATGGGCAGCAGTCTCACCCAACTTCCCTCTCCACACATACCACACACAATCCTGAGGCGTTTCCAAGGCCAGTTGAGAAAAATAGTTCTTCCAACATGTCCTGGGTCTTCCCCTGGTCCCCTCCTGGTGGAACATACCTGAAAAAACCTTCCCAGAGAGCCATCCAGGAGGCATCCCAAACAGATGGCTCGAATGACTCCTCTCAATGTGGAAAAGCAGCAGGTCTACTCCGAGCTCCTTCCGTGTGACTGAGCTCCATCTCTAAACTACACAGCAGAGGAAACTCATGTGGACCGCTTGTATCCGTGATCTCGTCCTTTCAGTCATTACCCAAAGCTCATGACCTTATGTGAGGGTGGGAACATAGATTGATGGGTAAAGAGAGCTTTGAATGCAGACGCTGCTCTCTCTTCCCCACAATAGTCCAATACAGAGACTGCTTCCGATCAGTCTTGTCCGTCTCCATCCTTCCCTCACTCCTGAACAAGACCTAGAGATTATGATCCGGTGCATATCACACAAAAACATCATCTGTGTGTTCTCTCCAAACAGGTGATCCCTCATGGCTTGGCTTGTCAGAGTGGGCTCCGTGTCGGGGACAGGATTCTGGAAGTCAACACCATTGACCTGCGCCACGCTACGCACCAGGAGGCAGTGCGCTCCCTGCTGGCCAACAAACAGCAGATCCGGATGTTGGTGCGGCGGGATCCTTCTCCACCAGGAATGCAGGTGCGGCCGCTTTAACCATTCCGAAAACGTTCCCCTTCCAAATTAGGTTAAAAAGCCCCTGAATGAGACCTGCTCTGTGATTCAAATGCGCTTTTTTTTCTCTGCCAACTTTCAGGAGGTTGTTATTCATAAACAGCCTGGAGAAAAGCTGGGTATAAGTATTCGTGGAGGAGCTAAAGGCCATGCTGGGAATCCCTTTGACCCAACAGATGAAGGAATCTTCATCTCCAAGGTGATAGAGGTTAACATTATCAGAACTTCCTGTCACTACTGTTCTCAAATCCATTGTGCAAAAGTCCCCAGTCTTCACCAGACAAGTACATAAATAAAACAGACTAAAAAGTACAAGAAACATTTGTCACTGTGAAACAATCAACAGAAATAGTTTCAATAATAAGTGTAAGATCATTTTAGTGCTTTGTTCAAACTATTTACATCTTGTGGGAAGAAACAGTTGGCATATTGAGATGAGTCTTGTATCTTCTGCCAGAGGGAAGAAGCTGGAACATGGCTTTTTCCAGGGGCCATAAGAGTCATTGATTATTTTCAGAGTTCTGTTTTTAAGTGTCTGGATTTATAAAGAACCTCTAGAACAGGCAGCTCACAGGCCTCTCAGAGCAGAGCACCTCTCTCTGGTAATTCTGGCCTCTCTCTCTGGTCTCTCTCTCTCTCTGGTATCTCTCTCTCTCTCTCTGGTCTCTCTTTCTAGTCTCTTGTCTCTCTCTCTCTCTCTCTCTGGTCTCTCTCTCTGGTCTTTCTTTCTGGTCTCTTTATGGTCCCTCTCTCTCTGGCATCTCTCTCTAGTCTCTCTGGTCTCTCTCTCTCTCTGGTCTCACAGTTCAGTCCTCTTTCAGAGCAGCGGACTTGGTTTACAGCTCTCCTTTCTTTGAACCACACAGTCACAGAACCAACAATCAAACTTTAAATGGTGCAGAGATAATAAGTTTAGCCAAATCTTAATTTCAACGTGTCTGACCGCTGCTGTGGCGCTTCTCTCCGCTCTCAGGTGAGCTCCACCGGTGCCGCGGCTCGAGACGGCCGCCTGGACGTGGGGATGAGGATTCTGGAGGTGAACAACCACAGTCTGCTGGGAATGTCCCACACGGAGGCTGTGCGAGTTCTCCGCTCGGTGGGGGACTCCCTGGTGATGCTGGTATGCGACGGCTTTGACCCAGGGAAGGTGGCGGCTGTGGAGGTGAGATAAGAAGGAAGATCAAAAATGCTATTCTAGATTTGGTTTTTCTGATCATTTTAAAATATATTTTTCCTAGGCCTCTCCTGGAATCATTGCAAACCCATTTGCTGGAGGGATCGTCCGGAAGAACAGTCTCGAAAGCATTTCCTCCATAGACCGAGACCTGAGTCCTGAGGAGATCGACATCATGCAGAAGGTAGAACAATCACAAACTTGTATCTCTTGGAAATGACTCGCCAAATATAAACTATACAGAGTGTACAGACTTTCTATGCACCTTTCCTTATTTCCTTTGTTCTTTTCATTCGTCCCAGTGTTTGCTGACTCTTGAGCTTCTCTTTTTTATGCCTGTTGATTCAGAGTTTTTTTCCTTTTATCCACTGAATCCCTGTTTGAAATCTTATATACAAAGTGGTGTAACTCTATACACCATCGATTCTCACACGTTTATGTTTAATTATTTAGATCAGTTGTGTGACTATTTGTATTCAGATTTGATGCCTTCCCCTCACACAAAAATAACCTTTTCAATAATGCCAAGCCTCCCATCCACCAGAATGCTTTCCTTTGGGTCTCATTTGGGTTTAGCTCAGCTGAAGACGGGATCCAAATTTCCATCATTTAAAGAACATTTTGGGAGGATTGCAGTTCATAAAATGGCAGCACCGGTGGATAATGGATTTTAAATGGCTTCCTGCTTGATTGTATTAAATTTCTCTGGCAGTCACTTTTAAATATGCAGCAGAATAAATTTTAGTCATGTTTGTTTTTATGAATGTCCATCTTGAAGAAAAGATTTGCCTATTGGAAAAGCCAAAATATCTTGTTTTTGAAGATCCATTATATATCATATATTCAATGCATTCTTGTATATCCCTAAATCACAACAGTAATTATCTCGTAGGACTTTACAAAACCGTCAAATTCACCAACACAGATTAGAGAATCAAACACAAGGAAGGTCCTGGATCATAATTTTTTTAGATACTGTACCTAGTTATTTTACCATAATTCCCCACCTATAAAAAGCTTCTCTTATCTTATCTTTCATCGTCCTTTTAAGACAGCTGACATGTACTTGAGCTCTGCACCTCATATTTCCTTTGCAGTGAAGTCTGTACACTCTGTATAAGTCGGCCTCTGATATCTGCACCTCACGGATCATAATCTGAATAATACAATGTGCACCGGAACGATCAGAGGTCACAGTCACCAGGATTCACTCGCTCCAAACCTTTTGACCCTCGTTGCTCCCCGCTGTTTCCACGGAGACCAGTGCTTTATGGCTATACACATATGTTATTATGTCTATTCCGTTTAGGAGGTTGAGATGGTGAGGGAGACTTCGCAGTGGGAGCGAGAGGAGATGGAAAAAGTGGTGAGTAGATGCGATATAGTTAGCGCTACAGATGGATAGAATACATAGCAATGCTTCGTAGTCCGTGGGGCAGAGGTAGAATCCGATGAGTGAATGGTGCTTTTCTCCTCTGCTGCTGTGTGCACATTGTATTTAAAACTCCTGGTAAAGTAGATGTCAGTGGCTTTTCAAATTGTGAAGAGAGAGACAGAGAGAGAGATGCCTTTTCAAAGTCTGACACTGGTTAGACCCGCCCACATCACCCCTGCAGCCTCCTGATTGGTCGAAATGAATTCAAATCCTTGAGGCTCCTCGTCATTGGGTTAACTATTTTCCTCCAGCTAATCTTACTGGTATTTATTTATTTGTTTGATAGGGACAATGCACCTTAATGAACATCAGTATAAAAAAAATGTAAATATGCCGGATTATAGCTACCAAGCTAGTTTTCATCCGTAGTCCCTCGGCAGGAAAATACATCGGAAATGACAAAATACAATACCATAAAATACAAAATAACACAATACAATCCAGACAGCACAGGGAAAAGTTAAGAGTCTAGTGGTCACATGACTGGTTTCTTTTTGATTTGAGTTTTAAAGGTGACCGGTGTAGGGCTCTCTCGTAAGTGCCTTGGGACTCTTATGGCAACAGTAGAGACTATTTTGAATATATTGTTGTTGAAAGATACATAACAATACTATATCCCATGATCAGAAATGTACTATCTTGAAAAAAATGAGACACAATTTAAGTTGCTGACATCCCCTTTAAGTCCCACCTTGCATGGTGTCTGTTCCTTAGTCATAGTGAACCTGTTTAATAAGTGTGGATTCTTCCCTTTCTCCTGTGTCTCCCTTTTCCTCTGGGTGCGTTTGGTTTGGTGTGATATTCCTCCATCTATTCCCTGGTCTGCTCCTCCTCCTCTTCCTCCTCCTCCTCACTCCTCTCGTTGCTTGATGCGTGGCTCTCTGGGTGGCTGTCTTCCTTCCACACTTCCGCTCTGGGTGAAGGAGCGCATGCGTTTGGAGCGAGAGGAGGCAACTCGCCTGCTTGAAGAGGAGACGGAGGTGAGGGAGACTTCTCATCTCAACAGAAGAGCACAGGATTATAAAGACCAGATACATCCAACTCGCATACCCACTAATTATAATGTCAAATAATAATGCAGTCATAATATTGATAGAGAAAGACGTCAGGGGGTAAAAAAGAGCAAATCCAATTCCAAATTCTTCTTGCATTCTTACATCTTCCAAATGCAAACAATTTTCCGCTTGGTTGGTGAAATGTGCCATATAATTAAAGATGACTTACTTATTTCATTTTTAACAATGTAAAAGATGCAGTCGGAAGAACGTGAACCCAAATAATGACCTTAGAGCACAGGTGTCAAAGTCAAGGCCCGGGGGCCAGATTCGGCCTTCGAGACAATTGACCGTGGCCCCTGAGATGATTTTAAATTATTACATTAAATAGCAGCATTGATGGTAATAGGCGACAATGGCATGTTATCCATTACTAATTTTCTCAAGAAAACAACCATAAAATTTAATTCCGTAAGAAATTTAAGCTGTCATGTAATTAGAAGTGAGTATTATAATGTTATGTTTTTTACAAGTCAACTAATGTGATATATAGATACCTTCATAATATAAAATAAAAAGTATAATAAATGAAACCCACTTATTCTTTCGGCCCCTGACCAGCCCTTTCATTTTTTATTCGGCCCTCAACCAAAATGAGTTTGACACCCCTGCCTTAGAGGATGACTAAAATAGGTCAAGATATCACATCCATATTTGTGTTGTCATTCTAGAGATACATACAAGAAATAATGATAGAAATAGTCATTGGGTTTCGGGGTGTTATTGTTCTATACTTTAAGATTAAGACGTCCTTTTATTTGTCCCACAGTGCGGAAAGGAGGTGGAAAAAACCCAAAATGGAGTGAATTCATACTGTTTTTATTTATGATTTGCCATCCTCCCATTTTCTTCTGTTTCATCCGTTGCCGGGTTGCAGGGGTCCAAGCAGAGATGCCCAGACTTCTCTATCCACCCACACTTCCTCCAGATTTATTTATGATTTGATTTTTGTTTATTTCGCCTCTAATGTAAGGGGAAGATGGTAGGAGGGGAACGGATTTAGAAAAAGTGTCTTACCATTTTGTATTGGCCTGGTCTTACCACACCATTGTACTCATTTCTTTTTGTACATGTAGTGAGCTAATTTGACCAGAGTTTACAAATTGCTAAGGCCAGGCTAACGTTGTATATGTAACATGAAAAGAATAAAACTTCAACTAAAAGTCCCGATTTGAAAATATGTTTGGATTTGTCTTCAGCGATTAACTTTTTCAATATAATTCTTTGCAGCATATTGGACCTGGGCCGCTGAAGCTCGACTACAAAACTCTGGCCGCTCTGCCCACGACCAGCTTGCAAAAGGTCAACAGGGTAAGTCGTCATGCACCGTTTTTAAAATCTTCTGCTGTTAGAAAATATGTGTCTGTTTTGAAATCGGCTTCAGATCTGAGAATAGCTCGACGGCCACAACAGTTGCTACGGAGAAGTTGGCAACGTTGACTTTATGTTCATAGCTTTAAAGGAGTCATGAAAAGTTTTTGAGTTTTGAACCACACTAACAGACCTGGAGTTGTTTTGAGAGCCATCCATGCTGATAGTTATTCCTTGCCGATGCAGGAGGGTCTAAGGACAGTGATGATTTTACAAACATTGGTCATTCTGCTCCCAATGGATCCTAAGTGTTTGATATTATTGCATTTCCTGTGTTTTGACTGTTTGATTGTCTGATCTGTTGTTGAAGAATCGACAATTTTGTAAAGTCCGCCAAGACGACTGCTGTTGTGAACTAGAGAAGCTTTGGGGATTTCTCAAATGAAATGAAATGTTCTTTACGGGCAGTAATTGTTTTACTAAAAAAACAAAAACAAATCCCACTTCTCCCTCTGGTGGTGGGAGAGGGAGTTACAGGCAGAAAGCATTATTATCATACTTTTTCACCATCAATTTTCTTTTCACTTTCTAAAACATGAATGGAACAAGTAATAAGTACAATCTCTTTTGAATAAGCACAAGAAATAAATCAAAGCAAGAATATACTCGCTCGCTCCTTTGCCTTAATTTTACAAAAGAAATCATGAAGTGAACTCGAAGATGGATCCTCTTTCATGGAACTCTGGTCAAAGCCAAAGATAAACAAGAAGAAAACCATTTGGAGAGAAAGAGTCTGGCATCTCAGCTGAAGATCTGAAGCGAGTCAAACAGCTGCTCATTATCCTGCGTCTCTATCCTGTGTGATATTTTAAACTCTCCCCAGACTCCCGGGGGGGGGAGGGGGAGGGAAAGGGCAGAGCAGTAGCCCAGCCTTCTGTCCACATTTGCCACTTTAGGCTTCTTTTTTAGGAGTTGCAGGCTGCAGTATCAAGGACTTTCTCCTCAGAGGCAATTTCACATCAAAATACGGGTGATTATTTGTCTGTGTGTTTGGTGTTTTTTGTTATTAACAGAAGAATGACTTTTATACATATAGTTGGTAATGTTAGTGATTTGAATAATTACCCATGTCTTTTGATTCTGCCCCTGCTTTTGTGGGACTTTGGTTGCTTCTTGTTATAAGCCTGGTCACTACTTACTTATTTCTCTGAATATCTGGCAACCCTGGCCCCAGCTGGACACTATTCTGACCAGTGCATTAGTGAGGACTTGATAACAGAGCTTTGGCACAGGGAGTACCATATAGGAGACAAATGTTTATTTTGCTTATTGTCTATGTGTCGATGTGCTTCTTACGTATAGAACATATCTGGCAACCCAATACTCCATATCTTACTTTGTTGCCTTGTGTAGGTTTAGACATGTATTTCTTGATTTAAAGCTTTTATAGTTACACTTTTCTTTGTAAATACTTGTACATCAAGTATAGCACTGGTGTCCTTTGTGGCTGGTTATATTGACCAGAATAACTTAACCTACATATCTCATGCAGCTGTTCATAGTGACTAAATAAGACCTAGATTTGTGACTCTGCTTAGACATTAGTCATGGCTCATACTAAGAATTCCCTGGATGCCATTTTCTTCAAAGTCCATGTTCTATACAGAGAAGAATGTGATGTTATGTGATGTTTTTCCTTGTATACATATGAAGTCAAAGATTCTGTTGACCTGTGTGTGTATATAATGAAAGGCATGTTAGCTGGTGTTGGCCTCGCAGGGGGCCCAGCTGCCCTCCACACTCTGGGATCGAGCCAAAATGGTCCTTGTTCACATTCCAACCTACTGGCCCCTATAGTCAGCACTGGGCTCGCCACAATGGACCAGCTATTTTGATTACTATTAGGAATGCGCCAGGCCTCACATGATCGTCTTTTCAATGGATGATATGTTTTTGTAATATTCAAATGAAAACATGAAATTAACGATCTCTGAGTAGGAATCTGGGAGAGTGAGAGTCATGGGCTGATAATGCAGTTATTTAAGGCTCGCACTCAGGATAGTGGCCATACCGGCATGTGAAAGCCAGATCCCGTCAGACTTCTGAAGCTAAGCAGGGTAGGGCCTGGTTAGTACTGCGATGGGAGATCTCTGGGAACACCAGGTGCGACAGTGGGGCGGCTGTAAAAGGCTAAATTGTGGCTGTGTCCTCAAGCAAGACACTTCACCCACATTGTCTAGAATGAAAAAAAGTCTGGTGTGTGTGAAGGGTTGGTGCTGGTTGATTGGCACAGATTAGTTGCCTCGCTTCTGTCTGTGTGCTCCAGGGCAGCTGTGGCTACAATAGTAGTTTGTCATCATGTATGGAGTGAATGAATAATGACCTATGTGCGCTATACAAAACCAATGCATTATTATTTTTATAGTGAGTTTATAACCTTGACCTTTGTACTTGTTTCATGCAGAGGTCTTTAGTTGTGTCCTCTCCCCGCAGTCCTCCGTCTCTCTGACTGCCCCCATGGCGGCCCCTCTTCAGGCCCACTACTCCGCTCCTTTAGAGCCTCTGGGATATGACTTGAGACACTCCCTCATTGAGCAGCAGTCCTGCACCAGCCTCAGCTCGGACCCGGATTACCTCTTTCCTAACGGGACGTCTGCGTCTCAAAGCGAGTGCTCTATCTCCACTTTGGACTCCTCGTGTGCTCCGGATGAAGAGGAGTGTTTGGTGGACTCTGAGCCAATGTGCTTCAAAGAGAACCCCTTCTTGGTGGCCAACCGCAAAAGCAAAGGCCTGCCCCCGGGTCAGCGCATCCTGTCTGGACCTCCAGTGGGATATGGCAAAACAGGCCAACTGCAGCCATGGCTACACAGCAAGGCAAGAGGGCGCCTGTGTGGTGTGGGCGGCATGGTGTGACACTGCAGCACTTTTTACAGTAACAGGACATATGATATTGTTCTTATATTTGTCATGGTGCTATCCTGATGCCGTGACTGGTCTGGGAACGCGGCAGCTGGATTGGTGCATGTTTTTGCTGTGAGCACTGAGTAGGAGTCACTACAGGAGATATTTAAAACATGGTCAAGACTGAGTGAAATGTGTGTCTCAACAGCTGAAGCTGTGTCGTAAAGCAACCTGAGCTGCAGGAATGAGCGTAGCGGCTGGCACTTTGTTAGTCACCACTAACCCGGCAATTTCTCTTGTTTTAATGTTTTTGTTGTTCTGTTTTTGATTGGAAAGTTCGCTCATTTTTAAATATCAGGATTTAATATGATGTGTTTTTCTTCAGGCACCATCAGGTGATTACTCCAGGACCGAGAGTCCAGTTAGAGAATCCCCGTACTCGCCAACGCTCCAGCCTGTAAGTCACACCTCACCTTGTCACGTGTCATTTCTCCTTTGATTCCTTTGACATAAATCATGATTTATCTTGAGGATGTTAGAGTTGACCCATGACCCTCTCCCCACTCTTAGCTCAGCCATCACTCCTCCTCCAGCCCCCTGTACATGGGCAGGGAGACGCGCTTCGTAAGTGGCCCTCCCTGCTCCGGCCTGGTCTTTCACATGCTTTGCCTTTGCTCATACAGAGACGAGAGCTGCCATTGTGCTCCTCCAGCTCCAAACCGCATGTGGCAGCTCCTCATTTGTGCTTTTATTGCCAAACTAGATGCAGATTGTCATGTCTGTACTCACCAGTGACAGATAATCATTCTTACTGAACTAAAACAGTGAGCAGCAGTCTGTTACCATCACCAGACCTATTTCAATCTTGAATCTACCACAAAGCAAGTGCTCTGGGATCTGGTAACACTGTCCTTCTGAGTTGCATGGTCTCGAGTTGTTATTTGCCGATGCTGGAGGGTCTAATGACAGTGACGATACAGGTCATTTGTGGACATTAGTGATCCCGCTGCCTATGGACCAATGACTCCTATTTGTGTGTTATTATCCTGTGTTATAACTGTTTGATTTTCTGATCTGTGTTGGCAAATGGACAACTCGTAACGTCCCTTAAGGCGACTGCCGTTTAGGGCTATACAAAAATACATGTAATTGCATTGAAATTGAATTTGTTGACAGACTGTGAAACCCCAATTTGAGATCTGTGCCTGCATTTCCCTGTGTTTTTCTTTTTTCTTAACTTTGTGTTAACTTTACGGCCAACTGTGTTAATGTCCGTCCCCTACATCTGTATGTTTCAGGCAAACGTTCATTACACTTCCACCCCCACTGCCAAGGACAACTTTCTATCATCTGTGAGTGTCAACGTAAAACCACTCCTCTTCATTTTCTCTCCATGCATTTTCAATTTGTGTTTGTTATTCATTTTTATACCGTTTTTTTGCCACATCTTCTTTACGACTTTGCCTCCTCCTCTTCCTGCAGACACGGCCGGGCGCCATCCAGCCGGTCGGGCGCGTTCGTCAGACTACCTCCCCCGGCTCTCCGGAAGGCCACAGTCCAAACCCTTTCCAGCATGGCCCCTCCCCATTCAACACCCCAACCTCTGTAAGACCTGTGACCACCACCATCACTTAGGCCTGTGCTCATCTCAGCGTCCACCGTGCAAACTGTGCCTGATTTACTCAAAATACACAGGGATTTTACAAACGAGCCTCGAACCAAAGACTGAGCTATGCATCTGCTGTTTTTTTAGTTGATTTTTTTACTTTCTTTATATCCTTTTTAAGGCCTAAACAATATCTTTGGTTTTGAACTTATCATTTTTGAGAGTCGTTGTAGTTGGATACTTGAATAGATTTTATAATATCATCTTTCTATGTTTACTGTGATCCAGGTTCCAGAGATCTTTCTGTAATTCTGCAGTTAGCTTAGCGTGTTCAGAATTGTATAACTAGAACACATTATAGCCACACTTCCAGCTAGCTTTTTGAGTACGTTTACAAAGCGCTTGTGAAAACCAGATAACTTGCCGAGTCCATTTGCATTTAAGAGCACAGGGAAAAGCCATGCATATATTAAAACTGTATGTATTTGGGATGCATACAGGCAACTCGCACATTTTGATCATTTCTCTGAATACAGTCCTCTTTGACCATGTTTAAGGCTTTCTTTTGGTTCGTTGCACTCGGAAAAAGCAGAACACTTAGATGCGTTTAATTGCGCTGCGCTATTGGATTTTCACACAAGCTCAACTTCAGCAGCATCTAGCTAGCAAGGTGTTAAGTGACAAAAGCGTGTGTATTTGACAAAACCGTGTGTATACAGTATTATATGATAGTGGTATTATTTACAATTACTGTTTCAAAGTTTGAGAGCTGAGGCAAAGTTACGAGACTCCTTTGAAAGCATCACAAGGCTCCCAGCGGGCACGGAGAAAGACCCTGAGGTGGTCAAACTGGTTACAGTCATTGCAGAATAGTCTTTTTTACATATTTCATATTCTTCTGCTTTGTATACTTACTCAAAAGTTTTCTAGTTCATTATGTCAAGATTCAAGATTAATTTATTATCTCCCGGAGGAAATTTGTCCTGGACTCTCAAGCTGCTACCTTGTAAAGTACACATAGGACAGACGAAAACCGACTTGCTTAATGGCCTGTATTCTCTCTCTGGTCTCTCTGTCTGGTCTCTGCCTGGTCTCTCTGTTCTCTCTCTCTGTTCTCTCTCTGGTCTCTCTCTGTTCTCTCTCTCTGGTCTGTCTCTGGTCTCTCTCTGGTCTCTCTCTGGTCTCTCTCTGGTCTCTCTGTTCTCTCTCTCTGTTCTCTCTCTGTTCTCTCTCTCTGATCTCACACTCTGGTCTCTCTCTGGTCTCTCTCTGGTCTCTCTCTCTGGTCTCTCTCTCTGGTCTGTCTCTGTTCTCTCTCTCTGGTCTCTCTGATCTCTCTCACTCTGTTCTCTCTCTGTTCTCTCTCTCTGATCTCACACTCTGTTCTCTCTCTGTTCTCTCTCTCTGGTCTCTCTCTGGCCTCTCTCTGGTCTCTCTCTCTGGTCTCTCTCTGGTCTCTCTCTGGTCTCTCTCTGGCCTCTCTCTGGCCTCTCTCTGGCCTCTCGCTCTGGTCTCTCTCTGGTCTCTCTCTGGTCTCTCTCTGGCCTGCGTTCAGGTTTCAGACATCAGCAGGAACTAGTTCTTAAACCAGTCGAGGTATAATCTTTTTCTTATTCTTTGTGGAAACTCTGTGTGAGCTTCTACTTGTGCACAAACTAATACCAAAAGTGTGAGAAGGGTCCTGTCAAAGCTTTAGTCTTCAGCCTCTAGTGTTTTCTACAGGTGTTTTTTGCACAGACTCATTTCCACACCTCCCTCGTTCCTCATACGTGACATCGACACCACATCTAGACCCACTGTCGCCCCACTCCTCACTTAAAAACCAGCCGCCGTGTTGTGCGTCTGTCTGCTGCATCGCTGGTTTTTCTCATAGTCTCCCCTCTCCTCCGTGTCTTGTCCTTACCTCTCCCTTTCCCCCACTCGTCGCCCTCCCTCCCTCCCCTCCTACTACCCCAAACGCCTCCTCCCCCTCTCCCACAGCCTCGCGCCCCTTCCCCCTCATCACCTGCCGACCTCCCCATGACCGTCAAACAGGCATACAAGGCTTTTGCCGCCGTTCCGCGATCCCAGGCCGTTCTGGAGTCACCGCAGGTAGGGACCAGTTTGCAGAGAAGCACCCAGCATGCCGTGCCCGTTGGTCCGCCCCTGTCCCCACCGTGGCGTGGGCCATCTGTGCTGTGGCGTGTGGAATGACTTCATCGTCTTGTTGGTTTTTTTGTTCCGCCATCGACTGTGATTGGTCTCTCTCCGAACGTGTGGCTCATACTAATGGCGTCGTCCTCCTCCTGTGGTTAACCCGCCTGCCTACATGTGTGTGTCTCTGTGTCCGCCTCTGGACCCGGGCAGTGACGTTTGTGTTTGTGTTACAGGACCTATACGGAGTCAGGAATAACTTTCATCCTCAGCAGTCATCTCCGGAGGTGAGTTAACACAGCGGAAAGACACAAGCAACAACTTGTATATTATTATACCGGGTGCTTTTGTTTAGAATACAGTACAAAACACAAAATGGTAAACAATCGTTGCTAATGGGACTAAAGCAGTTTAGTCCCAGGAAGAATGTTCATGTCTCTTTTAAAACAAGACATTTTTTTCTTGTCCCAGTCAAAAGTATTGCAGCTTACAACGTGAAATATCGGACAGACCTGATGGAAAATAAATATCAAGCCTCTAATTTGTTATATTGTTGATATTTATGGCTTTTCCCTTGATATAGCCAACCAAACAGACAAATGAACAGATATAAGGTTGAGCCTTAAAACTTTGAGATTGAAGACTACTTGAAATCAATAACATTAATAAAATAAAATAAAATGTGTGAAAAATGTGTGAGGCCAGGTAACTATCCTCAGCTGCTACTGGTTCATAAAGAGTTAAATTGTTTATAATGCAGTCAATTAACACTTGTATAGTATTTTGCACATGTATTAACATTGATTGACATCCAGCTCCCTGTAGACCAATGGCTTCTATGTCTTTGCATTTGTTGTGTTTGATCCGAGCCGACCGGAGGACTTTGCTATTGATTTAGGGCTACACAAAAATGAATTGAATTGAGAACCACTGTTTTTTGGTGCTATAATCAAAGTTCAGATGGCAGCTCCCCAACTCTACTGCATATGCCCAGTTTTACGTCCCCTTTGGGGGCAACACAAACATGTTTCTTGCACCAAGCCCCTGAAGTGGCTCTAACAGTTGTTGCTGGTCTATACATTATGACCTTTGCAGCCTGAGTTCTGTGAAGTGTTTGAGGCGGTGGACGGTCAGAGGGAGCGGGTGCAGGGCCCTGAGGTGCCCCCCCGCACGCCCCTCTCCCCTGAGCGGAGCGATTACATGAACCTGGCCGCCGTGCCCCGTCTGTCCAGGCCTCCTCTGGAAGTGAAGGTACCGGCCCCGCTCGCTGCTCCAGCCCTGTCTGCGCTCTGGGTGGTGGCCTTTCCTCTCTGGGGGCGACAACAGCGACGCTTCTGCTCTCTATGAATCCATTTTGAATCAATGTGTAACGGTGATGGGTCTAGATAGAAATGAATTAGTTTTTCATCCTGTGCATTGCATCCTGTTCTTCTGTCTGTATTTTTAGGGAAAGCTCTTGAAAGCGGTTGTTCAGATTCTTTATGACTTTGAATCATAATGGAGTCTCTGCTGTAAAGAATGAAAGCTTGTAAATAATCATGGCCGTTCCTTTTTGCTTTGGGCTCCTCTGCAGAGTTTGTATTCCCTTCTGTTAAAGTACAGTGGTCCCTCGCCATAGAACAGTTCTCAATCCGCGGCCTCAATGTTTCGTGGATTTCGGTGCTTTTTTTACAACGGGCTTGTCATTCTCCAACAACTCAATTTAAGAGCTATTTTAACATGACAGTTTATTGATCTTTATTAAAGTCAGAAGAAAACTTTTGTGTCTCTTTCTGGTCTCTCTCTGGTCTCTCTCTGGTCTCTCTCTGGTCTCTCGCTCTGGTCTCCCTCTGGTCTCTCTCTGGTCTCTCGCTTTGGTCTCTCCCTCTGGTCTCCCTCTGGTCTCCCTCTGGTCTCCCTCTGGTCTCTCTCTGGTCTCCCTCTGGTCTCTCTCTGGTCTCCCTCTGGTCTCCCTCTGGTCTCCCTCTGGTCTTTCTCTGGTCTTTCTGTAGCCCTCAGTCTCGCTCCTACCCCCCAGTCTCCTCCGCAGCTGTATTTCACAGTGTATGCACAGCTTTTGACAGCTGCAGCAGCACTCAGACCTGCAACCAACAGGTTTGACATCTCCTCGTTCACACTTCAGCCGTCGTGAGTTCAGGTGTTTAGAAAAGTGTATCAAGTGTGAGCGGTTTTACATTCTTAAAACAAACAGCTGCTTCTTCAGATTTCACTTATTGCAGGTTATTTTTGAAACATAACCCCCGCAATCAACAAGGGACCACTGCAGTCTTTTTATGTTGTAATTATTTATTGTGATCTTAGAAATACTTTGGAGCAGTGTAGTATTGTAATTATGAAGTCCACTTTTAAACTGGTTTAGTCCCAGTCCTAATTAATGGGATACTTGAAGCCATCCATACGTCAAAGCACCAATAATCTACGACGCTGCTGCTGCAAAAACAGAGACTTTTAGACGGTTGCTTTCCTCCATTAATTTTGTTTGTTGTTTTGGCAGACTCCTTCTCCTGGGGGTAAGGACAGCCCTGAGCAGCGATCCTTCCGAGACCGACAGAAGTATTTTGAAATAGATATGAAGTCTCAGACGGCAGAGAAGCCCAAACCGCGGGTCTCACTGGTGGGAGAGGACGACCTGAAGAAGATGAGAGAGGAAGAAGGTTCGTCCTAATGAGGGAAAATATTCTTTACACAGACTGGATGAAGCAAAAAGAGAAAACCGTTTAGAGTGATTTGTTCAGGATTACAATCAGTCGTCTTAATCCCCTACTCCCACAGAAACGTATGCACTGCACTGTATTCGCCCCTAAATTAACTTTGAAATGACCAAATTATAAGATGGGTTTCTTACGTCCAGTGTAGCGCTATAAACTTTTGGTCATAAGCGGTTTTGAAGCTTTTATAGCCATAAAAAACAAGCCATATAGTTCCTCACTTTCAGAATGGTTTGGTTAAAGAAGGGAAGGAAAAATATCTAATTTTATCATGTTTTTTATTGCATTAGATTGAAAGCTTATCCTTTGCATTCATGGTTTTTTACATATTATGGAGGTATTTTTTGAACAAGTATGGACATTGTTTGGTAGTTTTTTTTAACAAAATTAGTAGTTATGTCTAGATTGAAACAACTGGACCAAAAGACGTTTCTACTGATTTAAATCCACCATTATAATTAAAATTGAATGTGTGGCTGTCTTTCGGAGAAAATTCCAGAAATGTCCAGAAATATCGGTCAATCTCTAGTTTTGGTCCCTGTGTCATAACATTGTATCTGTTCTAAAATCTTCCTCAATCCAGCAGTTTTCACATTTTAGGCCTCTGTCACATCTATAGATCATCTTTCGGGAAACATAGAGAACCAGTCCTCACTCAGCTCTGTTTGGTAAAGAGCAGATGTTTTCTAATGAGACAGAGACAGCATTTTGAGGTCTGACCGTATCTAAACAAGCCTCATTCTTTTGGGACAAACTAAATACACCAATGAAACCAAAACATAATCATCTACTCCAGCTCTAACCGCACACGTTTGTCCCTTCAGAGCGAAAGTTTGAGCAGCGAGCGCGAGAGTACCTGATGGACGAGGAGGACGAAGACGAGGAGGAGGAGGACATGGCCAAGCAGGTGGCTCAGATGAAGGTGACTGGGAAGGTGCTGCTGGACGGAGTGGAGTACAGCGTGGAGCCGGCGTCCTCCCCGTCTCCACACTGCGTCACGCCCACCAACTACTACGGCAGCTCAGGGTAAGAGCGCCGCTGTTTGGCTTCATGTTCCGGTTCCAGATCCAGGGATGTGGTTTTTCTGAGGCCGATATGTTTGGCTGTGTATTGGCACTAGTTTTTTGAAGGCGGCTTATATAGTACATAGGGTAGAGGCTAATGCTAATGCGCTATTTGGCAAGTGGGACATTTTTTAAGCTTATTTCATAATAATGGTATTTGTTTTTTCAATACCAGACACCGTTGAAACATGATATTGCTAACTTGCTATTGTCTGGTATAGAAGAAGCAATTACTTTTATGTCTACTAAGAAGACGCAATGAACCTTCCTAAATGTAAAGATGTACTGTCGACTGATTTACATTCACTATAATTAAATCCATAGTTTGCTTGTTTTCTTGAGAATATTACCTTTTTATAATTAAATGTAACCTGCTATGGTATAATATCGGCCGAATGGGAAGAAGTTTAGGTCAATATTAAAAAATCTTTCAGATATATTGGTCAATCTCTGGTTTCGTTCCCTGTGTCATAACATTGTATCTGTTCTAAACCCCAGTCCGTCCTCCATCGACGGAAAAGGAGACTCTCAAAGGAACTCCCTGGATGACAGCTTCAGACTGGAGCAGAGACCGACCTCTATGACTGGGTAAAGTGGGCTCCAGCTTCACTGCTCTGTCCATAATTCACAGTTGTATTCATTGCCTCTTGTCTCGCAGCCTGATCCCAGTCTACCCAGGGGACTCGGCCGCTCCCATCCGCACGGCCAAAGCAGAGCGCCGTCACCAGGACCGGCTCCGCATGCAGAGTCCAGAGCTGGCTGTGGCCCTGGACAAAGACCTGTCTCCTGCTGAGAAACGAGCTCTGGAGGCGGAGAAGAGAGCCATGTGGAGAGCAGCCAGGTACAAGCAAGAAAGCAACACTGTAAAATGTCTACTTCTTACAATATATATTTATGTAGTTACACTGTTGGAAAGCGTTGTGTGTGGCATGTCTGTCCTCTCTACTGTCCCATGTGCTAAAGATGTTCTTGTTTACTTGGTTCTTCTCTTCTCCTGGTGCCTCTCTCCTCCTCCTCCTCCCTGTCTGGACGCGCTGTCCTCTGTAGGCCGTATGAACTAGAGGAGGATGTTAGGCAGTATGAGCAGGACTTGGCTAAACGACTGTACCAGGCGCGTGTGAGGGCCTCTCGGGGCTCTGCTGCTCCTCCTCAGCCTCCTGCCTCCTGCTCCTCTGCAGCCTCACAGCTCAGGTCTGCCTCAGGCCCGGAGCCCTGCATCGTGACCGTGTGCTCGGGTGCTTTGGCGTTTGGGGATTTTGCTTTTGTTGACTTTGAAAGGCCCAAAGCATTGGTTTCTCTTGTGACAGTGCTTCAAGTGCCTTTCTCGCATCGGCCTGCTGCTGCTGCTGCTGCTGCTGCTGCACGTCTCCACTCTCATTCCTCCCTCTCAGTCCTGCTGTGTTCCCATGATTCTGTGGTCAACTTCAAACGTTCATTTGTGCCATTATTAAAGCCATCAGTTACTAACAGCCTGCAGTCTGTTTGCAAGCTGCAAGTCGAGACTTCAGTGAGCGTGCTTACAGTAGGCCGTCCTTCTCCTGAGCTGCCTCAAGCAAACCAGGACAAGGACCATCCATGACAGTCACGTCCAGTGCCACGCCCATCTCGGGGCTGTGTCCATGTCAGCTTTATGCAAGCTTTATCCCTGACCTTTAGACATTTCTCTGATTCTTGACTCTTTCTTCTGTAGAATGAAGTCTTTGGAGCAGGATGCATTAAAAGCTCAAATGGTTATTGCCAAGTCTCGCGATGGAAAGAAACGTGGCACATTGGATCAGCTGACGGAGTCGCCTTCTCCTGCCCCAACACCGTCTCCCACTCCTCTGGAAGGTAACCCACCTCTTCATGTTCAGAAAGCGCAAACTGAGAGTGTTGCATGTTCTGACCTGTCCTTTCTCTGACAGACACGAGTCCACGAGGTGTGACATCACCAGGCAGATTGGTAAGTTCCTGTTTCTGTCTCTGTCCTGATGATACAGTAAACACATTAGCAGCATGTTCTGTTTCTGTCCACACACTTCACATTCACAACATTCAGAGTCACAGAAGAGGCTGTTCTCCAGAGAACCACAGCTTCAGCGTCACTACCGCTGAGCCCACCATACGCCACAGTTTGCATCCATCAGATCCTGCTGTCCCTCCTCCTCCATCACCTTTGACAGTTTTGATGTTTCCTCCTCCCTCTCCTCCTCCCTCACCTCCTCCCTCTCCTCCATCACCGCTCACCCCTGTTTGCTATCCCTCTAGTCCCTGTCGTCAAAGAAGTTTGACTACCGACAGTTTGCTGCCATTCCTTCTTCCAAACCCGTTTACGACATTCAGGTATTGGTTGCATGTTGAGCTCCAGGATCCGGCCTCCTTCCCTCCCTCCCTCCCACCCAGAGTTTGTCCTCTGACCGGGAGGCCTCCACGTGACTGCAGTGTACCCTCGCAAATGATTAATACCCTACTGCGGTGGTGGGAGCACTAACTTTACTCATGATGCAAATTACCCCCAGTTTGTCCTCTACTTACAGACAAAAGCTTACGTGAAAATGATTATACTGTCACTAATAACTAGTCATGATTTTATGCCACTAACACGACATGGGATTACAATGCAGTGCTTAGAGCTACAGCAACAGCATTGGAACTGCGAAATGTGGAGATTTAGCAGTGTCTACAAGATCAGGAGTAGACAGATAAGATAGTCCCACATTGGGGAAGTTTCAATGTCATAGCTGTGCACATTATAGCAGAATAAATGTAGGAAATAAAAGCCCTCAGATCGGACACGTCAAACGGGATCTATATTTAAGATAATAGATAATAAAATAAAAAGTGATAAGATTAAAAAACTTGGTTCGGAGGTATTTACAGAGGTGTATATTGTATTTTAGCAGCAGAGAATATAGCCAGAATAAGCTATAGTATAAATAGCAGCAGGTAAAGTCGGTGAGTGGCACTTGTACAGACTCTGCAGTTCTCGTCGTACAGTCTGGCAGCAGCAGGGAGCAAGGACCTGCGACTAGATCAGTGATTTTAGCTTGTTTCACCGTCCTTCAGTCTGTGTCATCGATGGACCACTCACTAAACACAGCCAAGACCATAGCCACCAATCAAAAGGCGGTGCAGAAACCCTGTAGAATCCCGTGGCCTGCTGTGGGGCGTCCACACTAATCAGAGTGTCTGCATGTGTGTGTAGACGCCCGGGGGGAGCTGTCCGTGGTGCCGTTGTGGCTCTGGTTGTGCTGCTTGGCTGTGTCTCTGTGGATGGATACCTCCTCTGTTTTTAAACCACATTTCTGGAACGGATGCTCTTGACTATAACCCCCCTCTCCCCTTTCTCTTTTCTTTAACATGCCATTCTTCTGCCATTCGGGGCCTGGTCCAGTAGTTGTGCAGCTGACCTTTCGGGAGCTTTGGCAGTGAAGGGCTGGCATGGTGGAGGCACGTGGAGCTATTTTTAAGCAATCCACTTATCGTCACCACTTGTTTGTTACAGACACCAGAAGCGGCCGACGACGCGCACCTGAACGACACCTTGCACAACACTGGTGAGAGAAATCACAAGTCATTCATCGGAGTTTAGACGTAGTCACCACGAAGGCTTTCAACTGTTACTTGCAACATTTTAAGAATCCTTGCGATTGTCCCACGGTGGGGAAATTTCAGTGTTGCATCACCGGTTATAGTGCAGTAGGAATGAGGAGCACAGAACACAAGATAAATGAACAACAACTCTATACGAAAATACAATCAAATCCCTAGCTTTAGCCTAATAAAGAAGCAAGTATAAAATCTCTAGCTTTAGCCTAATAAAGAAGCAAGTATAAAATCTCTAGCTTTAGCCTAATAAAGAAGCAAGTATAAAATCTCTAGCTTTAGCCTAATAAGGGAGAACGGCTAATATCTCCAACTTTAGCATTAGCACAAGCATCATTTCTCCAGTGAAATAGCATTGTTTACAATTGTGTTTTCAGCCAGTAATTTTAAAATTCAGCTCCTCCCTCTGGTGGTAGCATAAGGAATTACAGGCAGAACACTTTTTTTTTTTTTTACCCTTCACACTAGTTAGGCCCGAGCCCCGAACGGGGTAAGGGCCTATTGCTTTCACAATGGTGAAAACAAATGGTGGCGGTGTGTGACGGATGTGTCAGCGCCCGTCACACACCCCGACGTGACGGTTGCGTGCGTAAACTCAAACGCTTTAAAATGATGTATCACGTGCCATTGAAACCTATATTGTTTTTGCTCGAGACACGTTCACCCCCTGAACATGCATGAAATGTTGTAAAATTTTGCCCAAACATCAGACCTGGTGAAAAATTTGATATTTTGGTGTTTATTTTTATGGGACTCAAAAAATGCCAGAACAGCGCCACCTACAAGAGCCAATGGGAGTTTCAGAGGTCAAGTTTGTCGTAGAGCCATGAAATTCGGTACACATGTTCCTCAAGTCAAGATACGACCGAAATGTTACCATGGCTCCGCCCTCTGACAAACAGGAGGCCCATAAATTTCACTGCAAAATGGAAAATCCGCAATCATTTTCATCCATGTTGGTTGGAAGGCCTCAAAATTGTTCCAAATCATCTCAACACATTTACCTTCAAAATGACCTCAGGGAGTTTTGATCAGTGAAACGTTGTTTGAGCAGCGGAGTGGCAAAATGTGAGGATTTTTTTGGCCGTTTTTGACAACATTCATTTTTTTCCCGTTTGCACGAACAAAGTCTGATTTGCATTAAACATGAATCCATTGTTCAACTTTAGCCAATTAGCGCCCCCTACAGACTGAATCAAAGTTTACATGGGGAGCCAAACCAGTTCTACTTATTATATTCATGACAATTTGACTAACTTCTTCTATGGCTACGAGAACAGCGGTTACGGCGTAGTGCGGGGCGTTGTGGAGCGGCGTGATGCGGGACAGCATGGTGCAGGATGGCGTGGTGCGGGGAGTCGCGCATTGCGGCGAGGGCCGTTCGACGCCACTTGCGGCTTTAATTTCTTTCTTTCTTTCTTTTTTCTTCTGCACTTTGAGCCTTAATTTGACCCCCTGAACATGCATGGAAAGTTGTTCAATTTTGCCCAAAAATCAGATCTGGCAAAAAAATTTATATTTTGGTGTTTATTTTTATTGGACTCAAAAAATGCCAGAACAGCGCCACCTACAACAGCCAAAATAATACCCTTATGGGACTTTTGGAGATCAAGTTTGTCGTATAGTCATGAAATTCGGTAAACATGTTCCTCAAGTCAAGACAAGAAAAAAATAATATTATGGCTCCGCCCCCTGACAAACAGGAAGCCCATGAATTTCACTGCAAAATGGAAAAATGAACAGCAAAAGTTTTCATACATGTCGGTTGGAAAGCGACTCCTCCTCGGCCGTTTCACCGATTCGCCTCAAAATTGCTCCACATCATCTCATTCAACTCTAGGGTCTAGGTCATTTGAAAGTGAATTGATTCAAATTGACACATTAGCGCCCCCTACAGACTATTTCAAATTTTTTGATGGGCATTTTCAAATTTAGTTTTTTCAAACCAGCCTCGGCCGTTTCACCGATTCGCCTCAAAATCGCTCCACATCATCTCAACACATGTACCATCAAAATGACTTCAGGGAATTTTGATCAGTGAAACGTTGTTTGAGCAGCGGAGCGACAAAAAGTGGCGTATTTTTTTTCAGTTTTTGACCATAGAAAAATTGCTTCCGTTTGCACAAACAAAGTCTGATTTGCACAAAACTTGAATCCATGGTTTAACTCTTGCGTCTAGGTCATTTGAAAGTTAAAATTTTGAAATTGGCTCTATAGCGCCACCTACAACAGCCAATTTAAAAATGCCTATGGGAGGGGTTTGAGGTCAAAATTGTCGTAGAACCATGTAATTTGGAACACATGTTCGTCAAGTCAAGACATGGAAACCTTTTTATTATGGATAAGCCCCCTGACAAACAGGAAGCCCATAAATTTCATTGCAAAATGGAAAAATGAAAACCAATCATTTTCATACACGTCGGTTGGAAAGCGACTCCTCCTCGGCCGTTTCACCAGTTGGCCTCAAAATTGTTCCAAATCATCTCAACACATTTACCTTCAAAATGACTTCAGGGAATTTTGATCAGTGAAACGTTGTTTGAGCAGCGGAGCGGCAAAATGTGAGGGTTTTTTTGGCCGTTTTTGACAACATTAATTTTTTCCCCGTTTGCACAAACAAAGACTGATTTGCATTAAACTTGAATCCATTGTTCAACTCCAGGGTTTAGGTCAGGTGAAAGTGAAATGTTTGAAATTGGCCCATTAGCGCCCCCTAAAGACTGAGTCAAAGTTTACATGGGGAGCCAAACCAGCTCTACTTATCATATTCATTACAATTTGACTAACATTCTTCTATGGCTACGGGAACAAATCATCACACGGCGGTGCCACCTCCTTTGAGCGGTGCTGCGTGGTACGGTGTGGTGAGGCGTAGTGCGGGGCGTTGTGAAGCGGCGTGTTGCGGCTTGACGCGGGGCGGCGTGGTGCGGGGCAGCTTGGCACGGGGTGGTGCGCGCGGTGCGGCAAGGGCCGTTCGACGCCGCTTGCGGCTTTAATTTCATCCTACATTTTCTACTGAAGATATTTGACATTCTAAAACATGAAATGGCCCAATAAACCATCTCAATATTGTTTTTATAGGGCACAAATAATGCATAATAGTTCATCTTTAAATTAGCTGTGATGAGAGAGAGTTTTTGTGTCATGGTAAACTCAATATTAAGCAACATTTCGGCTCAATGTAATTCTTTGTTTCCCTTGGATTCAGGAGACTACCTGGAATAAGCAGCAGCGTTGGTAGGCCTCTGTCTGCATCTGTGTGCCGGCTTTAACCTGCTTTCACTTTAACCTTAATCTAGTTCTGCAGGGTGTGTGTCGTAGCTGTGTCTCTAATCTACACTGCATGGGTCATTAATGAGTAGCAACATGTGTATTAGAATCGTATAAAATGTGGTGATTTCTCGAGGGTTAACCAGCGGGATGTACTTTAATGTTCTCTGTGTGGTTTTAAGATCTTTCTGAGTGTCGAGTGCTACTAACAGGTGCAGCTCTGTCAAATAGAAAGTAATGGGAAATGGAATGATTTTGGAAGTTCAATTCAGAAAGTCAAGTGTGTATATGAACGGCGACTGTACAATTTCAAACTCATTCATGTGTCTCTTTGAATTGAACGATAAAATCTAAAGTATTATATTTTCTAAAGATTCATATGTATTGATTTGTGTCTGTGTGGAGCTCAACAGTGACTGCCCTCCTGCTGTTTCCCGAGCTTTCCCATTAGTTTTTTTCCGATAATAGGAGTTTAGAATGACTGGAATGGCTCTCTAAAAGTACTAATACACCTCACGTTTACAACCACAAACATAAAGATTTTAGATTATTTTTGTTTTACTGAAAGTTCACACACAAGAAACAAACAACTGGGAAGTGAAAACAAAATGATGCATGATTTTTTGTTCTTTACAAACTAAATTGTTTGTCCCATTGGCAAATTTAGTTTTTGATCCTGATCTTTTGTATGAATCTGCTCAAATGAGGATAAAAAACATTCCATTCAAGCAATTGTTACCCCATATTTTATATTTTTATGCAGTGTAGGTATTAACTCGTGCTGTATTTTGTATAAGATGTATAAAATCTTGTGTATTAGTATTTGGAGAAGCCCAGGCAGTCGGTATTTCACGATTTGGTCTGAGAGCTGATTGGCTGAGGGGTGTGGTCCACTTTATATCTGAGGAATCTGAAGATGTGACGCTAATGCTAATAAACATGCATTGAACCAACATTTTCTGAGAGATTGGACCAGGTCAGATGTAATTATTCTAAATGATTCTCTATTGTTCTGTTGGGGATTTGAAAGTTGGTTACCTCGGCTTTAATCAGAGTGACCTGTTGAGCTCCTTCTCTCTGCTTGGTGCAGCTGCCGCGCTCCATCCAGTGTTGCCAACTTAGCGACTTTGTCGCTAGATTTAGCGACTTTTCAGACCCTATAGCAACTTTTTTTCAAAAAAGCGACTAGCGACAGATCTAGACAAAGCATTAAAATCATTAAATGTTGTTAATGTTGAAATTATTTTTGTACATTTGTAGTTCTTAACATATTTAGGGTGTTTTTTACTCACTTTTGTCTCTCCCACGACGTTATTCCTCTCTCCTACAGCGTCCGTTACAGTTATTTGCAAATTGCCAATTATGCAAATTAGGCGATGACGTCATTTAGCGACTTTTGGGACAGCCAATAGCTACTTTCTTTACTGAGGAGTTGGCAACACTGGCTCCATCTCTCTCGTCCCATTTACCATATTATATTCTCCTGATCCTGTCCCACTAACGCTAACGCTCTCCTCCCCAGCGCCCGTGGCCAGTCCGGAGGCCGACATCCTCCCGCTGCCCACCACCTCAGCCCTGGAGGAGATGGCTCTGTACAGCAACAAGCGCAAGCTGAGGCAGGGCCGCCGCAGCCTGGAGACCGCCGTGCCCACATAACTCCCCCATCAGCACCAAACCCACCGGGGGACTGAGGCGAGAATCCCCCGCCCCCTCCCCCAACACAAGACCCCGGGTCAGAGGAGCCTCCATCACCGCACAAACTCGCTGACACCCGGCATGCCAGCCTTGCCTTTTCAGTCTACGGACAATGGACAAGAAAAGGGGCAAGCACGGTTAGCCTAGCGAAGTTAGCCCAGTGATATTAACCTAGCACGGTTAGCCTAGCAAGGTTAGCCTAGCACGGTTAGTCCACTGTAGTTAGCCTAGCATGGTTATCCCAGTAAGGTTAGCCTAGCACGGTTAGCCCTGTGTGGTTAGCCTACTACGGTTAGCCCTGTGCGGTTAGCCTAGCACAGTTAGCCTTGCATGGTTAGCGTAGCACGCATTAGCTGTGAGGTTGCCTATCCGGGTTTAGCTCTGTGAGGTTTTGCCTTAGCGTTTATAGCGTGGCGTTTAGAAGTATTCCGACATGGCGATTGTCTTTTTAGTTTTATCCATTGTGTTTTAGAGTTTATTTTTTTTCACAATTTGCACTTGAAAAAAAAAAAAAAAAAAAAAAAAGATTTTACTGGAAACAAAAAAGAAATGGGTCCTCTAGCTGTACTAACATGCTGAAATATATTTTTAGACTTTGAATAGATGTAAATGTAACGGTTTGAGTTGATAGGAGTGTACATATGATTGGGAACAGCCTGCTACCTTCGCGGCCACATACGTAGAGTGATTTTTCTTATATATATTTTTTAAAGAATGGGACATACCATGTTTGCACTGCCACTGTTCTGCTTTTTAACATGCATATCTCTGAATAATTTATTGTTTTAAACGAGAAATGTTTGCGACACATTTATCCATATCTAATTACTCTCTATATGAGAACTATTACATGTGATTATCAGAAACCCTTTTCATTTCGACTGTGCTACATTCCCTGCCGCAGAGACACAGCAGCCAAATATCAGCCTCTTATTCATGAATGGTACTTTTGGTTTTGTCTTTTCATGTGAATCTTAATTAACTCTCTTGTGCCCCCTGGTTGAAGTGACGTGAAGGTAGCAGAGTCTATTTTTTTTGTCTTCTGTCTAATTTAAATGATGCCACTGAAATCATTTATTATTGTGTGAATAATGTACAAATATTGAAAGTATAGTTGAACTTTGGGTGTGCATCTGAGCCAGTCTTGACCGCGGCGACAGTCCGGACTGTTGGGGACGGCGCTCTCTGCTCGGGCGATGGTTGCAGATGGAGCCGACAGAGTTACAAACCCCATCAAGACACGTTATCATTTAGAATCCAAGCTTGTGTTTCTCAGATAACATTTGTGATGGCTTTTTAACTTGGCTACTTTTTTCAGACAGGGGTTCACTTCCTTTATAATGCAGTGTTTTAAAAAAAAAAGGTTTTACTTTTGTCTTGAGAAATCTCTGGGGGCTGTAACCTGTGATTGAGTGGACGGTAACGTGGGGAGAGCTCACACAGGGCTGTAACTAGTGAATTTGTACAACCAAAGAGAAGTCTATTTTGTGGTTCAGGAATAATAAATTTTACTTTTCATTTAAGAAATCTGTTGTCGTTTCATTTTTCCTCTTAAGTAAGTACTAAGCTAAGTAATCTTTATTTATATACCGCCTTTCACAGACCAGTCACAAAGCTCATGAAGCACACAGCTCATTCTATTCAATGTATTCTTGTGTAGCCCTGAATCATAACAGTAGGACGACAGTGGCTCAGGTGGAAGAGCCTTTGGGCTTGAAGGTTGTGGGTTCGATCCCCTCATGAGACCTACTCCAACTTCTCCCACTGATGCCTGCTGTTGTTGTGTCGTACTTGTGCAAGACACTTAAGGGTGCAGTTAGCCGTAGCACCAACTGGAAAGCACTCCCCCCTCCCCTCGCCTCTACACCAAACCAAACATCCAGCATTTTCTGTTTTTTTTTTCTGTTTTATTTTTTTTGTCACAACAGGGTGAGTGGGTGGAAAACGCAAAATTGGTATTTTCTGTTCAGTTATTTTAGGTTTTGGAAAATCCGATAACTCAGAGGCGCACTTAGGAGAAACAGGAAGTGGCTGAAGGGGGTAAACGCATCCCATTGGTTAGTTGGGGAAGAACGAATCCCATTGGTTAATTTTATCGGTCCGCTCCAAAATATTTTTTATTCATTTTTGGAGACTACAGTCAATTCCATTACTATTTGAAAACACTTGATAACTTGACTACTTCTAGGGTTTAGGGACGTTTTCCCACAATATTTAAAAGAAAAAAAAGGATCAGGATGGAAATGGATTGATAAAGGGTTAGCAAAATGAATGAATGACTTTACGAAACCGCTGAATTTGCCAACACAGATAAAAGAATCGAAACACAAGATCAGAGTTCAAACACACATCCTCTATGGCTGAAAAGTAAGTAAGTAAGTAAGTAAGTTTTTATTTATATACCGCCTTTTCACTGCAGATCTGAGTCTCAAAGCGGTTTACAATTGTTAATTTTGGGCATTAGTCTCTCACTCCACACAGAGATGGGAGCGGGGCCAGTACAGGAGGCACATGCTAGAACTATTGAACATATTTTTAGTGGTAGGGGAAACCGGAGTACCCGGAGGAAACCTACGCAGACACGGGGAGAACATGCAAACTCCACTCAGAAAGGCCCTGGTCTGACCGGGATTCGAACCCAGGACCTTCTTGCTGAGAGGCGAGAGTGCTATCCACTCAGCCACCGTGCCGCCCAAAAGAAGTCATGTGACCACTAGACTCTAAACTTTTCCCTGTGATGTCTGAATTTTATTGTGTTATTTTGTATTTTGTCATTTCCTATGTATTTTCCTGCCTAGGGACTACGGATGAAAACTAGCTTGGTAGCTATAATCTATGGGGTGCCGTTTGTAAAAATTCTGTTAAAATTTTTTAGCTGAACATTTTTCTACATTTAGCTCACTTTCCTCACATTTAGCACATTTTCCTCACATTTAAGACATATCTATATCTAAATATTATATCTATATCTAAATGTTAAATGTTATATCTAAATATTATATCTATATCTAAATGTTATATCTATATCTAAATGTTAAATCTAAATGTTAAATCTAAATGTTAAATCTAAATGTTAAATCTAAATGTTAAATCTATATCTAAATAGACCCTACAGGATTACACAGGAATCTCACGGGACTCCACGTGGCTTAGTTTACAGTGAATACACTCTGGCTCCAGCAAATAAGCAAGAATCTTCACAAAAATGCTAATTTTGTGCCGTGGCCAAGGACGATGGCGCCGGAGACCCAACATGCCTTGAGCCGTGACGTCGGTCCACGTGTATTCCTATGTTCAAAACACGCTGCCGCCCCCACTCACCACACGGCACGGAAGGCGGGCCCACTGGATTTGAAGCCACTGCAGTGGGCGTGGTTTCTATATATTTAGCTTTACACTTGGCGACACATTTAGATTTAACATTTAGATTTAACATTTAGATTTAACATTTAGATTTAACATTTAGATTTAACATTTAGATTTAACATTTAGATTTAACATTTAGATTTAACATTTAGATATAACATTTAGATATAACATTTAGATATAGATATAATATTTAGATATAGATATAACATTTAGATTTAACATTTAGATTTAACATTTAGATTTAACATTTAGATTTAACATTTAGATTTAACATTTAGATTTAACATTTAGATTTAACATTTAGATTTAACATTTAGATATAGATATAACATTTAGATATAGATATAATATTTAGATATAACATTTAACATTTAGATATAGATATAATATTTAGATATAGATATAACATTTAGATATAGATATAACATTTAGATATAGATATAACATTTAGATATAGATATAACATTTAGATTTAACATTTAGATTTAACATTTAGATTTAACATTTAGATTTAACATTTAGATTTAACATTTAGATTTAACATTTAGATTTAACATTTAGATATAGATATAATATTTAGATATAACATTTAACATTTAGATATAGATATAATATTTAGATATATATTTAGATATAGATATGTCTTAAATGTGAGGAAAATGTGCTAAATGTGAGGAAAGTGAGCTAAATGTAGAAAAATGTTCAGCTAAAAAATTTTAACAGAATTTTTACAAACGGCACCCCATAATAATCTGGCATATTTATATTTTAATACTGGTGTTCATTAATGTGCATTGTCCCTATCAAATAAATAAATAATAAAAACATAGAGCCATTGGTAGAAGGTAAAAGGGGAAAATGACCGATGTCCATAAATGTTGAAAGCTCATGGCAGATCTTCCTTCTATCGTCACCATCTCTCTGACTGAGTATGTGTACAACTTCATCCATTAGTCTAATTTTAAAACATGAAACCAGAAAGAAACATTCTATCTCTGAATGACCACCTTAACTCCAGTTTCTAGTTTAACGACATGATGTAAAATGGACCTTGTTATGAAACAGTTGGCGAAGACTCAGCAAACAAATGCAGCCTCAGTCCACTGGGATCTCACATAAACTCAACATGAAGGGACCTCTGGCTGTTTATCTGCTCACATTGTTTTTCCTGCTGTCGCCTGCAGATCTGCTGGTAATGATCTTTATTATATTTCCATTCACCTGTTGCATCATGAACTAACTGCTGTAAAAACCTGCTCCTTCAGAACCTTTGCCTGAACAACGATGTGAAAATGGTATTTCTAATGTTTGTTTACTAAAGTCATTCTGTGAACATGTTTATGCTTAACTGCTTTTTTTTGGTAATTGTTTTTGCCTTTTAGGGTAGAATGGCATGTATGACTGCCATGTCAAATGAAGCAGGATTTGGACCAGATCCAGAAAACAACTCCACAGATGTGCCACTTGAGAGAAGCTATGTAAGATCACAACATTTGTAACCGATATGTTTTCATGACTGTGCCTTGTATGGTCCTGCTGTAGATCCAGATCCATGTGGGAGACCAGGGGTGTCAAACTGGTTCCAAAGTCTTTAGGATGACACTGGACTCACTTGAGGAAATGGGTGGAGTCTGGTGTGCTCCTGCTTGGTTGGAATTAAAACCAGTTTGACGCCTCTGTAGTAGGTTACTGAGGCTTAGGGCGCCCCCTAGAGGCAGTCAGTGGACTTTTCATATTGACGTTTGTTTTGCAGCCAGAAGTATTCTTGAATGAAACAATGTATACGTTTAACTTGAATGAAGCAATGGACGAATCAAAGTCCAATGAAACCCTGGACGTGTCAAAGTTGAATGAATCTATGGTAACTATAGTCCACAAACCAACATTACAACTTCTTTCTATGTTTTTGCTTTTAACTTTGTACTTTTATAACTTAAGGCGACCTTGAGGGCCCAGGTATGAGGTCCAGATGAAGCCCAGGTGGGTTTTTTCTGGCCAAGTTGAAAATTACATTAAATTAAAGTATTAAACCCTGTAATGTTTTGTTTTTTTCAGTGAAGATGGAGTTCCTCTCTGGGAGAAAAGAATGAGATTTCTATAAATAAATAGTTTTGTTTGATGTCGTTGTATATTTGTGTATTTTTCCTACAGACTTTGTGTGTTCTGATCTTGGAGCTCCGTGACTCAGTGAGCTGAATATTATATTGTTCGTAATAAAACAAATCCATTATCTATTATTCATGAATGGTACTTTTGGTTTTGTCTTTTTAAGTGAATCTTCAATATGCGGTCCATCAGGACTAGAACCTCCCGCCACAAGAACAGTTTCTTCCCCTCTGCTGTTGGACTCTTGAACACTTCTTAACCTGTCCCCCCGCCCTTTATAAAGTCACTTTACTGCCCATCATACGTCACTTTACTTCACTGTACTGCTGTCACCTTACATTGTGTGCACCATGTGCACTTGTATATTGTAAATAGTAACTGTATCTCTATTTTAAATTTAAATGTATTCTTTAGAAGTGTTTTTTATTCTTATTTTTATTATCTCTTTTTGACTGTTGCACTGAGCCAAAGCAATTTCCTAGTCTGTGACCTCCTGTTACTTACGTGGCAATAAAAATGATTCTGATTCTGATTCTGATATGTTTGGGTCAGTGCCGTGAAGGAAGTAGCGTCCTTAGATAGAATTCATTGATTTTTTTGCAGGACATTATTCCATTGTCAACACTCAGTACTTGGTGATGTTAGGATTTAAGCAGACAGAGACGGATCGTGGTGTGCCAAACTCTGGAAGTTTATTTAAGTTTCTCTCAAGTTCCACTGGTTTCCTCTGTTTCTTTCTCTCAGACAGAATAAAGGCAGTACACAGTTTATATAGTCATTGTCACGTCACACATCGAAAGACATACGTGTCACAAAGAGACAGTCACATCATAGTCATAACATGGAGTCCTTGTAGAGTCCTTGTACAGTCCTGCACGTAGGCCATATTGCTATCTAATACTAATACCCTCCCCTTTGATCACATAATCACATGTGATCACTCAAATTGATCAATCAATAAAGTGAAAAAAGAAAGAAAAAAAAAAAATTCTAAAAAAAAACTTTTAAAAATTATTAAAAACAAAGAAAATGTATGCATTAAACTCATAATCATCAAATCAATATCAGTGGATTTTATCCTCTATCCTGGGAAAAAACAAACAAATACAAATAAAAAATAAAAACAAACAAAAACTATTGGACACACAAGAACTCAGCAGATTCAGTCAAAACACAGACAAAAACGAGCTGAGTCTCAAATTTGAAGCTAATTTCACTTTTATTACTCTATACTTTTATTCTAATGCTGATTGTTTACACTTCACTTATTTCACTGTATTATTTTCACTATTTAATCTTAGACTGTGTACTTTACTTTTACTATTCACTATAGTTTAAAACTATTCTAATCTATTCACAAATATGTTTGCATATTTGCTTCTATTGAGCCATATTCTTAAACATACATTTTAATCTAATAAATCTCTCTGTGGTTTTATACTCTCATTATCAGTGGCTTATTGTTAGTGGGATTTTGCTCTATGTCTATTCTCATTCTCAGGAATAAAACTGAACACAGTAAGGCAAATGGTCAACATTTACACTTCTATAGTGGTCAGTGATTTATTACTTTTTATTATCTAAAGATATTATTGTCAGGCAGTTTGGGATGAATGAACATCATTAATCAAATTAGTATTATCCTTACAAGAGCTAATCTATTTTAGCAGGTTTGGGGTTGGGGTCAGTTATTCTACAATGGTGTTTGAATTATAATCTGTGCTGGCAAATCAGCTTTTTAAACTTCTCAAAGATATCCAAATATCTACTATTGTGTTTTTGGGCTACACCCAAATGCATCAAAATGCTTTTAAATCTCTGTTGGTTGTAATCTATCTCATTGATCTAGGCATTAATCTAGACTACACTCATATGGACTTTTTGTATTGTCAACATTCACTCATGTTTGAACACAAGTGAATTTGGCAGTATCTAATAAAACTGTACATAAAACTGTAAGTAACTTTATCTACTTTTGAAGTAAATGCTTGTGAAATGGTCCCTTTACCATTTGATATTAGCACTGGCTAAGAATATTCTCTATTTTTGAAAGCATCTATGGTTGATACTTTTATCTATCTCTATTTTTACACTATTGTGACTCCAAAGTTTGGCTGCAGTTTGAGCAAAGGCATATTCCTAATTTGTGACTTCTGTCACTTTTAATATCTCTAAAATACTCTGATTCTAATATTATAGCTGATCTATCAAAAGGATAACATTGTAGGGTACTATTTTAACTCTTATGTGGAAATGTGTTTATGAAAAACAAAGGAAGTCAAATTCTACTTTTTTACTACTATTTAACATCTACTAAAACGCTACAATACTCATACTTTATCATTTTCAAAGTTTTTGTCTGTCAGATGTCTGAATGCTTAACATGTATATTGCATTTGTCACAGGTTCTGATTGTAGCAATAGCATCGGCAATAGACGTTTTCATTGGCTGGTTCTTGTTCTGCAAATGGCTGTGTCCAATAGATCATCAGATGTCCAGAAGCTAGGGACAAACAAAAACAAAAGAAAGAATCATGAGTATCTCTCTCATTTAGCACTCATCAATGGTATGATTTCAATAATATAAACATCACTCCCCAGTTTTTCTCTCTCAGGTCCTAAGATCCTCAGGTCCTCAGGGTCCCCTGAGGGTAAGTCTCAGTCGTCATCAGGTCAGGTCATAGAGAGATGTCATCTTGGTCATCAGTAGGGTCCAAGCCATGGTTCTGGTTCTGGTCTCCAGATGCACATCAGGATCTCCAGATACAGTCTTTTCACTTGAAGCACATCAGGTCATTTGCGATGCACTTCTGGTCAATGGTGCAGTGTCACAGTTCCTGTACACAGCTTGTTATGCAATAGTTACTCTCTATGGTTAAGTCACTTTGATTCTAATCCTAATCAATTTCTATTCATGCTGTTGCTAATGTCCCTCAGACAAAAGCAAGCGCAATGATTCAGTTTACTTCTCTAATTTGTGTTTTTATCAGATGTAATCCTAATCAATGTAATTACTTCACACAGTACAAAATCAACAAATCAAAAGTGTCAGGACAGAGGTCAATTATGTCCATGACAATATAGAATTCAAATGAACATTTCTGGTCTCAAAAAATACTGATTCAAGTGATAGACAAATATTGGTTTACATTGGAGTAAACTTTTAAAATGCTTTTTTCTCATGTTCTGCTTTTTCATGTATCTATATGTAAATGTGAATGTGTGAGTGTATGAATGTGTGTGTGTGTGTGTGTGTGTGTGTGTGTGTGTGTGTGTGTGTGTGTGTGTGTGTGTATGTAAGGTGTAAATTTTGGGGTTGTGTCTCCAGACTCCTCGAACCACCTGTAGGTGTCAAAGGTCACACTGTGGTGATGCAAACCAACTGGACACACTTTCAACTCTCCTCCAGGTCTCTCCCTGACGCTCCACCCATCACTGCCTCCAGAAACCTCCACTTTGTGGCCCCGGTCTCACTCCCACTTACTTCTGTAGTGGGGGGAGGGGCGTAGAGGTGGCATTGTTGCCCTTTGCTCTTAGCTCTGTGGCCTGTGGCTGGGTGGGCGTTGCGCTGTCCAGTGTCCAGCAGTGACCTCTCGTACAGTGTGGCAGAGTCTGAAAAACAATCCTTGAGACGGCCAATTTAAAAAAACAATAGATATCAGTATGCGAATGAGATTGTTTTTCTCCCTAAAGTCAAAACAATTTTGAAGCGCTCTGGGTTTTCCCACATGCGCTATGTAAATAAAGATTACTTATTATCTTACTAATGATGACATTTTAAGACCAGAAACTCTCTCTTAATAAAAAACAAGACTCAAATCTCAAACAAAAACTCCCTTTTTCTGTATGTAATTTAAACCGTGATCACTGAAATATAACAGATGTTATTGCTTCAACTTTTGTCATTTATCAAGCCTGGAATTGGTTAATTACAAAACTTTTTGTGACAAAAGGCCTCCTTAACACGTTTCCCTTTTTATAATTACTTTTAATTTTACACCATGGTTTCACTAACTATTCTGGCCGTAACTGCTATTTTGTCGAGGTAGCAACCTGTTTTGATCATTTAAACTGCCATTTTATCGAGGTGGCGGACCTGATGATCAATTACACTGCCATTTTATCGAGGTGGCGGACCTGATGATCAATTACACTGCCATTTTATCGAGGTGGCGGACCTGATGATCAATTACACTGCCATTTTATCGAGGTGGCTTACCTGATGATCATTTAAACTGCCATTTTATCGAGGTGGCGGACCTGATGATCAATTACACTGCCATTTTATCGAGGTGGCTTACCTGAATCTTACCTAATCCGATCTATATAGATATACGACATTTGGTGGACCTCAAAACAGACCATAATTTAGTTCACTCAATTAGCAGACTTTGAATAAACAGGTGTCCGCTCTTACCTTTTGTCGAACAGGGCCCAGGCACCGTCAGAAGTCCACCAAATATCAGCTTTTCCACGTCCAACCGGGTCTCTAGATCATGAACCAGCGCTCACTAGTACCGGGAACTAGTTTCCATCGGCAGAGGCCAATCGCACGTCAAAAATCCCCGGAATGTGGACATGGGAAAACAATTTTGAACGCTCAGTCCAAAAAACAGGACACAAAAAAATATAGTGAGAGAGCGAAAAAGACTCCCGGAGCCGGTCGCCTCTCCAGCCTGCTGGACCGCTCCCAGGCCCCAGACACTCAGCTCTCCCATGCCGAGAAAAAGAAAACAAAGCAAACTCCCTCAAAACAATCCAGAGAATGGCACACACTGAGCCGCGCATTCTCCACCAAATCTGTTAGGATTTAGCAGACAGAGACGGATCGTGGTGTGCCAAACTCTGGAAGTTTATTTAAGTTTCTCTCAAGTACCACTGGTTTCCTCTGTTTCTTTCTCTCAGACAGAATAAAGGCAGTACACAGTTTATATAGTCATTGTCACGTCACACATCGAAAGACATACGTGTCACAAAGAGACAGTCACATCATAGTCATAACATGGAGTCCTTGTAGAGTCCTTGTACAGTCCTACACGTAGGCCATATTGCTATCTAATACTAATAGTGATTCTACACTCTGTGATGGTCTGTGCTCCCTAAAAACACTGGAAGATCTACCAGTCTAATGGTTGTCCCGGCATTGTTTGGATTGACTAATAAAACGGTCAGAATGAAAAAACTATATTACCTCTGTTCATAAATCGACAAATTGCAAAATACATCTACTCTGGCGCCACCTGCTGGTGAGAGCCTGATTTGCTAAGACCTCAGAAGCTAAGCAAGGAAGGACCTGGTTAGTACTGTTTCAATATGGAGAGACTGGAACAGACAAAACTTGGGTATTATTAGAATTATATATTGGTGATAAGTAAATCTGGCACTACATGAATTATCACTGAGGACAATATTTTCAAGATTACATTTATTGTGCTGACAGAATGTGGTCAGGATTTGGCGCTTAGACCCTGTCAGAGCATGGCCCGATTGCAGAAGGGGAAAGGGATTATGAGATGAAATCCCTCGGGGCCTAAACCCTGGTGGTGGTAGTTAAGAGATGAATGAAGGAGCTGGCCTAGAACAAGGCGGAGATGGGGAGGAGGAGGGTTGCGGCGTGAATGAAGCTACTGCTTGGATGGAGATGTGAAGCTGATGCGGGCAGTGCCTGATAGCTGCCAGGAGAGGGCAGTGTGGCGCTGCAGCTGAGTGTGAGTGACTGATTACTGATAAAGTGTAGATAAATGTCCATAAACGACTCTTCTTCGGCTGCAGGACCCAGCAAGAGGTGTTTGTGGTTCAGGAATTTTACTTTTAATTTAAAACTGTTGTCTTCTCATTTCTCTCATGAACATGTTTGTGTGGCTTGGACAAACATCACAGCTCTTCCTTCTATCGTCACCATCTCTCTGACTGAGTAATGTACAACTTCATCCATTATTCTCATCTTAAAACATGAAACCAGAAAGAAACACACTATCTCTGAGTGACCTCCTTAACTCCAGCTTCTAGTTTAACGACATGATGTAAAATGGACCTTGTTATCAAACAGTAGGCAAAGACTCTGCAAACAGATGTAATATTTACAGTCTATGAAGCAGCCTCAGTCCACAGGGATCTCACATAAACTCAACATGAAGGGACCTCTGGCTGTTTATCTGCTCACATTGTTTTTCCTGCTGTCATCTGCAGATCTGCTGGTAATAATCTTTATTATATTTCCATTCACCTGTTGCATCATGAACTAACTGCTGTAAAAACCTGCTCCTTTAGAACCTTTGCCTGAACAACGATGTGAAAATGGTATTTCTAATGTTTGTTTACTAAAGTCATTTTGTGAACATGTTTGCACTTTACATAATAATGGCTTTTGTTGGGAATTGTTTGCCTTTTAGGGTGCACCGAGTTGTTTAACTCCCACGGAAAATGATAAAGGATTTCAACCAAAAGACAATGAAGTAAGATCACACAATTTATAACAAATGTTTTCATGAATGTAAACTGACTTCATCCTTTATCGGGTGTAGACCGAGATCCAGTCCATGTAATCTAACATGTTTTTTTATTATTGATTTTTCAAATGTAAACCACTTCCCCATGACTCTTCCCTGTACTGTAGACTGCACCCTTCGACAGTCCAAGGGCTGCACATTGAAATTATTTCTGTACAAATAATAAAAGACCAGGGGCCGTATTCCTAAAGATTCTTAGTGCTAAAAGTTGCTCCTAGTGGCCAAATTCTAAGAATTTCCTTAGAATCTTGACCAACTCTTAGAATTTCCCCTAAAAGTGAGGAGTAGCTTCTAGTTAAGAAAAAAGCTATTCCTAAAGAATCCTAGCTCCTAAGGTGAGATCCCTTAAGAGTTGAGAGGAGGACTTTTAGCAACTTAAAAGTTCCCTAAGAGGACAAAATGGTGGACGGTAGAGGCAGGAGAAATATTCTATACACTGGATGACAGTGAATCAGTAAAACACTGCAGATTGGATCCTGCAGGAATCATGTTTAAAAGTCAATCATGTAAAAGTCATCATGTACAAATAAACAGTTTTGTTTTATTAACAGCAATCCAGTTCAAAAAGGAGTGTGAAGAAGTTAATACTTTTAAACTCCCACCCTCTATTTATCATTCTAAATTAACTTAAATAGTGTGGTTGCTACAGCTTAGTTTATTCCAAGGTGTATTTACAGTTATGCAACAGTGACATTCACAATAACATGCACTTGATTTGTGTATGTATAAAATGCTTATATTAATATTTTTTCCTTAATTCCTTTTACGTCTTTCAGTATCACAGCCTTTACTAATCCTAATGTTATAATCATCTAATATATATATATATAAAGTGCTCATGTTATATTTCATTTCATTTTCAACGCTCATAGCACCAGTACCTCGCTGATCTTCTGCAGGGGGTGAGTCCACAGGAAGATGGCTGCTCCATCAGTTGAGAAACAGCCTTGATCTTTCAGCGGGGGGCTTCAGGCAACGTGGGGTTAAGTGTCTTGCCCAAGGACACAACGACAGCAGTCATCAGTGGGAGCAGTTGGAGTAGGTCCCATGGTGGGAATCGAACTCACGACCTCCAGGCCCAAAGGCCAATGCTCCACCAACTGAGCTACTGTCGCCCCCTCATGTTATATACGTTTGTTAAATATGTGTTAAATATGTGTGATAAAATGGTGCTGAGCAAGCTCCAATTTAAATACATCTGACTTTCTACCTTTTCTAATTATTTACAATGACACAGTATTCCTAAGATTAGATTCTATGATTGAGTTTGTCCATTAGAGGATCCTTATTTTGCCCATTATCAAAAATATGGTTTCTCTAACTTTTAGGATCAACCAATCACAGCGTCTGAAATGATGACTCTTACCTAGCAACGGGGTCGGCCACGCCCCCTCACTAAGATAAGAGTTGTTGTCAATTCCTTGCTCAGAGTTCTCTAAGAGTGTTCTGGAATAACTTTTAAGCTAAGACTCCTAGCTAGGAGTTTTTAGGTTAAGATAGGAGCTCTCTGAGAGGACTCTCAGAATCTTTGTGCTTAGGGCGCCCCCTAGAGTCAGTCACTGATCCCAGAGGAGTTCTCACTTAGACATGTTTTGCAGACAGAAGCGAGTAACTCGACTGGAACACTGGACGTATTCGAGACCAATACAACCAAGGTAAGCTTGTGACAAACATCAGAGCTCCTTTCTATGTGGAGGAGCAGCGGCTCTACTCTGAGTCCATACTCTGATCCTGTGTGTGGTTGTGGAGAAGTCATTCTGGAGGTTTCTGCTGCCCCACTCATCCAGCTATGGATTAAGTGGAAGAGCGTGGATGTTTTCTGTATCTAGTATCTCGTGTTGGTCCTGAGGCTCAGAGAACTCACTTTTGTCCAAACACATCTGAAGCTCACATTTGATAAAGAAAACTAAACAAGAGAAGCCAGAATGTGCATCACAGGAGCAGCTACAGCCGCTATTTCACTGAAGATTTATGGATGTTTTTTTACAGACGAGTTTCTCCAACTTCACTGAAGCCGACAACAGCTGAGTCACAGGTACGAGAGGTCACAGGTACGAGAGAAGATTGGAGCCAGTGGATTTAATGAACATCTTATGTTTCTTTTCTCAGAGAAGGACAGAACATGGAGTTCAAGAATGAATGGTTTACTCCCAGTTTTTCTGGAAATAAATTGTTTTCCAAATGGTTGTGGAGCCGTTTGTGTTGATCTTATGGAGTCAGTGGCTAAGTAAGTTCTGTGGGTTCTTAAGATACTTTGAAGTGTCATGATTGAAATCCAGTCACTAAAGCATTCTATTCACAAGGTTCACTTTATTATTTATGTTAGGGTCATCTTTTATTACAAATGTTCCTATTTCCACTCATCACGTTCAAACACTCCTGACTGACATTGACAAACAGAAGTCCAGTTTCCTGTGGGTGACACTTCCATGTGAAATGGTTTTGGCATGGAGTAAATGCATTGCATAAACTGTTCTCTGTTCACAACTGCATATAAAAATGGTGGATTGGAACCAGGGGAAAACAGGGTAAACACAGATGTAAGTGATGAAGCAGCAGCTGAAAAAACAGGCCTCTCTCCAGAATCCAGCTGCTGCCTTCGGAACGATTCCTTTAAAGTCAATCATTTGATGGTTGTAGTTGAGAGAATCAGAAAGGAACAGTGTCAAAGGGTTACATGTAATCAGGAGCTACGATGCTAAATTAGTGATCTTTCCAGAAGACAAAGCAGTTTCTCATTAAGGCCACGTTTATATAGAAACTTATTGTCTATTTGGTGGCGTCGTGTTGAGAGAAAACAAGTTTCTGTATTTAAAACCAGCGAGCACAGGGGCCTGTGCGCGCCCCTTCACCACAGCAAATGAAAATGGTAACAAAAGCTCAGTCCACATGGCTTCCACACGCCCACTCCCAGAGCCCCGACCAGAACCTGGACACCCCCATTATAATGTGCGAGATCACGTTAGAACCTTCTTGGAAAAATAGACATTTTTACAGAAGTTTGTAAAATCATCTCCTAAAGTCATTTCAGTCGTCTGTTGCTTCAGCAAAACCAGTTTGAGTCCAGAGAGGAGTTTGGTCGCACACAGAGCTCTGAGCCCGAGCCTCAGGACCACAGTGTGTCAGAGTCTCCCCTGCGCTCAGCCCCAGCAGATGCAGTTCCTCTGTAGCCAAACCGTCAGAGGTGAAGCTGTAGGAGTCATTGGAGAGATGGTTGGGTGTGACTTGGATGTAACCGTGAATGTATCCAAACTGTAGTAGAAAGTAATGGTGAAGGTGGCATGAGCGTTGCTGTGGCTGCAGTCCTCGTCCTTCCAGGGGCTGGGCAGAACTGTGCTGAGGGGCAAGGGCTGGGAGGGACCTACTTATCCCCCAGGATGGCGTACTGGTTGTCCAGCTGCAAGTGCTGTATAGAAGCCCCACCAGCATCATCTCTCCCACGGGTTCTGTGTTTGACCACCTCAAAGGTCTTCTCCATCTCACGGTCCCTGGAAAAGCAAGAGACATTGAGTCACATCACAACTTGATGAAAGACGTAACTTTATATGTGGAAAAACCTTCACTTCAGTAAACAGTACTATGGATGATCAGGCTCATCCTTCAGTCAGGAGAGACATCTGGGTCTTACACATTCCCGTCGTATAGATTTATAAATATCTAGTAGAGATTTGTTTCATGTGCATGCCAATTTCTTGTTGCATTTTCATATTTATTTCCCTGTTATAGCATCCCTGAACAGACCTTACACTTCTACATCTGAATCCACTCCATGTTCTCCATCACAGTCTTTTGATGTGACATCCTCATGAGGACACTTTCATATTCTCAATCACACAGTTGGTTTAGTGTTAAATACTAAAAAGACAAATGAGGTGACTTGAACTTACTTGCGTGTTTCCGTGTGCTTGGCAGTGGCCAGGAGGGAGGGGAACTGTGTATCACTGAAGATCTCAGGGGGGCCCTGGGCGGGGGTTCTTTTGGCAGTGCCCAATCTGGCTCCTGGGGGCCGATATACTCCAGAAGGTTTGGATTCAGGCACCTCTTCATCATCGTCTTCATCCTCTACAAACATATTACCCACGTTAGACACGTTTGAGAAGGATTCACTGCTCCAAGTCATA
Source organism: Knipowitschia caucasica (assembly GCA_964034765.1). NCBI lineage: Eukaryota > Metazoa > Chordata > Actinopteri > Gobiiformes > Gobiidae > Knipowitschia > Knipowitschia caucasica. The sequence continues at coordinate 23,905,667 of OZ035843.1, forward strand.
TCAATTGGACAAAACCGCTTGTTGCAGACCCCTCCCCTTCCCAGACTCACCCACTGGGGCTGCAGAAGGCGGGGCACCACCCGACTTGTTCCATGGTCCTGATACTTTATCACCACTGACCAGAATAATCTCTCCATCCTCTCCCACCTCCTCCTTCTCATACTCCTCTTCCTCCTTCTCGTCACTGTTGGAATGAAAGCCAACGTGAACGACAAACACACACTATTTTCCACTTATCTCAGCCAGACACATAACATATTTCAGTAAAGTTCACCCAATATTGCCAAAATCTTGTAAATAGATAAAAAGGAAATAAATCGTGACACTTACGTGATCTGTAAGGCCTGCAGCCGGAGCCCACTGTAATCCACCTCCCTCTGCTCGAACTCTTTCCACTCCTCATCCTCCTGGATCATAAAAACATGAGTTAAAAGTAATCAACACCATTCCCACACAAACAAACCGCCAGTGAATACTCAAACAGAGCCTGTATGTGGCCTGCTTTACTGCCTGCCTTTTGTAAATATCGTTGAGTGAACTGCACTGTCAAGACTTTTCAGACACATGACAAATGGCGACGCGGCCTTACAGTGTATGGTGAACAGGCCACACACTCCCCCAGCCTCGGCTCACTCATCCAGGGTGTAGTCGGGCTCATACGTGATTACAACTGCGTGAATTTACTTTTAAACGTATGTGAACTTAGGCTAAAGTAAATATATTCTGCTTTACGTGGTGCTCCCGGCTAAAGCTAATGCTACATAGTTCAGGCTGCACCATAAGCGAGGTAGCAGAGCCGGCATATCGGCTTTATAACAAACGTGGGAGTCGCCGCTCGCTGACAGCCTCCTGGGACCCTCCATGGATCCAGTACGAGTCCATGGTCTAGTCCCATAAGTCTGGTCTACCCTCACCGTGGGCGAGTGGAGCCATCGGGGGGCTCGGGGCGCGATTTAGGCCGACTGAAGTTTGTCCCACGTCGGCCTCACTCACCTTCTCTATCTGCGTGTCCGGGTTGTCATTCTTGGCAGATTTCTCCTTGTCTTTCTTGGTTTTCTTCAGCAGCATCGTGGTGGGGGGCGCGGGGGCCTCTTTGCCTTTCCCCTTTTCTTTCTTTTTCTTTTTATCTCGTTTGGCAAAGAAATCATCCAGACTTTTCTCCGGGGGCATGTCCGCCATTTTCCAAGACGGACGCAGGCTGTTCCCTAATGCGCGGCGAGGGGGCGAGGAGGCTCTGTCACGGCCTGGAGCTCAGCACACGGGCTCCCGGGGGTCAGAGGGACACGGTACGGAATGAGTGATTCCCTGATCGGTGGTCAGGATAAGCACCAGCCCCTGTGACTGTGAGCAGCACCCCAGCACCATGCACGCGCTCTGCTGCACCGGAAACGCTACGGGGAGTGACCCGGAACTAGTTAACTCACACAATAAAAGCGCCCTATCTGCCTTCTATTTAAATAAGTGCCTATATTTATCATTATTAAGCGCTAATGGTTGTGTAATTTATGTTTTGGTAGCTCTTAATGAATGGGCATTTAATAAGCACTTATTCTTGTTATGGTCTTATTCAACATCTAACTAACTACTAACTGACACTTGTGGGATAGGGTTAATATTTACAGTCTATGGTTAGTGCTAGGGGTTAATTAATGGGGGCTAATATAACATTTTACCATTAATATTTACAGCCTATGCTTATATCATATTTTTCTATTCATTCAAACTCAAAACATATTTTCATGTGGTGTCTGTAAAAAGTGTGTGTACCCCATAGACCACTGTCCCAGGACGAGTTTCACCTGCGTGGGACAACAAAGGAGTATTCTTATCTTGACACATTGACTCCTACAGTCTGTAATGAGACAAGGAAACTCCAGCTTAGTCAAGTCAACAAGGAAGAGGCAATTTTTATGAGTTCAGAAGCCTCTCATGTGTGATTTCAATGTTTCTTCACTTGTTTTGATAAGCACTTTGAGTGGCCTGGTGTCTGAACTGTGCTATACAGATAAACTTGCCTTTCCTTGGCTTTAAGTAGATCTATGCTGCCTTGTTTCTTCGTCTTGTTTGTGTTTTATTGTGAGTTGTTTAACTTTTCTGCTTATTGTAGGACTTCCTTGGAAAATAAATGTTTGATTCCAAGGGGATTCTCCTGGTTAGACTGAGGTAAGTTAAGGAAATATATAAAGTTATCCTGTTAGTGCACAGCTATATCTGATATGTATTGCATGAATAAAGAATCATCAAACGGAGGCTGTGACGTGTGACTGACGTCCGTCCGTCTCCCAGGGATACGGGTCAGCACTGACACAAAGAGAAAATGCCAGCTCAACCAATCAATGGATGTGCTGGAGTTGGCAAGTTGTGACGCCTGAGTCCGATGATGCGAACCATTCAAAACAAAAGTAAGAATAGGTTTTCATAAGGTTTATTGCTCTGTAAAAAGAACAGTGTATACTACAGTAGAAAAATACATGTACACTCTCCACGTGCCGACACACACCTGTGACTATGTATTTGAGCGTGCAGTAGTAGCTCACTGTGTTCCTGCAGGAGGTTTACAGTCATACTTTTGTAGAGCAACATCTTTGAGCAAGCATCAGCAGAGAGTGTGAGAGAGTTGACAGGACCACTGGCTAGGGTTGCAAAACTCAGGGTATTTTCAAAGATAGAAACTTTTCATGGGAATAAGCTGTGAATTTTCCACATTGAAGGTTGCCTCCTCAAAGAAAACCTTGACCTTCAGCAAGAAGGTCCTGGGTTCGAATCCCGGTCGGACCAGGGCCTTTCTGAGTGGAGTTTGCATGTTCTCCCCGTGTCTGCGTAGGTTTCCTCCGGGTACTCCGGTTTCCCCTACCACTAAAAATATGTCCAATAGTTCTGGCATGCGCCTCCTGTACTGGCGACCCCGCTCCCATCTCTGTGTGGAGTGAGAGACAAATGCCCAAAATTAACAATTGTAAACCGCTTTGAGACTCAGATCTGCAGTGAAAAGGCGGTATATAAATAAAAACTTACTTACTTACTTACTTACTAAATATGGTCGAGGATATTTCAGCATAAACAAACAGATGCCATTCAAAGACTCCATCACATACAGAAGATGGTCCACACTTTTGAGCCCAAAGCACAAAACTATTTAAACATTGAGCCTGTGGACTGAACAGGGAAATATTATATTATATTAATTATTAGATTAATATTATAGGGAAATATATTGATTTTCGCAGGTAATAAAACTGTAGTCTATGTAATAACTCCAGAAAATCATGAACAAAGTGTAAAATGTGTCATATAACCCTTCCAACATAATGAAAACATAGACTCAAAATGTAATCATTTAGGTTAATCCTGATTTCCTGAATCCTTTGGGGAGCCTCCATGAAAGTGTTTGGGAAGCTATTGGTAGCTCCTGAACTACAGGGTGAAGACCACTGATAGGAGATAGCAGGCTGATAAGTTAGATGGTAAATAAGCTAGCATGTTTAAAGTGGGATGTTTTGGAGGAGAAGGGCCTTTTTTTTCAATATTGAATTAGTCCCAAATTCCCCAGTTTAACTTCCCATGAAAATGTATTGAAAACTTTACATAAACTTGCTGTAAATTGCCCACCCCTTTGCAGCCCTACCACTGCCACAACAGAAAGGTGAAGCCAGCACACAGCGGCTGCATGTGCTCACAGTCAATGTCATGTTTTCTCTTTTTTTCCTGCACTTTGTAAAATCCTTGTTAATGACTTCAATACTGCAAAGAGAATCCACACAGGTGACACTGAACAGCAGTAACATTATTCTGTAAATGCATCTGTGGATAATGCCATACACGACACAGACAGAGGAGCAGACAGACAAGCAGCAGCACAGGTACACGTCATGGCCGAACATAACACTGGTATTTGGTACAAACACATCGTCAAAGAAACAACCGGAGGAGAGGAGGGAATGGCAGATGGTCCTCCTGCAGAGCGCTGCTGCACAAAGCTCCTTTACACAATGGTACTAACAGTGTCAAATATCGGTAGTTTAGGATGTAGTCTCAGAAAAATAGCATGAATTAGGATCTAAAAGAGAGTATTTTTTGTCTACTTTTAGTGACAATGTTGCTCATTTTGACCCAAAAAGAGCACAAAGGTTTTAAGAATCATGTCATTAACTTATGGACCAGTTTTTGTTTTGAGTTCTATGTTTTCTGAGTTTTATTTTGGTTTCTGTTCTGGGAATGTGTGTTTTTATGTTCTTGTTTAACCAGCCTCAGTCCTGGATCTCCAGCCTGAGACCTGGGTCTACAGCCTCAGTCCTGGATCTACAGCTTCAGTCCTGGATCTACAGCCTCAGTCCTGGATCCACAGCCTCAGTCCTGGATCTACAGCCTCAGTCCTGGATCTACAGCTTCAGTCCTGGATCTACAGCCTCAGTCCTGGATCCACAGCCTCAGTCCTGGATCTGCAGCCTCAGTCCTGGATCTACAGCCTCAGTCCTGGATCTACAGCCTCAGTCCTGGATCTACAGCCTCAGTCCTGGATCTACAGCCTCAGTCCTGGATCTGCAGCCTCAGTCCTGGATCTACGGCTTCAGTCCTGGATCTACGGCCTCAGTCCTGGATCTACAGCCTCAGTCCTGGATCTACAGCCTCAGTCCTGGATCTACGGCCTCAGTCCTGGATCTACAGCCTCAGTCCTGGATCTACAGCCTCAGTCCTGGATTTATAACTTTTAAAATTATGTATTTATCAATCTGTGTCTACATGTGCCCTGTGTTCGTTCGTGTTTGTTTTTGTATCCAAACCATCATTAAATCATATTATTTTGTATTTAACAATAGTTTTTCACCTCACTGCAGAAACCAGAAATGCAATAATATATGTTTCATGGTTTTATACTTTCCAAACCAGAATGAACCACAAAGTAAAGCATAAAGTAAAGTAGCTTGGCACAACAGCACTCCGGTGATTCGAGGTAAGTCATTTTCGCAGACCGACCTTCACCTCAAACTGACCACAATCGGCACAACCCCACGACTTATGGGTGCTAAATATTCAAGTTCAACAGGCTATATAATACGTATTTTGGGATTACTTTTAAAGGACAAGCTATCGTGTTCTCATCGCAACCATTCGCAGCCACTCAAACCACTTACAGCAGTTTATTAAAGACATAGAAATCTTTATCACAATTAAGCCTCTTGTAGAAATCGTCAGAAATCAGAAAAATAATCCTCCAGGTGAATACATACGACGGCTCCTGTTCTCCTCTGCTCTTTTTACATACGGCATATAAAGTGGAGTCTCTGTGGTTACATACAGGAGGGAATATAAAACAGCCGCAGTGTGTCTCTAGATGCCAGAAGTCTTTTCTCTGTTGATGAAGAGCGTCTCTCGACAGAAGGGGTTGACCAGGACCATGCTGCTGCTGCTGTAGTCGCCGTTTGGGGGAAGGTACGCGTCCTGGTCCTGGGAAAAGACACAGCAATGAAAGAGATGAAGAGACGGGACACTCTGCTCAAAGTTGGACTACTGATTGGGTATGAAAAGAGAAAAATCCTTTAATGAACAGGGATTTAGCAAAGCGTTTCAGCCACGTATGGCCTTCTCCATGGCTTGTTTGCGTATATTATTATGGATGTTTTGAAGCAAATGTGGTCAAAGCTGAATTTGTCAAAAAAATCATTCATTTATTGGGAATATTGTCAAATTAGAAGATTCTAGCTCAACAGAAAGAGCACTGCTTTGATCTGACTCCTGACCTTCACTCTTTTACATTTGACTTCAGTGGAAATACAAACATGTTAAAGCAGCAATACGTAAGATTTTCATGTCAAGTCATCATTAAAGGGCCTTAATCTGTCATCATTAAAGGGCCTTAATCTGTCATCATTAACGGGCCCTAATCTGTCATCATTAACGGGCCCTAATCTGTCATCATTAAAGGGCCTTAATCTGTCATCATTAAAGGGCCCTAATCTGTAAGAAGGCGTTAATGAACAATTCTCTTTTACAATACTTCTTTAACTGATAAAAGTAGTTCAGCCGAGATAATCAAAATTCGAAATTAGTTTTACTGCCCCTAAATCTTGTTATTGTTTTCATTTCGTTTCAGAAAGTCCGTGATCCGGGTTGCTAGAATTCACCTTGTCAAGCTAATTTCATGTGGCCGCTGTACTAAAAAGGTCTTGTGATCCTCAAATCATGAATAACAAAACAGCTGGATTCATCTGCATATCTGGCAACCTGAGTCAGGGAGAGTGGGAGAGGTATCAGTACCACATACTGCTCCTTGAAAAAGTGTTAAAAAGTCCACTTGTTTTTAGAGTGTAGAACCCTCTCAAGCCACACGGGGGCAGTAATATCTTTGACATGAGATCTCCCATACATTTATCATCAGTTTTGTTGATTTTCTGCCCCAGGGAGTTTGCACAATGGCAACAACACAGAAATCTACAGTGTTGAGTCTGATCCAGGTCATTTTTTACTATTGTGTTTTTATCTGAATCTGCTGCAGTCTCCGTCCGGCTATAAGTAACAGTATTCTTCTTTCTCTTTACTGCAGTCTGGAGGCAGTGACTGTGCAGAGAGAGGGGACTGGATGGGGACTGGATGGGGACTGGATGGGGACTGGATGGGGACTGGATGGGGACTGGATGGGGACTGGATGGGGACTGCTGCACCTTGGGGCTTTTGAATAGAGAGCCGACCATTTGCGACAAAGTTAGGTGTGGAGGAAAAAAAACTAAAAGCATAGAAGTTAAAGGAGGGATGAGTCAGGACTGGAGTGAATAGAATCAGGACAAAACAGACGATCGGTGAGTCAGCGGAAAGAGGGTGTGAATACTGAAGAGCTGAGGAAAGGGTGGATTTTGCACTAGGTCCCCCAGAGCAGTCAATTTGGCGGCTCTAAGTTTTGGAATTGTAATGACTCAGCGTATGGGTGTCTTTGGTCTTCATAACTTTGTATTTCTAACTTTCTATATAATGTTCTATGTGTGGTTTAAATCTGTGTAATTTACTTTTTTATATATATATATATATATATATATATATATATATATATATATATATATATAATTTTTTTTTATGTGAGGAATTTTATAACTTCCAGAGCCTACATTTTGAAATAACTGGTAGAACACTTTTTGAGATTTTCAGAATTCCAATGATTTGAATGGGAACCGTCAAAACGACTGCTCGGGGAGTCCTATAGTAGTTGGATAACTCTGGGGCTCCTAGTGTTTAATCTAACTAAAGTTTAGAGCTAGAGGAGACACAGCAGACGACACCTGGACATCACCAACATCCTACACATGCTCCGACCTCAGCATCCGCCTCCTGACCGCAGTCAAAGGCAAGAAATATGAAAAGGAGAAAAAAAAAACATAAAACATGCAGTTGACAGAAGAGAGAAGGATGTGCAGTAGTTTTTATGTCCAGTGTTTCTCCTGTAGATGGCGCTACAGTGTGGTGACTGTGTACTGTATATCCAGATCTGTAATTATATGGACTTTTAAGCCACTACATAAACCACCATTTGAAGAGAAAGTAGATTTTGGCCACATATAAGCCGCAATTGGATACAGTATAAGACACATGTTGATCCAATCACTTTGGTAAATCCAATTCTATTTGAAAATAAACGTGCGTCCTCATGTTACTAATACTTGATGGAGTCCATTTTTTCCATCAATTTTCTATCCTTTAATCCATTTCTGGGTCAGGGGGGTGTCAGTCAGAGATGCCACCCAAGTCTCATAGCACCAGCCCCTCACTGACCCTCTGCAGGTGGTGAGTCCACAGGAGGACGGCTGCTCTCCGAGTGCGAGCATAGCCTTGATCTTTCAGCGGGGGCTTTGGGCAGAGTGGGGTTAAGTGTCTTGCCCAAGGACACAACGACAGCAGTCATCAGTGGGAGTCGGTGGAGAAGGTGTAGAGGTGGGAATTGAACCCACGACCTTGAAGGCCAATGCTCTACTAACTGAGCTACTGTCGCCCCCTACTTGATGGAGTGAAAATAATAATTCCATTTTTCACCCCATTTTTTTTTACTTGATGGAGTGAAAATAATAATTCCAAAACAAATAAAATCACATTAAAACAAGTTTTGTGTATTTCCCTGCACTTCCCAGTGTCTCTCTGCTGTTCACATAAACACACCACAAGCAGGAATGTGAGATGGAGTTCAACAGCTGATAAAAGCAAATCTTTTTAAAAACAATTAAACAACACATTGGGCACATTGCTAAACAAAGTAGCTGCTTAGCAGAGGATGTAGGGGGGGAGCAGAGGGTGTAGTGTGTGGAGCAGAGGGTGTAGCGTGGGGAGCAGAGGGTGTAGCGTGGGGAGCAGAGGGTGTAGCGTGGGGAGCAGAGGGTGTAGCGTGGGGAGCAGAGGGTGTAGTGTGTGGAGCAGAGGGTGTAGCGCGGGGAGCAGAGGGTGTAGGGGGGGAGCAGAGGGTGTAGTGTGTGGAGCAGAGGGTGTAGTGTGTGGAGCAGAGGGTGTAGCGCGGGGAGCAGAGGGTGTAGCGGGGGGAGCAAAGGGTGTAGCGGGGAGAGCAGAGGGTGTAGTGTGTGGAGCAGAGGGTGTAGTGTGGGGAGCAGAGGGTGTAGTGTGGGGAGCAGAGGGTGTAGCGTGGGGAGCAGAGGGTGTAGTGTGTGGAGCAGAGGGTGTAGCGCGGGGAGCAGAGGGTGTAGCGGGGGGGAGCAAAGGGTGTAGCGGGGAGAGCAGAGGGTGTAGCGGGGGGAGCAAAGGGTGTAGTGTGTGGAGCAAAGGGTGTATTGCGGGGAGCAGAGGGTGTAGCGCAGGGAGCAGAGGGTGTAGCGCGGGGAGCAGAGGGTGTAGCGGGGGGAGCAGAGGGTGTAGCGCGGGGAAGAGAGGGTGTAGCGGGGGGAGCAGAGGGTGTAGCGGGGGGAGCAAAGGGTGTAGCGCGGGGAGCATAGGGTGTAACATAGGGTGTAGCAGAGGGTGTAGCATGGGGAGCAGAGGGTGTAGCAGCAGGGGGAACAGAGGGTGTAGGAGCAGAGGGTGTAGCAGAGAGTGTGGCGTGGGGAGCAGAGGGTGTAGCAGCGGGTGGAACAGAGGGTGTAGCAGAGGGTGTAGGAGACAGTGTAGTAGAGAGTGTAGCAGAGGGTGGTAGGAGCAGAGGGTGTAGCAGAGGGTGTAGGAGCAGAGGGTGTAGCAGAGGGTGTAGCAGAGGGTGTAGGAGCAGAGGGTGTAGCAGAGGGTGTAGGAGCAGAGGGTGTAGGATCAGAGGGTGTAGCAGAGGGTGTAGGAGCAGAGGGCGTAGCAGCGGGTGGAAGAGAGGGTGTAGCAGAGGGTGTAGGAGACAGTGTAGTAGAGAGTGTAGCAGAGGGTGTAGGAGCAGAGGGTGTAGCAGAGGGTGTAGGAGCAGAGGGTGTAGCAGAGGGTGTAGCAGAGGGTGTAGGAGCAGAGGGTGTAGCAGAGGGTGTAGGAGCAGAGGGTGTAGGGATCAGAGGGTGTAGCAGGGGGTGTAGGAGCAGAGGGTGTAGCAGAGAGTGTAGGAGCAGAGGGTGTAGCAGAGGGTGTAGGAGCAGAGAGTGTAGGAGCAGAGGGTGTAGCAGAGGGTGTAGGAGCAGAGAGTGTAGGAGCAGAGGGTGTAGCAGAGGGTGTAGCAGAGAGTGTAGGAGCAGAGGGTGTAGCAGAGGGTGTAGGAGCAGAGAGTGTAGGAGCAGAGGGTGTAGCAGAGGGTGTAGGAGCAGAGGGTGTAGCAGAGGGTGTAGGAGCAGAGAGTGTAGGAGCAGAGGGTGTAGCAGAGGGTGTAGCAGAGAGTGTAGGAGCAGAGGGTGTAGCAGAGGGTGTAGGAGCAGAGAGTGTAGGAGCAGAGGGTGTAGCAGAGGGTGTAGGAGCAGAGAGTGTAGGAGCAGAGGGTGTAGCAGAGGGTGTAGGAGCAGAGAGTGTAGGAGCAGAGGGTGTAGCAGAGGGTGTAGCAGAGAGTGCAGGAGCAGAGAGTGTAGGAGCAGAGGGTGTAGCAGAGGGTGTAGCAGAGGGTGTAGGAGCAGAGGGTGTAGCAGAGGGTGTAGGAGCAGAGAGTGTAGGAGCAGAGGGTGTAGCAGAGGGTGTAGCAGAGAGTGTAGGAGCAGAGGGTGTAGCAGAGGGTGTAGGAGCAGAGAGTGTAGGAGCAGAGGGTGTAGCAGAGGGTGTAGCAGAGAGTGTAGGAGCAGAGGGTGTAGCAGAGGGTGTAGCAGAGAGTGTAGGAGCAGAGGGTGTAGCAGAGGGTGTAGGAGCAGAGAGTGTAGGAGCAGAGGGTGTAGCAGAGGGTGTAGGAGCAGAGGGTGTAGCAGAGGGTGTAGCAGAGGGTGTAGGAGCAGAGAGTGTAGGAGCAGAGGGTGTAGCAGAGGGTGTAGGAGCAGAGAGTGTAGGAGCAGAGGGTGTAGCAGAGGGTGTAGGAGCAGAGAGTGTAGGAGCAGAGGGTGTAGCAGAGGGTGTAGCAGAGAGTGCAGGAGCAGAGGGTGTAGCAGAGGGTGTAGGAGCAGAGAGTGTAGGAGCAGAGGGTGTAGCAGAGGGTGTAGCAGAGGGTGTAGGAGCAGAGGGTGTAGCAGAGGGTGTAGGAGCAGAGAGTGTAGGAGCAGAGGGTGTAGCAGAGGGTGTAGCAGAGAGTGTAGGAGCAGAGGGTGTAGCAGAGGGTGTAGGAGCAGAGAGTGTAGGAGCAGAGGGTGTAGCAGAGGGTGTAGCAGAGAGTGTAGGAGCAGAGGGTGTAGCAGAGGGTGTAGCAGAGAGTGTAGGAGCAGAGGGTGTAGCAGAGGGTGTAGGAGCAGAGAGTGTAGGGAGCAGAGGGTGTAGCAGAGGGTGTAGGAGCAGAGGGTGTAGCAGAGGGTGTAGCAGAGGGTGTAGGAGCAGAGAGTGTAGGAGCAGAGGGTGTAGCAGAGGGTGTAGGAGCAGAGGGTGTAGCAGAGTGTGTAGCAGAGGGTGTAGCGTGTCACCTCGCTCTCCAGCGTGTGGATCTCTCGGGGCAGCTCCACGGCGTGGCGGCTGAAGTAGTCCATGGTGATGGCGTTGTTCCAGTAGCTCAGGTTGTTCTCGTGACTCGTCGACTTCTTCTTCCTCCTCATGCAGCACACGGTCAGGAGCACGGCTGCATCACATGCATCACACACGCGTCACACACGGGTCACACACGAGTCACACACGGGTCACAACACGCATCACACACGGGTCACAACACGCATCACACACGGGTCACACACGCGTCACACACGGATCACACACGGGTCACACACGGGTCACACACGGGTCACACACGGGTCACACACGGGTCACAACACGCATCACACATGGGTCACACACGCATCACACACGGATCACACACGGGTCACAACACGCATCACACACGGGTCACACACGCGTCACACACGGATCACACACGGGTCACACACGGGTCACACACGGGTCACAACACGCATCACACATGGGTCACACACGCATCACACACGGATCACACACGGGTCACAACACGCATCACACATGGGTCACACACGCATCACACACGGGTCACACACGCATCACACACGCATCACACACGGGTCACACACGGGTCACACACGGGTCACACACTGTCATATCACATGTGTGCAGTTTTATTGTTCAAAATATAAACATTCTAGGATATAATTGTAGCCCAAACATGTATTATAATCTATCTAATCTTGTAAAGTAATGGGGGACATCTGACGGTTTGGTTCAGCTTTTGTGTATATAATATTTATAATTTTGTATTATGTAAATGCAACTCAGGGTTATTTAGGCACAATTTTGATTTTCTACTTTTGATTCTTGTACACTTATTTGCTCGAAATAAACAAACGCTGATTGATTGATCAAAGATGGCGGCGTATTCTAATCAGTAGCCACCATGGGCACCGAAAGATTAGCGGAACTTGTCCATCTTCTCCCAGTTCTGCGCAGTAGAAGACCTCCCATGATGCTTTGCACCAAATACTAACGGGCACGCGTGTGAGGCTCTCATGCACGTGCACAGAGGAGCACAGACACGTTCTAACCAATCAAAGCTGCTGATCAGAGCGGAGCTAGAGCGGGAAGAAAACGAGCAGAGTTTGTTGCGCTAAAGTGTGGATTTAACAAGAAAATAAAGATCAGAATGACAAAATCCAACAAAAAAATCTCCACAAAACTTGACCTTTATGAAAGCTGTAGGTTCTCTGTCAGGTTCTCTGTCAGGTTCTCTGTCAGCTGAGATGGAGCTGTTTTAGTTTACAGTGAGTTCTATGGGGAAAATGTCTAGGTAGCCCGTGTGAAACATTTAGGCTGCAGTACCGCGGGAAGCCACCAGCCCGTGGGTCCTTCAGCTATAAGCTAGTTATATCCTATCCTATTTTTTTATATCCATGGTACAAACGCTACGGTCAGCACTAGATCATATACGGAATCGGGACGGAACCGGAAGTAAATACAACAAACTACCTGCCTACATGCCTAAACTTAACCAGACATTCCCATAAAATAACCCCAACCCAGCCTTAACCCTAACCTTAACCATCTCACTCAGACACCTCAAACTTAACCAGTCACCACTTAAGGACTTTTTAGTCTAAAACTAATTCAAAAGTAGGATTGTTACTTCCGTTTTCGTCCCGATTCCGTATATGATCTAGTGCCGACCCAAACGCTACTCAACGTGGAAATTCAACTCAGAAACTCTACGTACTTCCTGTGTTGGAACAGTTTGATTCCATTGTTGAGGAATCGACGACTGTACAAAAATAAACATGTTTCATACTCACAGCATGACGACACAGGCACACTGATGGCCAGCACGATCCACACTATGTCCATGCGGCTCAGACAGATCATCGTTCGGGACGGGGGCGGCTCCACAGTGGGACCCGAGCTGTTCGTGGACATCCAGGGGTCCTGCGTGGTCGCCGGGACCTGCCTGTTCAGGAAGTTGCCACTCGCTGTTGACTCAAACTCCGACATATTCCCCCGGTCGCCCT